>CAKAOJ020000548.1:0-164342 GCA_916701645.2 Sebastolobus alascanus
CATTCCTATGTTACCACTGTCTTTCTGAACTCTTGTTTTATACAAAGGATGCAAACTAAAACATTATGGTACTTTCTTCCTCCAACATAGTTTGTAGTGCATAGTTTCTTCCTCTTTGTATGGAAAGGGGGAGATAAAATGACATGAATGAGCGTCCTGCTGTTGTGGTTAGTTGAGTTGTGATAACTCCGAAGATGTAGTCTGTCTGAAACATGGACACTCTGCAGGGTGTAATGCACAGATTCATCTCTCTGCTGAAAGAGGGAGAGATAATGACGTTGTTTGTAGCGTTGTGAGAGGTCTCAGACGATGGGGTGTTATCTTTAGTGCTCATTTAATTCATTTTAGACCTAAAGTATGTCTGCCCCTTTCTACTCTTAAAAACCATGGAAGAGGCGGAAGCTAAATGAGGACAGAGAAAGGGTGTCCTCTTGTTGTGATTAGTCTCGTCCTGATTACTGAGACTATCTCTACTGCCTCTACGCTGGTCTAAACAATAGATAATATCTTTTTACTGAATGAAGTGGAGACAGAGGGATGGATGAACAGAGAGAGTGTACCCCCGTTGTGTGTACTCAGTAGATGTCTGTAGCACCCTCTCCTCTCTCTGTCTGGGTGAGTTTAAAGCATCGATAACATCTGGATATCAAAAGAAAGTGAGAAAGAGGTATGATACAGACAGAGAGAACAAGAGTCCTCCTCGTGTGCTTGTAGTAGTGTCCTCAAGCCGAGGTAGTCCGTCAGAGTGGGCTGGATAAGTTTGTAATTGGATAAGAGCTTTAAGCCCCGAGTCCAGATAAGAGCCGGTTATGTAAGATTAATTTAGTGATACAGCTCTTCAAGAAAATTGGGGAGATTGAAATGAAAAAAAAAAGGCAAAGTGCCCCAGAAATGACCGCATTTAATACACCCTCCCTAAAATAGCAACTCATCTCCTAGTTTCTGCAGCCTTTTAATAAAGTCTCTCGTGTAATGCACGTTGGGGAGTTGGTGATTGCACAAAATATGTGACACACCTGCTCTTGCAAAATGACTAATGAAACAACATAAAGAAAAATCACAAAACCAACAGTACAGAGTAAAAAAAATGAGGGATAAGAGAAAGAAATTTGGACAGAGAAAAAAAGGAAAACCAGAGCTGTAAAATATGAGTATAATAAAATAAAGAATACGTGGCCTTTTCTGTGGACCTTCATTCAATATCATCTGTTCACACTTCCCTTGTACTCCCGAGGGCCACTTTGGTGAACTGTCCCTCTAATGTACCTGTCTGCAGGCTTTTTTGCTGCCATAATACTGTATGTGCTCCTGTGTGTGTACATGGAGGTGTGTGAAGTTGTCAAAATGGGTTTGCGAGTATGAAGAGTGTTAGCGTGAGGGTGTGTGGGAGAGAGAAAACTGCGACAGACCGGATGCGAGAGAAAGAGCCCTTGTAGAGTATACTTGTCAGAGTTACTGTTTGTGATAATGAGTCTTCGTACAAGTGTGTGTGTGTGTAGTTCATCTGTGTGCAGCACGCATTTGACAAAGAGTGCATGTGACCCATTTCTGTGAGTGTCTTATTTTTTTGGAGCTGCTCTCTGGCCTCCATAGATGTGCAGTTTGTATTAAACTAAATGTAATTGCTAACTTTGTGAGGACTGACTTTTAGTCCCCAGAGGTGAGTCCTTACAATGTGATTGTGTTAAAGGAACAGTTTTACATTTTGGGAAATACGCTTTTTTGTGTTCTTGCTTAGAGTCAGATGAGAAGATCGATACCACTCTCCATATCCGCTCAGTATGAAGCTGGAACCCAGAGACAGTTAGCTTAGCTTAGCATAAAGACTGGAAACAGGTTGGAAACAGCTTGCCTCCGCCTTTTGTTGTGGCAGGAAAAACCTCATAGACGGATGCAGTACCTCGCAGTACCATTTTTCTTTTTTGGGGGGATTTTGAAATCATTTTTTTTCCAGAATCGATATATTTGCTTTATTTGAGTTTATGTGGAGGTAGAAGGAAGTTACAACTTTTATTGTTGTAGTCTGAGTAACATGATGTCATATCTGTTTCAAGAAAAACAAAGCCGAAGCGAGAAAGCAGAAAATGGCAGAGGGTCCGCAGGACATGACCTGCATCCTCACGTTTTATATCCAAAGTATGTTAAACACTACACATACAGTAAAGTATGGACTTTGGGTTTCACACATTGCCAGAAAAAGCAGAGCTAGACATCGTGGCTTAAGCTGCATGCTAACTCTGTCATGGACAGGAAACATTAAGGTATTGCGGTAACGTGCAGTCTCTCATCTCCGTGGGCAAATCAAGTTTGAGACAATATATTTTTCTGTAATTTGGGTGAACTGACCCTTTAAAGTTAAGGCTTCCAGAGAAAAAAAAAATAGAAGTCAACACAATGACCTACACGTGACAAGAACAAGTGTGTGCATGCATGAGGGAAGCCACATTGCACTCCTATAACTGTGTTTGTAATGTGTAGTGTACAGGTGTATGTGTTCATCTAGCCTCTTTCTGCCCACCCATGACTGTGTGTATGGTGTAACCTATCACTGTCTCTATCTGTGTGTGTGTGTGTGTGTGTGTGTGTGTGTGTGTAGCAGTACTCCAGGCCCTCCCACGAGGTGGCAATGAGAGTGAATGAACACTTCCTCCCCCACGGTGTCCGAGGGGACTAGCATCTGTCAGTGTGATGCACTCTCGACTGGTACAAACTCCATTACCCAGTGTCCTGCTTCTCTGTCACTGTCAGCAACCCTTGTAACACCCACACACACACACACACACACACACACACACACACACACACAAATAACTGAGACTGGAACACACACACACACACGGACACCTGGGCAGTTGTAACCATAAGAATGTTGGCTACAGTTGCTATTGTACATGTGTAGCACAATACAGAACGCTAAGATGAGTCAGATGTATATATACACATTTACAACAAACGCACACATATTTGTGCAGACAAAGAGACAAAAAACATTTGGGCCTCCATCAGCACTGTGAGGAAGATTACCCAGAGATTACCCTCTCCCTGCTGTCTATCTATCTCAGTGATTCTCTTTCACTCATTCAGTCACTCATTCACTTGCTGGCCTGTACTCGCACACACACACACACACACACACACACACACCTTGACAAGAGCTCATTCAAGCCCCTCTCTCCCTCTCTATATTTCCAGGAGGGCTCACCATAATGGTCATAACAGGTCCGAAGAGCTTTTCTAAAGCCACTTGTTTGGCTCTTTCATTAATGAACACCCAACTCCCTCAGTTTTAAAAGCTAAAATTCAGTGTTTTTACATTCAACGAGTTTCAAGCCCTTCATGCTTGCCATCTACAAGGTTTAAAACGTATGGAACATGTGTCTTTTCCAATGCAAAAGTCTTCCGTAAACTGCAGAGCGTACAGTAACAGATGTTTCTCACTAGTGCGATGTGAAAATGGGGTAATGAGGAAAACCTGCATTCAAATTTTCCGCATTGACAACTATGCACACCAGGTCCCGTGTGAATTATCCGCATTCCCGTGTTCCATTTTCGTCAGTGAGGCCCAATAATTTTCCTCCTAAATAATGCTGTGTCTACTCCACACAACAAAACCCTATCCAGACAGAGTATGTCTAAGGGCTAACGTTAACTACACAATAGATAAACTAATCAGACCCAAATGTGATGCTAACGCTAGCTGTTGTGGCTAGCCCTGTTCTGTGACCAACATATAACGTTAACATTAGCAATACAATAGCGTATCAGCTACATTACCATCTCCATTGTATCCCAGCTGTTGGGCGATCTCAAGCCATATGTTGTCCTTTATTTGATTGTTGAGGTAGTCATCACGGTGTTTGTCATACATTATTGGGGGTTGAGAAGGGTACTGACCTTTACTCCGAAACACCAATAGTCCGAAAAATGTACCATTGGACCGACAGTCCGTTACCCCGAAAACAAACAGCCATTGTTCCGAAAATGCACACTCTCTGTGCGACAAACAGAAGCACATGGCTAATTACTATGCAGAATGACATATTTTATGACATTAGGTGGAAGAAAGGATTTCATTGATCAAACATATATTTCCATAGGCGGAAATCCGATGAAATTGAGGTCCGTCCAAATAGCTTTCCCCGGCACGATTGTTCTGCAGGGGTATACAAGCATTCATAACAACCCACAAAATCAGTTTTTAATAAATTTCCATGCAAAGATTTCAAGATTCCAAAAAACTTCCTAGAAAGGAACTGATATGAAACTGTAAATTCTCAGGAATTTTTTTTTTTGTTGCAAAAAACATACTACCGTATGTCATTTTGTACTAATTTTGTACTTGCATGGTAAATGGAGACAATGCTCTATTGGTACACTTCCAATTGATTAATTTCACATAATTGTAACTATAACCTAGAGTCTTCTACAGGTGAGCTGAACATGCCCCACACACGCTTATAAAAACAATTTAACTAATTAAATTCATTCAACTGTGAGAACTTTGTCACTATTTTCCTAATAATTAGTACCAAATTACTTTGCCCTTTCCAGGAAAGTTCTTGGAAATTCTTAGGAAATTAGGAGACATAAAACATTACCAGCTGCCCTTTTAAGAAATGTTAACTTTCTACCCTGGCATGCACTGTCCTTCTATAGTAAAATCATTGTGAACATCTGGGATTAAAGTTGGGATTAATTTGTCACGCCATTGCCATGCCATTATACCACAACATTTGTGCCACTGGAAGCTACTAAAAACAATTCTACGAGTTATTTTTTACTTGTTAATTGTTAAAAATCAGCTTGACCTTTGCAGTATATCCATCCAGCTTGGTTGTGAGATAACTCTGAAGAAGGCCAAGTCCAGTGTTTTTAATCCACTGAGTCTGACAAACACAAACATCAAAATCCATCAAACAGTGACAGAGAAGACTCATCCAGCTGTGTGCTTGCATTTATGTGAGCTTCTGTATGACAGACGGCCCCTCCTCTGATGTGGTGCAGTGAAACTAAGAGGGTGACACACAAAACCTTCAACTAGTGAAGACAGTTAGTGCACACCACGAGAATGAAAATGAAATGTAATTTGTATAATAAATGGACCATGGTGTTGAAATGAAGCTCTGCCTCAGATTCTAGTTTTTTTTTTAAAAAAAACTCTCACTTCTGTCTCTTTTGTCTGCCGCCCCTCCGTTTTCATTTTGTCAGTGGAATGAGATATTATATCTACCATATTCTTCCAAAGCACTTCAGATAAGTGTGTGAGTGTGGTGAATTGCATTGAATTAACTACCTGAGTAAAATGAATTGGGGCATGATTCTCATTATGGCGGTGCTTTCTCTCTCTCTGTCTCTGTTTCTCTGTCTCTAACTCAACCTACTTCCATTTTCATCTTCCATGTCATATTACAACATTTTACAAAGATTATAGGGCTCATAATAATAACCTGAAAACCATATCACCTACATGCCTCCCAAAGGTATCTGTATAACTCTACAGGGATATACAGCACTTTAAAAAATACAAATACATTTATATTTTACATTTAAGGATATATCGTTATAATGTTCAGTTTTTGTTTCAGAGAGGTGTTGATTCAAGTTTATTGTCATTTGGGGGCTGAGTTTGTGCTGCTTTTGAATTATACGTATAATTGGGTAGATTGCATTAGTTTTAGTTAGATGTGCCTAATAAACTGGCAAGTGGGTATTTTATTTAAAATATCTCGACAAACTTTCTCATAAATCAATCTTTACTTGAAGGTGCTATTGATAACATTGATAACATTCAGCCACTAGATGTCGCACTCTTAAAAATAAGTATAAAATATATACCACTAATTTGTGAGGGAAATCTTAAGCTGGAAAAAAAATTTATAAATAATGTCTGACAATGACTGATATATTTGACTTCAGGACATCTCTGACTACATACATGCTGAAAATCAAACATTTTTACTGTTTCAATTAAGATATTTTCCGAAGTAAAATCCCTAGAAGTGTATGATTAAATTTTTTCCACTGTCTAGTGTTGACAAGTAAACAAAAATCGCAATAAATCGTAATATCGAATCACAATACTTGTAGAATCACCATACTTAAAAATCTTGATACATATTGAATCGGCACCCAAGTATCGTGATAGTATCGAATCGGCAGATAGGTATATCGTCCCAGCCCTTAGCTATAGGCCTACATTAGCTATAGATTTAGGTTACTTTGAGTGATGGTAATCTTAGGATATGGCTATCTAGTTTTAGGTAATGTTTAGGTTGTATCTAAGCAGTGGCGTAACGCAGGAAATACGCAGGTATACGCCGTATACCTGCGTACTTTTCAGTCGGCCACCCTCTTCTAAATCCCCTCTGATGCGCATCTTCATTATACATTGTTTGAGGGAACTAGAAAATTAGCTAACTTGACGCAAACGTCACTAATGCTAACGTAGCTCCTCAAGGATAGAAGCTGTTATTTTTCTCATTTTTGCAATCTAACCGGTGACAACATATTAGTTAAGGTTGAAAGGACTATGGCTGTTGGTACTTGTCATTACTTTTGTTTAAATATGCCGAATTGTAATTGTTTCGAAGCTAAGACTAATGAAGAAGCTAATGAGTGAGAATAAATTGCTTTTTACCAAAAGTCGGGTAAATATGTTTCCTTGGAGAAGGACTTTAGCTGAAATTGAAATAAAGTGGTTGAAAAGTAGAGATGCAGAGGTCACGCTAATCTGTGTTTCCTGCTCATTTTACCCCCCCAAAAAATTAGACTTTGATGGAGGATATTATTTAGAGCAATTTACAAAACAGTGACTCAGTATTTCAGCTCAAGGACAATTTTTAACAAGACATAAATGGTCACGGATGAACACACATTGTGTATTACCAGAATAATACACAGACAATTTAGGGGACAGTTTGTTTAGACGTTGTTGTGAATATAAGAACTCTTCACATAAATCGAACCACCAATCACAAAGCGAGAATTAGCTAAGTTTCACCGTCTTGCCTTAAATGAAACTTTAAAGCACACATGGCCACTTTTTTCCACCTGCTGAGATAAGACTTGTACATTTTCAGTTATGGGATGGTCTCTGCTGCTTCCACCCTCCCCCTTTAGCCTGTTTATGTCATGACCTATTTGTAGTGATGATCGGTGACTCGGTGAGAGCGATTTATCTGCCCGACCTCCGTAACTACAAAGCAGAATCGTCTGACACCTGCTGCAACTGTCGTCCACAAGTTCACACACATGCACATGACACACACTCTTCTTATTATACAAAAACATGACTGCATACATAAACACCTATAGTTCCTGCATATGTGCAAAGATAAACCCAAGGTGAATATATGCATGTATGCAGAAACTGCACACACTAACAGTGTGGATATACTGTACACACACTTATTGTTGTCCACTGAGTGGTAGGGTGACAGAAACAGATTGGTCCTGCCGAGCACTTTAGGGAGGAGTGGCCATTCATCAGCCTGACCTCGTTGTGGGACCGACACACTTAATACAATGTGTCCTGTACAGGGTATGGGAGCTCCAACACACACGATTACACATACACTTTAAACACACATACGTGCAAAAAAGTGTAAGTTTGGTTTGAGAGGTGGGGGTGACACAATGAAGTCAGAGGTTATTCAACCAAATGCATTTAAATACATTTATATCAATATAGCAAATAACACATAATGATGATATTGGTTATCATGCTTTTCATAATAAAGGTAGTATAATAAAACATTAGAAATGCTATCTAAATTAGTGAACTAACAGCTCTGAGGCCTGATACTTTATTACAGATTATGTTGTATTTCCATCTTTACTAAAATAGCACTTTGCTTTTAGGAAGTCTGATGTCATGTTAAATGCATTCAAACGGCCCAGATGGAGCTGACCATGGATGTATAAAGAGAACGGAGCTGACTTGACGAAGTGGGCGGAAGTATACACGTGTGACTACGTCCCGTTTTCAAAATAAGGTGTTAACAAAGGGAACTGTATATACAAAATATGTATATGGAAATAAGATTGATTGGCTTATATTCACCAGAAGTATAAAACGATACCAATTCGATACCACAGTAAAAAAACAAAAGTAAAACAATAAATCAACATACACTCCTTTATTACCGTTTGCATACTGGTTTTTCTTAGGAAGTTAAACTGGTCATAGTTCCCTCTCTATTACTGTATCTATTTTATATTGTCGTAAACACATCTCCTTCAAACAACTAGATTTATTCAAGTTTCTAAAAAAAAAGGATTACATTTTGCACCAGGTCTGTCAATCCATTAAAATATTTAATCGCAAATTAATCACACATTTTTTATCTGTTCAAAATGTACCTTAAAGGGAGATTTGTCAGGTATTTAATACTCTTATCAACATGTGAGTGGGCCAATATGCTTGCTTGATGCAAATATATGTATATATTTATTATTGGAAATCAATTAACACAAAAAAAATGACAAATATTGTCCAGAAACCCTCACAGGTACTGCATTTAGCATAAAAAATATGCTCAAATCATAACATGGAAAACTGCAGCCTAACAGGCAACAACAGCTGTCAGTGTGTCAGTGTGCTGACTTGAATACGACTTGCCTCAAACTGCATGTGATTATCATAAAGTGGGCATGTCTGTAAAGGGGAGACTCGTGGGTACCCATAGAACCCATTTTCATTCTCATATCTTGAGGTCAGAGGTCAAGGTAACCCTTTGAAAATGGCTTTGCCTGTTTTTCTTCGCCAAAATGTAGTGCAAGTTTAGAGCGTTATTTAGCCTCCTAATCGAAAAACTATTATGTTATGGTTGGAACCAATGGACATCTTCACTCTTCCTTTAAAACTGAGCCTGCTACTACCTAAAAATCACAAGTTGTGTTGATGCATAAAAGAAATTAGTACCGTTAAAATGACTTTGTTATTATCACGTTAACTTTGACAGCTGTAATTTGAACACATGATAACGTTAGAGTTTACCTTCGCCCAATAGTCATTTTTAGTGAGTAATCTGAATGCATTAAATCAATGGCACCTCCCATTAGCGCTAGCTGTTAGGATCGTGCTGCCCACTGACTGCTAGCAGCTAACGTTAACTAGCTCTCAGGGAAAAAGTGGGGTGCGTCTCCTGGATAGTTTATTGCGTCCACATTTTCACATTTTACACATTTTCTGTCATCCCCGGGTTGACAGGACGCTGTTAGTCTCAAGCCCCTGCGGTACTGTAGAAAAACAAGCACCGTCACGTTTTCAGAATTTTGGTATCGACTTGGTACCAAAGTATCGGTTCTCGTGACATCCCTACTTTGCTTTACGCCCTTATCTTTTTGATGTTCTGGCGTCCTTTTAGGAGAATATTAACTGTAAATGAATACATAGATTAAATGATTTTGAAACATTTAGATGACGTGGTAGTGGTAGCTTTAAAAAAGTAGGATTTTGAAAAGGTAGGGGGCATGTTCCGCCCATCCCCAATGGAAATTATGGCCCTGCACATACATCACACCTTCTGAAGCATGCCCCTTCACCTCTTTCCAGAACAATCTCACCTGTTCATCTGTGCCTTTATTTCTAATTCACCTGTCCCCTCTCTCTCTCTGTCCCTCTGACTCGCTCGCTCCGACTCCACCAGCAGCTAACATTAATGATGTTGGCATCACAGGGACGAGACACTTCATTGTCCTCTCGCCAACCCTCATCCGCCTGTTCCCTATTTCCATCTTTATTCATTTATGCCTGTTCCCTCTCTTCCCTCAAGATGCATATTAATACTAATAGCCGTGTGGTGCAAATTCATTGAGGTACGGAGAGAGAGAGAGAGAGAGAGATAGAGGAGGAGACAGACGGTGGACTGGTCCAGCTGATGGGATGGGAAGAGAGAAACAATGATTGACTGGGAGAACGCTAGAGAGAATCAGAGGGAGAGAATAGGGGGATGAGGGATGGATGGAGGGCGGAGGAGAAGAGGAGAGATCAACATGGCACTAATTGTTTCCTCTGCACCCCCGCCGAGCCTCGATCAGCCATTCATCACCCCGCCGCAATCGGTCCAGCGCCGACACTTTGGCAAATGAGGCCCTCCTCTCGCTCCATCCGTTAAGACAGCAGCAACATATGTAGGTGTGTGTGTTTTATCCAGAGAGGAAGACGGATCATGCGTGTGTGCATGTGTGTGAACCTTGGAGTGTATGACACACAAAGAGATGATGGCGTGTTTGTCTGCGAATGAGTTTGTCTATCTTCTTGATGGTCGAAAAAAATATAAACATCTTTCATTTTCTCCTCGTTCGGGGCAACACCATCAATCAGCTGTGGTAAATCAAGTGGAAAATCATCGGCGAGAGCTTTCTGCATGATGCCGACGCTGATATGCACTCTTGTATGAAAGGCAAGCAGACATCAGGTGGAGAATTAGGCTCTAAGACACGACCCTGTAAAACATAGCCGCAAATCTGCTTTTTATTAAATGGCAGTAAGGAAGCATCCTAATAAGCAAGTGAAAATTAGCTTAGCTCCAGCTCCGCGGCTGCCAGCTGTGAACGTCTCGCGAAATGAAAATGTGACAGTGAAAAATCAAGTCACTAATAATAGCTGCTGCCACAACTTGACAACCAACATCACTGCTTTCATACACTTATCAAGTCCTACTTTAGAGGCAAATCATCTTTGAAGCATCTAACAATTGAAGAAAAATGTTAATACTCCATAAAGTATGCAAAATCATCACTAAATGCTATTAAAGTACAAAATTGTCTTTTATTTTCCTGTCATTTTACATCAAAATCCTATTACATTTACTGAGACAAAATAATTCTCATGACTTATTTAGTATTCCAGAAACTTTCAGCTACATCAGTTACTTACCATTAAATGTGGCTGAAAGCTTTGGAAATGTCAATAAAGTGGACCTCGTCATGAAATTAGTTTTTTTTGTTAAACTTCTATTTCCAAGAATAAGAATAAACCTTCAAGCTCAACTGTGACATTTACTTTTCTGCAAAACAGCCTTGATTTAGCAGTGAATTCTTTATGTACTGTAAGTAGTATGCATGATAGAAATTACAACCAATGATACACAACATATTTTAGAATGATACTGTCATCCCCAGTAGGCCTGCACGATATGAGGAAAACCCGCGATTTGCAATATCATTGTTCAATATTGCGATGACTATATAACTTGCGCTAAATAACAAATATTGAAGTGTGCATATTAGCTGTACTTATGTCAGCTTGGTTGTCTTTAAATTCAGAACCGGATTAGAATTGAATATTTTAGATAAACTAGACTAGATAACTAGACTAAATGTTGTTTCTAGAGCAGTAACAGTAATGTTTACAACAGCCAAGTCACTATATGAACTCTATAATATCTCACTGGAAACAGCGTGATAATGAATACTAACGTTACGGTCTTTAAAATGAAAATTATTTTTCTTAATCATTGCGTTTCAGGCAGGCTTTTGCGATATGTTTATCGCAAATGTTCATGTCGCGATGATGATGAAAATATTATTTATCGGTCAGCACTAATCCCCAGCCACTTATAAACTTTACAAAGCGGCAGCTTGGTATGCACATTTTTATTGTGCACTTATAATTGACAGAATTTATTTGTTCTGAAGAGTCTCAGTTGGATAGCAGCATATAATAAAGACAAATAATTTTACAATAGATTGTTACAACGAAGACAAGTGTGCTGTGCATATTATAAACTGCAGCGTTAGACCGGCAAAGGTTGATTTTTATACAATTGAGAAAAAAATAAATCTGAGTCGCAACCTACAATATACTACTGTATATATCTAGATAAAGCAGCATCCCCTGCAAATATTTTGCATAAATTGCAAATATCAACGATATCAAAATATACTCAAGTGACAGATGGTTACAGGAACTTGAATTCATATTTATGGAAATGATATCGGTCGTATAGTCCTGTCTCATGTCACGTTTTATTCCCTTGCTGCCCAGCATCCTCAAAGACTTGATGTGCTGTTATGTGAAGTAATCATGGTTCGTATAACAGTAGTCTGCAGGAGCTCAGTCTGCAAGTCCCGAGGGTAGACTTTCCGTTGGCTTCATTATGCCCTCTACCCCCACCTTTCTGCTTTTAAAAATTATGTTTCCACACTAAGAAGAAGTCCAACAAAAATCATGGCAAAAAAGAACGAGGAAACTCAGAGGGGTGGGAAAAGAAATCGATTCACCTACAGTATGTATCGCAATTTTTTTTTACAATTTTGAAATCAATATTTTAATGCCAGAATCAGTATATTTGCTTCTTTTGAGTCTATGCGGAGGTAGAAGGAAGTTACCGCTTTTATTGTTGTAGTCCGAGTAACGTGTTTCACACATTGCCAGCAGAGCATGGCTAAAGCTGCATGCTAACTCTGTTATGGACATGAAACGTTATTGTATTGCGGTAATGTGCAGTCAAGCCAGCCGTCACTCTCATCTCCGTGGTCAAATCGGCCGATTCCACAACTGTAGAGCACCCATATACTGACATTTATGTTAAATACATTCAAACGGCCTCGATGGAGCTGACCATGGATGTATAAAGAGAACGGAGCTGACGGGAGAGCTAGCGGCGGACTTAGCGATGTTAACAGAAGTATACACGTGTGACCACGTCCGGTTTTCAAAATAAGGTGTTAACAAAGGGAACATATATACAAAATACATATATGGAAATAAGATTGATTGGATTATATTCACCAGAAGTATAAAATATTACATGTCTCTTATAAGTTAAAAAGAAAACACCACCAATTTGTGAAGGAAATGTCTTTATTTTTTACTTTTATTTTTGGGTTGCTGGAAAAACAATCCTGATAGTGACTGATAATTTTGTCTTCAGGACATCTCTGACTACATTGATGCTGAAAATCAAACATTTTTATTGTATTAATTTAGATATTTTCCAAAGTAAAAGTCCCTAGAAGTGTTTAATTCAATTTTTTCCCATGGTCCAGTGTTAAAAAAGTTAACAAATCACAATAAATTGTAATATTGAATCGCAATTCTTGTAGAATCGGAATACTTAAAAATCACAATACATATCAAATCGGCACCCAAGTATCGTGATAGTATTGAATCGAGAGATACACTGTAAACAATTGCTGTTAATTTACAGCAGGATTTCAACAGTATTAACCTGTTATTGCTAAAAAACAGTGCTTTACTGTTAATACAAAAGAAAATCTGTTAAATAACGCTCATTGACCGTTTTTTAACTGAACTATAATGTATTCTTAAAAAACAGCACTTTACTGCTGATCAACTGTCTAAAGTGTCATAAGTAACAGCTTCATGCAGTATTTTTTGAATTCTGGGAAGAGCAATTTCACCTGATCTGCACATGTGAGGCTGGATCCGTTCTTTTCTTCATCCATCCCCATCTTACTGATTATTTGGTGAGTAGTAATTTTATTTAATTAATAAATCTGTGCAGAGTCTATCAGTGATGTTTCCAGTTAGTTTGCATTACTGAATATGTGCATATCATGATAGAGGGATTCAGCAGCTAGCTAGACTTTCACAGATGATTGCATATTAATCAGACAACACAAGTTGCTCATTTTAATTTCTATGTATCCAAGTTAATATCTAAGTTAATGTGTGGACACATGTATTTTGCCAGTGAATTCATGCATAACGATAGACTTGACGGTGTAAACATTTTACAGTCTATGGAAGTCACTTCAACATTTGAAGTAACATTAACACTTCAGTGCACGTTGGTTATTGGGTGTTAATTCAGCAGAGCAGATTCAAAATTAAAGGCAAGGTTAAGCTAGCTAACTATTGTTTTTGAATGGTATCTGAAAACCACATGGTTTAGAAAAATGAGCACCATTGGACATAGAGTATCTGTTTTTGCATGTGGACTCTTCACATGTGGCTTCAAAACCACCTCTGATTGTACCATGGTGACTTAGTTGTATGAGCATCAAAATCAACAGTTCTTTTTTCTGCCACTACTTTTCTGTGACAATAACAACTTCACCTATCTGCATGTCACTGTGCTAATATTGTCACTTGGGGCAGATGAAATGAGAGGCAGCAACTGTAAGAAACATGTGGATTCAGGGTTCTATAGAAACAGACGGTCAGAATATTCATAATTGATCAAAAAATGGTTTCTCAACCAGTAATGCACACCACTCAACACAATTAATTTCAAACACTGACTAAAAATCCATTAAGTTGACTGAGGAAAATTCTTTCTATGTTTCAGGTGAAACAGCAGGAAGCTATATTTGACGCTGGATCGTCAGCCTTGAGGCTTCATATGAGGAGATCCAGCCCACCTTCTTGATGGGGCTTGCTGCATTATTTTCCACCTTCTACACCTGCACGCTCAAATTAATCTCAAGGTAAGATACTTTCAGTAAAACCTGTATTTTTAATGTGACATTAATTAAGTGATTTACACAACTTGATTTTAACACAGTGTCTGAAGAAACACTATCATTTTTCAGGTGCACCGTAGGAATAAACTCTGAGAGAGGCACCAAGGATGGACAGGGCAAAGTCTTATCAAAGAAATCTGGCCAATTCACTAACAACAAGACAAGACAACAACCGTTTATCCACATGTATCCACTCTGCTGAGGAGACTCATGGACTTTGAGTGAGACTTCATTTAAAATGGTGAGTTTACATTATGACAAGGGGAAATGAGGGGTACACACTCTGATTTTGTATGTGAGACATTACAATGAAAGTTATTTTGGAACTCATATATCTCTCTCTCACACAGTCAGCGGGCTACCAAGGCTGGATTGAGAGGACTGGTGTCTTTGAGTGGGCCATAAGTCATTCACTAACTCACTCCCCCACCATCGCCCACTACTTGGACTTCCGCTTATCCATGCGCCTTGTGAGAGCCTGAATATTCATACTTGGACATGATGTCACATGTCTGGTGGTGTTGGTGCTCATTATTATATAGATACAATATTTTTTATTTAATGTTAATTTTTAAAAAAATTTGAACCACTGATATGCCGTAAGGCTCAGCAATATATTCAGTATATTCACATGTTACATTATATACGGCAATATATTATTTGAGAGTTTTGTTGTAATTATATGATGTCGCTCAACTGTCTGTAACTGTTCCACAAAGTAAGGTTAGTACTTCAGAAATGTAATTTCTTCTGAAATTTGGTTTTTTATCTCTGTAAGGTTTTTGTTGGCGCTAGCATGCAATTATTCTGCATGTGCAGTTTTCAACTTTATGAAAATAAAAAGTAAATTGCAATAAGATAAGATAAGCTGTAGATTTTCTTTTCTCACACATTGTACATGATTGGAAAATCAGTGAATTAGCTCTGTTCTTCACTCACATTTTGTTATGGTTTACATTCTGTGCTTGTAGCCAGCTATAGACAGACATTTTGGGAAAGGTGTCAACAAGTCTATTATATTCTTTTTCTTAAGAAGTGCCTTTAATTGTATTAAGTGTGACTAGTCCTATGAGTGTAACCTGCTAAGTCTTTTCATTTAGGCAAAAAATAATGTTTATTAAATGCATGTAAAAAATACAACCTAAATAGTGCATTAAAACAAATCAGTAAGATAATGTAAAAGAAAGGGGAAAACAGCTATATAATGTATCTTTAAACAGTAAATTAACTGTTAAATACAGTGAAATTAATCAAAAAACCAGTTCATACTGTATTTGTCATTAACAGTACAAAGCTGTAAATTTTATTTACAGTTATTTAACAGTAAGATAATGGCAACCACAGCTGCCAGTTCTTTACTGTTATTTTACGGGGAAATTCTTAACAGTGTAGGTTTATCGTCCAAGCCCTAGAAATTCGAGAATAGCAACATGACGTGACATTGTATCAGTCACTTCCACAAGCAAAAAAACGCAGAGTTAAGTAAAAAAAGAAATTGAAAAAGCAGCCTTCAAATCCTGGAGTGAAAGATACCAATTTCTGAACCATGAGTGGCTTATAAAGGATATTACAAACATAAAAAGTGCTACTGTTGAATTAGTGAAACCAATATACTGTAACTAGGCAACGCAGTATAAAAGCTGTATGTAGCTACTGTATAGCATTAGTGCTGATTGCTTTGAGTGACTCAGCCAGTCAAAAACGATCGCTGGATCTATTCTCCAGAGCCAATTAGAGCTCGCCCCCTCACACGTATTCCTGGTACCTACATCATCACGTGCCACACGCACATGTAACTCCACCGAACGCCTCCCATCTTTATTTCATCATCTCAATGTAAAGTGCACCCCTTCCGTGTTGCCCGCGATCCAGTGTTAATTCAATTTTTCACCGTTCTAAATTAATTACGGCACATACAGAGAGGAGTTTATTTATCTATTTATTTATCGCTTGAACATCTAAGAAATTGCATTAGATGGGATGAGGTGTGTCCCTTGGGAGCCTTTTTTTTTTTTTTTTTTTCCAAAAGCTGGTTGATTGTTTAATCCACATTCGGTTACGTGGCAGCAAAAAAAAAATTCATTAAGGGGGGCTTCAATTAAGGCGAGATCTTGTGGAAAGACAGTAGACGGGGATGAGGATTGCGGGAGGGCGATGAGAGCAGAGATGGCGTGTGAGACAAAGAGCATGTGCACTTATGTGTGTTCACGTGTGTGTGTGTGTGTGTGTGTGTAGAAGCATGCAAGTGATTAATGTGCAAATTTAATTACACGTACATGCTTGGATTATCTGCAGTGAGAAGAACGTATAGACAAGAGCCGTTGGCAAGAATACAGTGGCATCATGGGAAAAGGACGAGAGGGAGGATCATATAGGCATTCTCTAGAGATTGTGAGTCCCTTTAACTATCGTGATGGTGTTGAAAATAACACCGAGCCTATAGTGGAAGGCTCTTTTGATCGTATAAGTCTCACTGATGCCTGTGGTGGTTCTGCTCCCCGTTCTTGCATCGTACAGGATCCAATGTAAATGACTTACAGTAGTGGGTGTGTGTGTTCGTGCATGTGCGCTGTATGATTGCATATTTGTGCGATGCCTCTGCTTGCATGCGTGTGTATGTAGATGAATCAATAATGCCTTGTGATATGATGCCTGGCGTTTGAATGTAGCGCTCCTGGCTTCGCCTTTGTCAGTTTCCTGCTGTGGCGCAGAGGGCGTACTGCGCTGAAAGGGAGGACAATGAGCTTATCACACCAACTGATCTTTCCTGTTTCCCATAATCCACTTTGTCTTTCCTCCTTGCTCTGATCTCACTGCTTTGCCAAGACTGAGTAACCTTGGTGCTGCTGTGTTCCTGTCTGTCAAGGAGTCCAAATTAATTTACCTATTTATCTCTTATGTGCCAATGTTGTCATTTCCCTTTAGAGCTCTGCCTTTATGCCTTTTTTCTAACAAGAATCTTGGCGTTAAAGAAAGATTTAGTCTTTTACAACCATGTTTACCTGTGTTTATCTTTGCTGTTGGATATGATACCATTTTATTTATTAATTTTTGTTATTTCCTTCCTATCTCAGATTTCTTTCTAATCCAGGGCTCTATAGCCCAAAAATGATCCATCTTTTTTCCAATAATTTAATCAAGTTTTGTGTCTTTGCATCCAGGACTGCACCTAACAATTACTTTCATTTTTGATTATTCTGTTGATTATTTTCTTGATTAATCAATTACTGTTTTGTTTATATAAGGCCAGAAAGTAGAGAAAAATGCCCATTATAATTTCCCATAGCCCGAGGTGACATATTCAACTTGCTTGCTTTATCTGACAAACAGTCCAAAATAGGGAGGTCACGATACCAGAAATTTAGTAGTCGATACCAATACCAGTGAAATTACATGATTCTCAATACCAATTTGATACCACGTTAAAAAACAAAAGTAAAACAATACATCCCATGTACTTCAACATATACTCCTTTATTACCGTTTGCACTGTTTTTTCTTAGGAAGTTAAACAGGTCATAATTCCCTCTATATTATCTATTCTATATTGCTGTGAAAACATCTCCTTCTAACAACTGGATTTATTCAAGTTTCTCACCAAAAACAAGATTACTGAATAGAGCCTGAACGCATCATAATGTAAATCCCGTGTTGAAATCGGCAGGACGAGAGCTAGTTGACGTTGTTAGCAGCCGGTAAGCAGTACAGTCCTGCACGGAGCTAACAGCTAACGTTAACTAGCTCTCGTCCTACCGATTTCAACACAGATTTGTTGTTCGCAATTTAGCATTATCAGGGAAAAAATAGGGTGTGTCCCCTGGACATGTCGATAGTGAGTTCACTACGTCCCAAACACATTTTCTGTCATCCTTGGGACGACTGGACGCCGCTAGTTTCGAGCCCTGACGGTACCTATGTACCTGCGGTACTGTAGAAAAACGAGTACCATCACGTTTTCAGAATGTTGGCATTCTCGTGACATCCTTAGTCCAAAACACGAAACAAATAATCAATGAGTGTACCATCATATATGACAAAGAAAATCATCAAATCCTCATGTTTAAGAAGCTGGAACCAGGAAAAGCTCTTTCTGCACCTGATATTCTTCTTGTAACAAGAAAATTCTTCCACAATATGCAGGGACAAATCCTTTTTAATAAGGTGTCATTTTCATTAGTGGCGTGATCTGCCTTTTTTAATCTGCACATACTGACACATTTCTAACAAAACTAATGGAAAAACAGTAATCATACTGGGAATAAGTTGAATTGTATTGTACTGGCAGATTTTTCTCACTAGTTTTGATAAAGATAAGCTCTTAAGCCTGAGTACCAGATGAAATGACTCGTTGAGGTGGACATTTTTTGCAGTGTATGGAAGGCGGCGTCCTTGACGTGCCCTTGTGTTTAACGGTGATGAGGTAGATTTATGTGTGCCTCTCAGGCACATGGCCGAGGCCATCATGTCATAAATTAGTGGCTGGTCACAGAAAATAGATGATGCGGTGATGGAGAGGAAGGGTAGAGAGAGGGGTGGGGGAGCGAGCTTTGTGTACACATGCTGTTGGTTTATCATAATCACGTCTTTATCCACCTGCTCCTGTTGTCCTGCCATTTTGTCTCTCCCACCTCAACTCTCCCGATTTATCACTCATTCTCTCTCTCAATATATTCTCCTTATCCTTTCTCTTTCCCTTCATCCCTTCTTTTTTTCTCTCTCTGTCCTCCCCCCCCCTCTGACCTCTCCTCTCGTCTCTACTCTGTGTTTGAAGGTGTCTTTGTCCAGAGATAAAAACAGTAGCATTGACCCATCTCACCTGAGACGCTCTTTATTGGCTTTGTCAGCATTATACGGCTGCTGGAAAAGACGCAACGGGGCCGGAAAGCGAAGACGGAAGAAAAGATGAAAGAGAAAACAGGGTGGAAGGGAAATAAAATGTAAAGAGGTGAAGGGTGGGACAAGCCGGGGTATTGGCATGCGATTGCATCAGTGTGCGTTTACATGAAGAGTGTGTATGTGTGTGTGTGGATGATTTAGGGAGATGGCAACATCAGCAGGGGATTGATGCGGCGTGCTGTGGCTATATTTGTATTTGCCAACCCGCAATAGATAAAGCAAATGTAGCGTGCTATCACACACACTGAAGTCAGGAGGGTTAAATATAATAACCAGCCACACAGGGAGGCTACACAAAGATAAAACCCTATTCAGCTCCGTTCCCAACACGCAACCGCAGCATTTCCAATTTAATCCCAAATTCTCATTCTGTGATTGTTTTTTGTTCATCATCCCGTCTTTTTGTGCTCCGACGCAGCTGAATTTAGCCATGCTCTGCTTCCATTAAAGCTTTTTAACTCAGGAACAGGAAGTGTGTGTATGTGTGCGGATTCAAAAAGTGAGTGAATGTAGTTCCTCGCCGTAAATACTGTACAATTTAAGCAAGCGGAGCTGGGTTGCAACTCTCTCTTTCTCTCTCATGTGTTTCAGTGCAGGCGCGCACCTACAGTCAGATGAAGATACCTTTCGTTCCCTCTTTGTGTTTTTCTCCCTTGTTGTGATTCCCGCACCACACATCTCCCCTCTTTTTTTCCTTCTTCTTCTTTTGCTCCGTCCCTCTTTCTGCCAGCTGTAAGAGATAATTATTTCCAAACAAGCGGTCCCCTGGGTGAGGCCGTATTATCCAAAGCTGCCTTCATTAAAAATTCCCACAGCTGCGTGGACGTCTTCGCACTGCGGTGAGGGGGGGGAAAGAAAGCGAGATGGAAAGAATGACAAAGACACAAAAAGAAAGAGAGAACAACAGCGATATTACCTGAGCTGGGACTCGTTTGTGTCCTGAATGAGACGACAACAATAAAATTACGCAAGAAAAAAAATAGAGGAGGAAAGTTATTAATCAACTATAGGATTGGTTAATCAGGTACAGCAGCTTGGCATATGGCATGCAAGTCTCTAATGGGAGCCATCAATACTTTGAGGCATTGTTGATGTCCTTTGTCTCCCGTAATCGTTCCAAATGTCCTTGCTAGCTGCAATTACACTCACACACACAAACTCAGCCCTGGCATGCACAGAAACAACGTATTCTGCAGGTAGATTTATGACTAATCCGAAATGACAAGATAAAATTTAAATTCATATATATGTCTAACAACCAGGTCTGCAGCCATGCACCCACACACACACACACATGCTCACGTCCAGGAGAGTAGCAAGAGGAGCAAGCTATTTACATAATAGAGTTGGACAATGCATAGCGTAAAGGTAATGCATTCCCTTCTATGTCAGCATAACTTCACATACAGCACGAGTCGGTGACACGGGGCAAAAGATTGGCATGTCTGAATCGATTTGCATGGAGAAGGTCTGATGGGGGTTTAACATGAGGCAGAGCAGGGGGACCTACGAAGCTGATGTGAGGGTGGATTTTACCACCAGCTGCCTGCCGAACATTTCTATCATTTTCGTTTTGATTATAATTAGGGCTGTCAAAGTTAACGCGATAATAACGCGTTAGTGCAAATTCGTTTTTTGACGCAACTTGCAATTTTTAGGTTGTAGCGGGCTCAGTTTTAAAGCTAGAGTGAATATACTGGCATCATATGAAACCAGAAAACTTAAAGTATCCATTGGTACCAACCATGACATACCAGCTTGTCGCAAAGGAGACTAAATAACGCTCCAAACTTGAGCTAAATTTTGGCAAGGAAAAACTCTCATGGCCATTTTCAAAGGGGTCCCTTGACCTCTAACCTCCAGATATGTGAGTGAAAATGGGTTCTATGGGTACCTACGAGTCTCCCCTTTACAGACATGCCCACTTTATGATAATCACATGCAGTTTGTGGCAAGTCGTATTCAAGTCAGCACACTGACACACTGACAGCTGTTGTTGCCTGTTAGGCTGCAGTTTGCCATGTTATGATTTGAGCATATTTTTTATGCTAAATGCAGTACCTGTGAGGGTTTCTGGACAGTATTTGTCATTTTTTTTGTGTTGTTAGTTGATTTCCAATAATAAATATATACATACATTTGCATAAAGCAATCATATTTGCCCACTCCCATATTGATAAGAGTATTAAATACTTGACAAATCTCCCTATAAGGTACATTTTGAACAGATAAAAAAATGTGCAATTAATTTGCGAATAATCGCGATTAAATATTTTAGTTGATTGAGAGCCCTAATTATAATACAGCTTAACATATAACCGCTATTACTGTGACTGCAATCAACCATAGAAAACTTCAAATAACAGGTTTTTTGGCCCTTTGGGAACAGCGGAAATGAGCTGTAAACCCACTGACTTATGATCATCTTTTAGGTTGATTTACACATCCAGCAGATATGGAGCTATATTAACATTCATTTGGAGTCGTGTTTGTGTCCACCTGGTAAATTCAAGTCTAATAATCACCATCTTTTAGCTCTGTTTTTGGTCTCCACCTACTCCTGTCCTGAGGGAAATATCTGACTCTTTAGCTGCTGTTGCTGCTGCTGCTGCTCACCAGCTAGTTGCTAGCTTTGTCTGTTTGCCATTTGGTGGTTAGTTAGTGTACAGATTTTTAGAGCTTTTTCACTGAAAACAGCTTCCTGTTGCATTGGGAAACACAGCTGATGAGTCTTGTTCGGGAAGGGTTTGGAAATAGTCATGGCTAAAAGAAACCTACGTTGACTGTGGGCAGGAAACAGGAAGTGAATAGTGGACTTCCATGTAAAAGTCTGACATTTTGTCGATTCATTCAGCCTAAGGCTGCACGATATATTGTTTCAGCATCGACATTGCGATGTGCGCATGCGCAATAGTCACATCGCAGGATGTGCGATGTCAAGTATGGCGAATTAACTCAAACACATCATGCTACAACCTTTTTTTGCTGCTTGATACAAAATGAAAACTTGTCGAGACAGAGAGAGTTCCCGTGTCTTTCTTGCCACCTGCTGATTAACGTGAAGGGGATTAGCCCCGAAGTTAGCAACAACTTCGGCCCATGCTCACATAAGGTGGACTGACTTTTAAGGTGGACAAGCTATTCTCATTTTAGCGACAAGCTGCTCCTCCGTTGTATCCGGAATATTTTGTATCTCCTGGATCCCTTTTAGATGTCACCTTTCTTCATTCACAGATGAGCCCCCTTATCTTATGTTAGCATTCATTATTAATGTCATGTCATGTTAGATCATTGAATTTAGCCTGGATTGATAGAAGAGTATTATATAAATACAATGGTGTCATGGTGAGTCAGCCAGTGTATTAATCTACCTAATTTCCCTCCAAAATCATTTCAGAAGAATAGTCACAGCGCTCACCTGCTTTTGTGTTTGGTGCATTGAAACCAATTCTATTAAAGTTCAAGTCAGGATCGTAATAAGTAATTTTTCAGCTTTTTTTTATTTTTTTAATGGCTTTGTCAGTTGAACCTAAACATGTTGTTTTTGGGCATTTTCTTAAATTCCTGATGCTGTCACTTTTCTTGGGAAGGCAGTTTCAAAATTTCTGAAGGACACAGGCATCACATGGGTGGACCACTGAGAAGCAGCAGCTGCAGCAGCCCAGCTTCCCATTGTATCCTCCAGACTTTGTTAGCAGATTTCAATGTCAAACCCAAGGTCATCTCCTGCCCTGAGATCTGACAGGGTCCAAATCTTCAGAGAGGAAGAGGAAAACGTCAGAAGCTCAAGGCAGGAGATTTAGCTGAGTGTACAAAACCACTAGATCAGAATCCGGATCAGCTGCGAGTTCCCAAGGACGATGATTGCGGTCGCCAAAAAATACAATATGCTGAATTTAAATCCTGGACTACATACTTATATACAGAACAGCAAGTAAAAATGCTGCCTGACATTTTTCAGTTGAGTATTAAAATAAGGGAGGAAATGG
Organism: Sebastolobus alascanus; assembly: GCA_916701645.2. Classification (NCBI taxonomy): domain Eukaryota; kingdom Metazoa; phylum Chordata; class Actinopteri; order Perciformes; family Sebastidae; genus Sebastolobus; species Sebastolobus alascanus. Next base: position 23,322 of record CAKAOJ020000548.1, read on the forward strand.
TGTCATGGTTACTCAGAACTCAAATAGTGTGTCACCTAATGTGGTTTACTTTCATGCAAGCAATTATTTTCTGAAAGTAGGTGTAACTTTTATTCAAATGCTGGATATCTCACTTTGGAATGAAACCTGCTCCATTTGCAAATTGTTAATTTTATTCAAATATCTTCTCCTATTCAAAAAGAAAAAAAGAACCACACACATGCAGACACACGGGCAAAATGAACTGATAGTGAACCTGAAATATTCTTTGTATTGTAAATAGGTGGGAGGGGGAGGCAGCACCGCCATAGACAAATGCTGCAACTGCTTTTTCAAGTAGTGTTCAAGCATCCAGTCTTCCCTCTCACTCTCAACTCTTTCTCTAACTTTCTCCGCATCTTAAAGAGTTCCAGATTTCCAAAAACTAAACCAAGCAGCTTTGAAAGAATGTAAAAAGTTTTGGGGTGATTGACTCAGTCATACTTAAAAAAAAAGTCTACAGTCGTGCTGTGCTTCATGAGTCTACTGTGTTGAACCTTCGCTGATTTCCATTCAGTGGCAGAGGCCATAAATTCCCAGTTTGTGGGTCATCGTTGTGACCCGTGTGCTCTGCAGCTGTTCAGATGGGAGAGTGCAGGGAAGAGGGCGAAGCAAACTTTATTTATACAGCACATTTCATGCACAAGGGAAAATCCAATGTGCTTTATATGAAAATTAAAAAGTAAAGAAAGAAAGAAAAAGTCATTCGACCACTCTATTCAGCCCTTTTCAGTGATTTAGATGCTATACTCATTGTCAAAAAAGAAATGTTTTGAGAGTGCTTTTAAAAGAAGTGACAGTCTGAGCACGTCTGACGTCCTCAGGTGGACTATTCAAACACCTCGGAGCAGAAAAACTAAAGCTAGATTTTGAATTGTACGGAGCTAAGTGACCTGAGAGTTTTGGGTGGCTCATAGCTTTTAAATATGTCTAACACATAGGAGCAAGACCATTCAACGCAACACAGAGAACCTTAAAGTCAATTCATATTGGAAGTCAGTGTGTAATGCTCTCTCTTAGTCACTGTTTAAACTCGGGCTGCAGCATTCTGAATGAGCAGCAACGACCCCACAGAGGGCCGGTATACTTCAAATAACAATAAGTGTTGTTTGAATACGTCTAAAGGCAAAAGGGTTTATACAGTAGCTGTTCCGAATGGTGGGGTAAGAGGGTCAAGACAAGATGATGGGGATAACGGCACAGTGTTGCGTTCGTATGTTTAGCCTTTAAACCGTTTAGCGCCACTGCTCTTCTGGTCATAATGCTGGAAATCAAACTGCGGTACAGTGGAAACCGCTTATAGTGATCACCGTTACAGTGACCAACTGCTATTACGGATCAAAAAGCTTTGACAGAATCATTCCTATACAGATGCTGTTTAAATAATTTGCTTATAGTAATCAAGTAGTCCGCTGGCAGGGATCATTTTGGGTCTCTTCATACATGACAACATACGGAAAAAATATTTTAAAACTACGTTGGTTGAATTGTTGTTTTGTTTTTTACTTTTTACTCCCTTGAAACTTTGCCTCGCGGACCGTCTGCTTTCCCGCTGGATACCTGCGCTGCACATTGATATCATAACGGGAAAAAGAAAGTCATTTTCTCTGAATAAAAAACAAATGTGCACGGAGAAAGCACCTGTAGTTGAAGCCGTTCTCGTCAAGTGGATTGATAATGCCTGGTCACGTATTGTCCCCAAAGTAAAACTCTGGCGATCATCAACCGGCTCTGTGGCGGCACATGCAGACTGGCGCCCGTCTCCCTCCATGCCGCTACTGGATGAGCGAGCAAGGAGCCCTGGCAAATGGGCGCCGTTCATCTGCATGCACGCTCGCGCTGCAGAGCCGTCCAAAAATGGCGATGCCTGCCCCTCGGTGAGGGAAAAGGCAGAAGAATAGTCAGCCAGCCAGTAAACAGTGAAGCGGTCTGTTTCATTATTTTGTATTCATGTAATAAATATACAAATGTCAATGAGATGGTAACCTGCATGAGAAATGATGCACAACAACAAAAATTCTATTATAATATAATAATAATATTATAATAATCATCCGCTTAACTTTTAAGCTTCTCCCCCCCCGTTGCTCTGGTGAAGGCCTTTGGGACTGAAAGCTTAGACAATAATTCAGTTATTTGCAGTGGAGATGCAGTAAGAGTTCAGATGTTGTTTTTTACATTCGTTACCTTCTTGTTTTGTGGTAGAATGGGATAGTTTTACCCACTGATATTTTGCAAGTATAAGAGGAGAGTTAATCCAAGAGGACGGAGGCATATTTACTTTTTCAAGCTTTCAGTTTTACTTTAAACCTGCTCCTGATGATAGTTTTAAATCTGCCAGTGTCATCTAATATGATCTAAAATAAGAATTCCAGCAATTTGTATTCAATTTTGATAAAACATAAATGGGACAAACAGTAGCGTATTGTTTTGATCCACTTGAAACTACAATACTTAACCTGATAGGAGACTGGAGTGGGTGATGTGTGACTGTGTACAACCGCTCAACTGAGATAGTTCCAAAAATAATCCATGAACATGCAAAATTATAGAGGCTCGCTAAAAAGTCAGCTTTTATTGGTTAACACGACGTGAACATAATATTCAAGGTATCATTTATGCCAATGGATGTTCAGTAGTTTATAAATGTAACTCTTTCTTTATTGAAGGAAAACAATCATTTTCCTACCCGTCCTGCACTCTATAAATATATAAGCAGGACAGGACAGGTACAGTGTGTATATTGAAAGGTGAATTGAGTGTCTGTGTACTCGCTCTGTGTGTGAGTGGAATTTTTTTTCCCACTCTTGGTACAGATGGAGGAAAGGTGCAGCGGGGCCACCGGGGCCTCTCCTCAATCCTCCTCCTCTTCAGAGAGCAGGAAGAGAGACATCTACTGCAGATGAGAAAAGAGGAGAAGCAGTAAGAGGGGAGGCGGTGTGGGTGGGTGGGTGGGTGGGGAGGGGAGCAGAGGGAGTCAACAAGACAGGAAAAACAAGGGAGGAGAGGGGTGAGAAGGGAATATGAGAGAGGAGGAAAAAAAGCAAAAAAGGCAGTGAGATGCTGAGACAGAGAGGTGAGATTGAGTGAAGAGGGGAAAAGGGGAACAAGAGAGTAAATAGTAGAAGAAGAGGAGAGAGGTGAGGAGAGAGGTGAGGAGAGGGGGAGGAGAGGAGGAAGACAGGCAAACAGTAGACAAGACAAGCTGGGAATAGAGAGGAGGGAGGCGAGAGGCGTTTAAAGAGGTGGACGAGGTGTGGATAAGCAAAGAGGAGGAGGAGGAGGAGGAGGAGGATGGGTTGTGGGGGGGATTGAGAGGCAGACAGAAGACAGTGTATGTGTGTGTGTGTGTGTGTGTGTGCGTGTGTGTGTTGTGGAGAACGAGAGAAGAGAGTCCGACACAGAAGGGTATTGCTGCATAAGCAGTCTGTCCAGCTGTCTCGCCTCCGAAAACCGACGGAGACGAGTGATGTCAGGACTTTCCTCTTCAACATCTCTCTCTCTCTGCTCACAGTTACCGCTCCATTTCTCTTTTCTCTCTCTCTCTCTCACTCTCTCTCTTTTTCTCCTCTACAGTCAGTCTTCCTCGCTCTACCACCGCCTTTCCTTTCTCATCTGCTTTAATACCCTCCCCTCTTTCTCCCCCCCCCCCCCTCTTTTTGCTGTTTATTGGTTTATTCATGCAACGTTCAGATGTCTAGCAGTTGGGATCAAAGCTGGAAAACGAGGCCTGAATGCTCATGAATGTTAGCGTGTGTGTGAGGGTTTCTATTTACATAGTTTGAATGTGTATTTATGGGAGTTTTAATGTTTTGCATGTGTCAGGTACACACACTGTAGTATGTTTTTTTGCCTCAAGATATTAGGGCTCGGATGATAAACCTATCTCCTTATTCAATACTATCAGGAGACTTTGGGTGCCGATTCGATATTGTTTGCGATTCGATATTACGATTTATTGCATATAACTTTTTTTAACACTAGACCATGAGGAAAAGTTGAATCATACACTTCTAGGGACTTTTAATTTGGAAAGTCTTAAGTCAAATATATCAGTCATTTTCAGGAATTATTTATCAACCCAAAAATCAAAGAATAAAGACATTTCCCTCACAAATTATTGGTATTTTCTTTTTAATTTATAAGGGACATGTAATGTTTTATACTTCTGGTGAATATAATCCAATCAATCTTATTTCCATATATGTATTTTGTATATACAGTACATACTTTGTTAACACCTTATTTTGAAAACCGGATGCAGTCACACATGTATACTTCCACTAACTTCGCCAAGTCCGTCTCTAGCTCTCCCGTCAGCTCCGTTCTCTTTATACATCCACGGTCAGCTCCGTCGGGGCCGTTTGAATGGCGGCTGGTTTGACCGCAGTTTACCACAATACGATAACGTTTCCTGTCCATGACAGAGTTAACATGCAGCTTTAGCCGTGATGTCTAGCTCTGCTTTTCCTGCCAAAGTGTGAAACCCAAAATGTTTCCATACTTTACTCTAGGTGTAGAGTTTACCACTTTGGATTTAAAATGCTGCTCAGTTATTTACTCAGACTACAACAATAAAAGCGGTAACTTCCTTTTACCTCTGCATAGACTCAAAATGAAGCAAATATATCTATTCTGGCAGTAAAAAATCCATTTCAAAATCATAAAAAAAAAATAATTGTGATACATAGGTGAATCAATCTTTTCCCCACCCCTAGAAGATATGTCTACAATGTCTCATACTGTATTTCCATGCAATAGATTGTGTGTATGAATGTCATCAAGAGAGTAAAGTGAGACATTTGCATATACATTTCGTCGTTCCCATGGTGTCATATAGTGGAGGAAGCGAGCTGGCTAATAGGAAGTAGCAGTTGACCAGATAGGCACGTGTTGCACCACGCAGAGACATTAAATTGGTTCTGGGATGGGAGACGATACTGATTTCAAATGGAGCCTGTCTTTTAGGAGCAGGAGCCAGTAATGGAAAGAGAGAGAACAGATCTGGTAGGAAATAATCTATGCATGAAAATGATGTATGTAAAGTGACAGAGGGAGTTTATGCCTCTTTGTGTATGTGTCTGTTCATGCAGCATGTCTGAGGTTTGTGTTTGCTTATAGTGTGTGTGAGTGAGAGCAACAAGTCCTCACACCATTTCCTTCCATTTGCCCTGGAATGATTCAAATGAGCTTTTTCTGATCTGCCACCACTATAGTTAAAGTTTGGTTATTCCTAGTTCACACTACGGCTGTCCCGAATACCATTTTTTGGGCTTTGAAGCTTCAGTGAGAAATATTATGTATATGTCTGACTGTTATGTCATTCATTTCACTTAGCCCTTCCTGTTTTGTCACAGGTCTGAAAAGCCATTCCTTGTTGTTCAGACAGCGGGCGGAAGTGCTGCTGGAAGGCCGGGTCTGTTAGCTCCCTTGCCGGTAGCTGTTCATGGGAGGAGGGATCATGAGGTAGCTGCGGCTGTTGGTAGATCCTCCTGGTGAGTAGTGCATGCTTGTATGCAAACTTGATTGTCGCGATCAAGCACATAATCCAATGAAGTTGCCGATGCATTTTAGCCTGCACCTATTACATTAACGATTGTAATTACAACGGGTGCGGTTGTTTAGAGTATATGAAACAACATTTGGCGTTCAGCTGCACTTCACGTCCTGCCGCTATCTTGCACACACGACACGATTGAACACATAACAATACAACACAAAACAAAACAGAAAGCAAAACCTTGTGGCAACCCCCCCCCCCCACCCCATCCCATTCCTATAATATTTGTGGAACACAAGGATCAACAACATTTTAACAAGACTATTTTTTGAAAAGCAACAGCATAGAAGTATGCTAGAGTACAATCTACAGGCGGCAATCCTCAGGTCAAATGGCTCTCTCTCTCTCTCTCTCTCTCTTTCTCTGTGTGTGTGTTAGAAGCAGCAGTTGGTTCTGTGGTGCTGAAAGATGAGATAAAATGAAACTTTAATAATCCCAGAGGGGAAATTGGCTCATTGCACCAGCAAAGACCACAATGTAAGAATACAATCAGAGCTCTGAGCCGTAATACTGGCGATAGTAAAGCAAGCATTGAATCATCCCTGTCTGACGAAAACCTTGTATCTCCACAATGTCAACCTATGCTTACCATACACTAGGGGACTTTGAAAAGACTTTTAAAAGACACCCTCTCACATCTAAAGACAGAGTTTTTAGTCACAGACGATAATGTTTTGCAAAGGCTGGGGATCTTGCAGGGTCACTATTTACAAGAATACAACTAGATTCCTTTTGAGACGATGTCACATCCTGCTGCTGTTGGAAATTTACAAGAAGAAAAACTGTTGAGAAAGAAGTGGACAGAAATTGCTGCAGCCCCTCGAAATCCCCGGTGAGTATGCTATAGCTAGCTACCTATCTAGCACCCACTGTCCCAAATGGGGCTACCTCCAAGCTGATGTTGGCTACTTGAATGTTACCTATTAACCTACGAGCTAACCGTATGTTTCAGCTGAAGATTGCTAGCTTTAATCATATAAATCGACACACACGTGTATATATGAGAGAACGAGAGAGAGAGCGAGTACTGAAGCCAGATTTATATGACTGAAGCCAGTAATCCTCAGCTGAAACGTACTGTTAGCTCGTAGGCTAATAGCAAACATTCCAGTAGCTAATGTTAGCTTGCAAGTAGCCCCGTTTGGGACAGTGGTTAGCTAGCTAGCTATAGCATATAGCATACTCACCAGGGATTTCGAGAGCCGCAGCATTTTTCCTTCTCCACTCTATCGTAGTACAAATTGGAGCTCTTGTTCACTCCACAGCTCCCCCAGTTCCTCCAAATTCACTTTATCCCGCGTTTGCTCCTTCCTGTTTGGTGCTGGAGAGAGCGCACCTATTGGTTGTTGAAAATGTTCGTGTCATTGAATTTACGTTAATATTAACCCTCTGAGACCCGCGATCCCGACTGACATTACTGTCTTTCAGAGGCTCTAGTAGGTTCAGTTTTAGGGCTAGAGTGACACTACAGATATCATATGAAACTAGAAAACCCGAGGAATCCATTGGTACCCACCATCAGGCAAGGAGGCTAAATAGTGCTCCAAAGTTGGGCTAAATTTTGGCGAGGAAAAACTGGCATGGCCATTTTCAAAGGGGTCCCTTGACTTCTGACCTCTAGATATGTGAATGTAAATGGGTTCTATGGGTACCAACGAGTCTCCCCTTTACAGACATGCCCACTTTATGATAATCACATGAAGTTTGGGGCAAAATCATGCAGTTTTTTTCATGCAGTATAGTGTTATTTTCGCCTATTCTAAAATGGTGTGTTTGAATATTTCTGCACACTGGGGTCCATAAACAGTCTTGAATTACATAAAGCTCACTGTAAAGCCGAGACTCTTGTGGATCCAATGAGCCCAACTGTATTCATGTGTGATGATGTTAGTCCCCATAGTAGCCATTTCACTGTAGTGAGACCATTTTTTTTAAATTTTACCTCGCTGTATACAATGACCTGTGGTGACCTCTAGGATAATCACAGCCTCATGAAACTTTACAGCCGCAAACTAGAGACCTCGAGAATTCAGAGGATGGATGACTTTCCTAGCTAGATTAACAATAAGCCAATCGCTGAAAAAGCAATTCTGGCAGAAATCTCAAAATGTCAAAAGTATTTGAAACAGCATGGTTTTTTTTTTATGGTGTTCCTCAAGGTCTTGATGTCTTAATGTGGTATTTTGGAGGGATTATTGATAATTTTAATCAATTCTTGAGTGGTAAAAAATAGTAAAATTTAGCACCGAATCTGTGTAACAAATGGTATCAACCCCAAAATTGCTGCAACAATTTCTGAGAAATAAGTGAGCATGGGAATGACCATCATATACCTCTATCATAATGTTCTAAACCTTATACACTTTTAGAATTCATTGTAAATAATTAATTTATTAATTAATTCATGTTTATTTCTGATTTATGACTAGAAGAACTTGATACACAGTGCTGAGCTGCATCTCAAATTAGTCTTCAGGTTCCCAGCTTTCAGATGATGTACACCACTACTATGTGACATCTACTGTTGACCTGCTGGCTCCCCCTAAAGACCCCCTGTACCCCCCTAAGAAAGACAAAAACGGGCCTATTGTGGGTCTCAGAGGGTTAAACTTGTTTGATTTTATCGGAACGTCGAGACAAGAAAAAGATTGACTTAAGAGTTTTATGACCACCTTAAACTGAACGATCAAGATCACGGGAGCGCGCCGCAACTCTAGCAAAACCTTTATTCCGACATTGGAAATATGTCTACAGTGAAATCGCTTGAAAAAGCGTTTGGTGTAAGGTCGGCATTAGAAGGTACAAAGAAAAACTTTGCTCATCATCATCATCATCGTCATCATCATACATATTATTATGAAGTGGATATAATCACTTGCAATGTAATGTCCCTAATGGACTCTAATAATGTTGATCAACGTAGTGATTAAATATGACAAATTCAAGATGAAATGTAGAAAAACAAATGTGTGAAAGTGGTGCAGTATGGCAGATGGATAAGAGGAAATGCTGTTGTGATATTGGGGCACACAGATAAATTATGAGTTGGTAAATAAACACGCTAAATGTTATGATTTTCCTGACAGCTCCTAGCTGTGAATTGGCAACTATAATTTGTTTATACTGATAATTTGTGCTAATAATAATGATAATAATTCCATTTTAGAGTTGATGATCTGGTTAGATAAATTAACATCTTTGACTATAAATTGCACCCAGAAACAAAAAAAATGAAAAACAAGCTCCGCCACAGCTGAAGATCATGCCCCCCCCTCCCCCTCCCCCACACACACACACATACACACCGAAACCTCATCCATCTCCCTGTCTGTTGTGTGTTCATCCATGTTGAAACGCTGACCGTGGCCGGTTGTGTTTACTGTTATTTTCTAGACCAGTGGCATTCATTTTCATTCAGTGGACTATGGGATGAAGTGTTTACTCTAGTGCCACCGTCTTCACTTCTTCTGTTTCTCTCTCTGCGGTAGTGTGCGTGTGTGTGTGTGTGTGTGTGTGTGTGTGTGTGTGTGTGTGTGTGTGTGTGTGTGTGTGTGTGTGTGTGTGTGTGTGTGTGTGTGTGTGTGTGTGTGTGAGAGCTTTCAGGTATGTATACATTAGACATGCGTGTAAATGTATTCATCAAGTATTCATGGATTTGTGTGTGTTAAAAGTGTTAAGTTCTATGTAGATGTGTTTCTGTGTGTGTGCAGCAGTAGTCTTTGGGACTGACAGTTCCAATAAGCATCAGCATTAAGGCAGAACTGAGCAGGAGGGCGGAACACCCATCTTCCTCTCTGTTCACCCCCCTCATCCTCTCTCCTTCCCTCTCCTCTTCTTTCTCAGTGTCTTGCTTTCCCTCTCTTTTTTTCTCTTCCCTTCCCTCCATCTCTCTCTTTCTCTCACTCTCACGTTCAGGAGACACAGAAAAGTCTTTAGCAGTATACACAGGGTAGTACTTGCTGCGCCGCTCAGTGTGGCTGAAGAGGCCTTTATGTGTCAGAAGAGGTTACTGATAGAGTTACAGCCTGTTCTGGTTGACATGTCTGCTAGCTTAGCTTAGCTCCCCTGGGTCCGCCTTATCGCCCTGCACACCGCTGCTGCCAAGTGAAAACGCTGTAAATCAGATTTTCATGTTTTTCTTCTCTTTTTTACACTTCTATTGAAAATTTACATTGCCCTTAATGTGTAAGTTTGCTGCCCCGGGTTACCCAATGGGATGGCAAAGGGAACTGAAACCAACATTATTACATTTTCAGGAGGAAAGAAACTTCTGTATGAACTTGATTTTCACAGAGCAGCAATGTCTTTTGGGTAGACACGTTGCTGTTGACATTTTAATCAGGGGATCAATTTGACAGGGAACAAGAAGGGATTATAGCGTAGCGACACTGATAGAAAGGAACAGTTCATCCCCAAAATCACAGCTCAGTTCATAACTACTCACCATCCGTCAGTCACGGCTCTGTGTTGCCATTTCTGTGAATATTTCCTACAAACATACAGTATGGGCTTGATTTCAAATAAATAATCATCAGTTAGGAATTAAAGGAGATAACGAGGTAAATATTTGACTTTTGAAGCAATAGCGTAATTGACAAATACTTTGCATAATGCCATCAGCCTGCCAGGGACTGCAGATGTAAATGAGCCTGTATGGTTAAATCTGGCACATTTACATGATGGCTCATGCTAATTAATGTGTATTTTCCCTTTTCAAATAAAATAAACATAAATCAGGGCTTTCAATGTTAACGCGATAATAACGCAAATTTGTTTTAACGCCACTAATTTCTTTAACGCATTAACGCAACTTGCGATTTTTAGGTTGTAGCGGGCTCAGTTTTAAAGCTAGAGTCGCCCCTTTACAGTTTGCCATGTTACGATTTGAGATATTTTTTATGTTGAATGCAGAACCTGTTAGGGGTTTCTGGACAATATTTTTCATTATTTTGTGTTGTTAATTGATTTCCAATAGTGAATTTATACCCAACTTTTGCATAAAGCAAGAATATTTGCCCACTCCCATGTTGATGAGAGTATTAAATACTTGAAAAATCTCCCTGTAAGGAACATTTTGAACAGATAACAAATGTGCGATAGCCCTAACAGAAATATAAAAAAGTATATATAAAATATAAAGTGTCTGAATGTAATGAAATCTGAATGACGTTTAATGCCTCAAACCATTACAAACTCATGTTGTGCAGCCAAACATCACTCAAACATTTAAATTGAAATTAATGGACAGGGAGCAAGAAAAGATTATGGCATAGCCCTCCTATTTTGGGGCGTACAGTGTACACTGTACTACTCCTTTATAATAGAAAAAATTAACGCTTCACCCCTTTGTACATATACCCCCTGGCTGTCTGAGCATTTATGGGGCTCTGGCTGGCCTTACAATAAAGCTTTTATAGTATTTTATCATAAAGTTAATAGAGTTTACAGATGCATCAATACATACCACAAACAATGAAAACAGCTAAGGATATAAACAATGACATAAACAATGTTATTTTACAGCATATGCTTGTTTTAAACTTTACAGTTCTCCAGACAAACTTTTTACATTGGTTGCACTGGTACATCTAGGTGCACCCCAAACTTTTCACCGCACCTTTTGGCGTTGCAATAATGCATTTTAAGCGTTTTGCCAGTTCCCATAGGCCTACACTAGGGATGTCACCATACCAGAAATTTAGTAGTTGATACCAATACCTTCCTATACCAATTCGATACCACGGTAAAATACAATAGTAAAACAATAAATCCCATGGACTTCAACATACACTCCTTTATTACAGTTTGCATACTGTTTTTTGTCATAATTCCCTCTCTGGTATCTATCTTATATTCCTGTGAAAACATCTCCTTCAACCAACTGGATTTATTCAAGTTTCTCACCAAAAACTACATTTTATGAGATTACATTTGAACACATCCCGATAACGTTAGAATTTACCTTCACCCAATACTCATCTTTACTGAATAGAGCCTGACCGCATCATGTAATGTAATGTTATGTAAATTTGTGACACCTCCCGTTAAGCTCTCGTCCTGCCAATTTCAACACAGATTTGTTGTTCGCAATGTAGCATTATCAGGCAAAAAATAGGGTGGAAACCCCTGGACGCGTCGATAGTGAGTTTAACAGTCTACCTACGGTACCGTCATATTACGTTGATATAAGAGTAGCGAAATGTAATGTGTGCGTAGTGAGTGGGTGGTCAAGTGACAGAGAGAAACATGCGCTCACAGTAGATCAGCTGTTTGGCGATCATCGAGGCAAAGCAGAAATAAGCAGTAAAGATGTCTCGTGTTATTAAATGTACAGTGTCACACACACTCACAGTTTTTGCCCTCCCCACTTGTGAAATGAATCCGGCGCTGTTTTCAGGATTAGGCATCTTAACGGGGACCCGGGAGACAGGTGATGGAGCGGCCGATGCTGTCGGGTCTTAGCTGGGCCGTTCAGGTCCGGGTACAGGTGTAACGGGCACCGCAGCATTTTTCTTGAAGTAAAAACAATCAATAGTTCTCTTCATTATGAATTACCGGTTGGTTTTATGGTTGTGATATTTCCTGAGGAAGAGTACAGGGCGCAGTTTCACTCATACACACACACACACACACACACACACACACACACACACACACACACACACAGAACTGCTAAATGCGCCCAATGACAATATTTAGTCGCGCTTGACAGATTTTTGGTCGCATATGCGAAGGACATAATTGTCTTCTTTATTTGCAGTTCTCTGCCTGAAGGCCTTTACACACTTTTTCAATAAACTGTTCAAATAGATTTGTGCAGGCAGAGGACCAACTACCAGGATCCTATTGACCCAGAGCGTCAAGTCAGTCTGTTTGAGGTAAATTGTTGTGTAGCCTGAACTACTGTGAGCTATTTTATTGAGTTTCCTTTTAGTGAAATGCACTGAGTGAATTTGCCTCTGGTAAGCAGTTACACAGTGTATAAGTCTAGGGCTTTTATTGTGAAAGGTAAGAACGGAAGGAGTTGAAAGGAGTAATAAAGTTTGCCGTCTTGGTTCGGACTAAGGAGCCTCTGTGTTGTTGTACACTACAGCTTATGTTTTGAATATGTCCGTTCCACACAACGTGATTGGTTGATGACTTTATTCGCGGTGCGAAAGCTCAGAAAAATCAACCTTGTTCCGGAATAAAATGATGCCGCGTGATATTTGCGTTCTGTGTGAAAACACTCATGACAACAGTTTGAAAAAATCTATAGCCGTGAGAACGAATCGAAAAAAACAACCCGGTGCATAAAGGCCTTTACGCTTGCATAATTCCACTCTTTTGTGTGCATGTTTAAATGCCTTGCACAATGGCACTTCAGTGGCAGCTGTAAGGTCAGTTTAGAGCTTTCTTCATCTACGTTCGTGCTCTAGTTGCTTCAGAATTTTAAACACAGGCTTTCCTACACTCCAGGCTACCGCCGCCTCCTTGTTAAACATGAACAAATGTTCTGCTGATGTTAACTGTCCTACATGTCAGAGTTGGCATATAGCATAGCTCCCCCGGCTCTGAGTCACAGCCATATGGCGAGGCGAGAACTAATGTCTGTTATTATGTTGTGGGATCTGTAATGGCAGCTGTGTGTCTGTTATAATATACAGTATGGCAATAACATACTGTACGCTATACAGGCAGGTGTGTGTGCCGGAGGTAGAGACTATTGCCTTGTTAAGAGATGACATGTTCTGTAGCTTGACTCTGCATAACTGCTGAGTGGTGAGACAGCCCACTGCTGAGTGGTGAGACAGCCCACTGCTGAGTGGTGAGACAGCCCACTGCTGAAGGTTACTACTACCTTGTAATGCTATATAATGTGACTTGTTATTTTGTGCTGCTCCTTTAAATTGACCTTAGCTTTTAAAGCAATAACAATAAGACAGGGCAAGGCAGGTTTATTTATGGAGCACATTTCATGCAGCAGGTAAAAATAATGTTCATTACACTCACAGAGAATATTAGAATCACAAAGCGTATCATAATTTAATACAAAGTAGTATTACAGTGATTTTTCATGGAGCTAAATTTTCCACAACAGTATTATTGTGGTGCTCTCAGGCCTTCTGTGTGTTATTAGTAGTTGTTTTTAAAAAGCTCCTGGCTAATTTACTTTATTACTTACTTTAATGAGCTACCTCTCATCACTGTACTGTATTACTTTATATTAAAAGCTCTGCAAATTATTACACTGATTACCAATTTCAAAAAACACGCTGTAGCAGTACAATTAGTGCTGCCAAGTGTGCTATCGATCACTGGATTTAAATGTATTGTGAGAATGGTCAGCAAATCTCATTCATGTGTATCAAGCAAGCTACTGTTGAATTTTTTTAGTTTACCCTCCGAGACCCATAGACCTGTTTTTGTCTTTTTTAGACGAGTACAGGGGGTCTTTAGGGGGAGATAGCAGGTCAACAGTAGATGTCATATAGAAGTGGTGTACATCATCTGAAAGCTGGGAACCTGAAGACTAATTTGACATGCAGCTCAGCACTGTGTCAAGTTGTTCTAGTCATAAATCAGAAATAGGTTGGTGCTAAATTTAACCATTTTTTACCACTCGTGAGTTGAAAAATGATGAATAATCCCTCCAAAATCCCACATTTAGACACCAAGACCTTGAGGAACACCATAGAAAAAGCCATGTTGTGATTTGGTCTCAAAAACTTTTGACATTTGGAGATTTCTGCAAGAATTGCACTTTTTGGCGATTGGATGGCGAGCACTTCTGTTCTGGAAACTCCTCATAAACCCCTTTACGGTCAATATACACTCTGAATGCCCGAGGTCTCTAGTTTGTGGTTGTAAAGTTTCATAAGGCTGTGATTATCCTAGAGGTCACCACAGGTCATTTTATACAGTGAGGTCAAGTTTAAAAAAATAGGTCTCACTACAATGAAATGGCTACTATGGGGACTTTGGATTAAAAAAGCTGCATGGTTTTTGCCCCCAAACTGCATGTGATTATCATAAAGTGGGCATGTCTGTAAAGGGGAGACTCGTGGGTACCCATAGAACCCATTTTCATTCACATATCTTGAGGTCAGAGGTCAAGGGACCTCTTTTAAAATGGCCATGCCAGTTTTTCCTCGCCAAAATTTAGCTTAACTTTGGAGCGTTATTTAGTAGGGCTGGGACGATACACCTATCTACTGATTGGATACTATCACCATACTTGGGTGCTGATTCGATCTGTATTGCAATTCGATATTACGATTATTTTTGTTGCCTTTTTTGACACTAGATCATGGGAAAAATTTAATCATACACTTCTAGGGACTTTTACTTTGGAAAATATTTTAATTGATAAAGTAAAATTGTTTGATTTTCAGGATGTATTTAGTCAGAGATGTCCTGAAGTGAAATATATCAGTCATTGTCAGCAAAAGGTGCAGGTCGTATCCATGCAGACCTTCCGCCGTTTTCTATTCTGTCGTATCTGCCGGTTTCTGCTGGCTATGGCCGGCTGGCTACTGTTTGTTTCAAGTGACGGACACAGAACGGAAATGACGTCACGTTACTCAGACTACAACAATAAAAGCGGTAACTTCCTTCTACCTCCGCACAGACTCAAATGAAGCAAATATATCGATTCTGGCATTAAAAAAATCTATTTCAAAATCGTAAAAAAAAAATATATTAATAATCGCGATAAATAGGTGAATCGATTTTTCCCCAACCCTATTATTTAGCCTGCTTTCCAAGCTAGCATGACATGGTTGGTACCAATATAGTTTCATATGATATCTGTAGCTTCACTCTAGCTCTAAAACTGAACCTGCTACAGCCTCAGAAAGACAGTAACGGTCAGTCAGGATCGCCCGGGGTCTCGGGGTTAACAGCATGCTTTCTGCAAAGATTTCATGAGACTTTTCTCCCGTTTCAACTCAAACAATAACTTGATAACAAAAAGGAAAAATATACGAGATGAACAAAACATTTTATTTTGTCTCAAAAATGTAATCTTGATGTGTTAGAACTAAATGTTTTACAGCTGCGGGACGATGAGCAGTGCTGACTGACAGCCACTCGTTCCTGTTGACAAAACACTGTTGCTTTGTCTGCACCTCGTTTTCTTTTCCATCATTCTCTCCCCCATCCTCCCCCCTCTATCTCTCCTCTCCCTCCTTCCCCTCGCAGACAGCTGATGTTGGCGTGTCAGCAGTATAGTTATTTTTCAGGTGCAAGCTGCTGCTCCTATAGGAGTTAGTATGTGTGTGTGCGCTCCCTATACGTGCATGTGTGTGTGTGAGATAGAGTCAGTTTGGGTGTGTGTGTCAGGGTGCATATACTTGATGTCTATATACGCATTTGCTGTGTGTGTGCATCTGTGGAAATGTGTGGGTGCATATAGAATATTTTCAGTGTGTGTGTGTGTGTGTGTGTGTGTGTCTGTGTGTGTGTCCCTCCATATTGCTTGCTGCTGCATCAGGCAGCAGGATTGCTCTCTGCCTGCATTTGCTGCATAAGGTATCTTGGTGGTATAACTGTACACTACACACAATGTGACGCATTGGATTGCTCTATTGTTTTGCTGCATTGAGTATTTATACAGACTCGTCTCCATCTCTGCACCGGGGCTACCTTCTGCTTCAGTGTATATCTGCATTATGGCCCGAATGCTTCAGGGTGTTCATGCTGCAAGCAGCATCTGGGAATCTGGGATCTCCTGCATCTCACTCCTGCTGCATCTTCTTAACCGTTCTACTTGACTGAATGTGCAGCAGCATAACATCTAATTGTCCATTTAAAAGCAGGAGTAAAGATAGTGGGGGGGGCTTGATGCTACAGATGCACCAAGCAGAACAGGTATCGCCGTGATGTGATTGATTCACATTGAATAAGTATATCATTATAAAAATGCAATCTTTCCGCTACCAGTTACACTCATTCAGTCCCAATATGCTGCCAACTCAGTTTTTAGTGCCACAGAAATTTCTGGCCTCATGTTACCTAACATAAAAATTATTCCAGTGAGGAACAGATTTAAAATCTGGGAAAATGAACACTGGTATCCAGTCATTACTTTGTATCGACAAATGCCCTAAGTTGGTATCAGGTAGGGATGTCACGATACCAGAAATTTAGTAGTCGACACCAATAGCAGTGAAATTCCACAATTCTTGATACCAGCTCGATTCCACGGTAAAAAACAATACAATAAATCTGATATACTTCAACATCCACTTCTTTATTACTCGGGCTGGGACCATTCACCTATCTCCCGATTCGATACTATTACGATACTTGGGTGCTGAAAATCATACACTTCTAGGGACTTTTACTTTGGAAAATATCTAGATGAATACATTAAAATGTTTGATTTTCAGCTGGTACTGTATGTAGTCAGAGATGTCCTGAAGTCAAATATATCAGTCATTGTCAGGCATTATTTATTACATTTTTTCCAGCAACCCAAAAATCAAAGAATAAAGACGTTTCCCTCACAAATTAGTGTTTTTTTCATTTTAATTTATAAGGAACATGTAATGTTTTATACTTCTGGTGAATGTAATCCAATCAATCTTATTTCTATAAATGTATGTTGTATATACAGTTCCCTTTGTTAACACCTTATTTTGAAAACCGGACGAAGTCACACGTGTATACTTCGTCTAACTTCGTCGCTATCTCTGAGCTCTTTATTTCTTGTTTCCATTCTTTACTGTATGTGTAGTGTTTACCATGTTTGATTTAACATGTGAAGGTGCAGGTCGTATCCATGCGGACCCTCCGCCGTCTTGTACTTTCTCGTTTTCAGCTCGCTGCGGTTTGTTTTGGTTGACGTACACAGAACGGATATGACGTCACGTTAATCAGACTACAACAATAAAAGCAGTAACTTCCTTCTACCCCTGCACAGACTCAAATTAAGCAAATATATTGATTATGGCATTAAAAAATGTATTTCAAAATCGTGAAAAAAAAAAAATTGCGATACCTAGGTGAATCGATTTTTTTTTCCCACCCTTATTTATTACCATTTGCATACTGGTTTTTGTTAGGAAGTTAAACAGGTCATAATTCCCTCTCTATTATCTATTTTATATTGCTGTGAAAACAACCATATTTATTCAAGTTTCTCACCAAAAACTACATTTTACAAGATTACATTTAAACAC
This sequence comes from Sebastolobus alascanus, assembly GCA_916701645.2. Classification (NCBI taxonomy): domain Eukaryota; kingdom Metazoa; phylum Chordata; class Actinopteri; order Perciformes; family Sebastidae; genus Sebastolobus; species Sebastolobus alascanus. Next base: position 41,064 of record CAKAOJ020000548.1, read on the forward strand.
ATCATGATAATGCTAGAATTAACCTTCGCCCAATACTCATTACTCATCACTGAATAGAGCCCGAATGCATCATGGTGTAAATCAATGGCACCTCCCTTTTACGTTAGCTGTTAGCTCCGTGAAGGACTGTTACCGACTGCTAACAACTAACGTTAACTAGCTCTCATCCTGCCGATTTCAACACAGATTTGTTGTTCACAATGTAGCATTATCAGGGTAAAAATAGGGTGGATCCCCTGGACGCGTTGATAGTGAATTTACTGCATCCCGAACACATTTTCTGTCGTCCCCGGGACAACGGGACATTGTTACTCTCAAGCCCTGACAGTAGTACTGTAGAAAAAAGGGGACAGTCACATTTTCAGAATTTTGTCATCGACTTGGTACCAAAGCATCTGTTCTTGTGACATCCCTACTGGTATCCAATCATTACTTTTTATCAGCAAGTTGGTATCAGGACAGAAAACGTTGGATTGGTGCATCCCTACTTGCTACAGTTATCTGAACCCTTCAAATCGTTGAGGTTAGTAAGGTGTTTAGATGCTTAAACTAAAGACAAAGAAAGTAAAACGTTTGTAATATAATGACAAAACAATACAAAAAAGCAAAATAAGTGTACAAGAGTAATAGGCACATGTCAAGGGGTTTTAAAAGAATTTGCAAATGCCAACAACTCAACTAAAAGATGAAAAACGTTTTTCATTCATGTCTTTATCTCTCTCCTCTTCATGACTGATTAGGTTTTAATAGGTGACATCAATACAAATTCAAAGTTTTAATCTCTCGCTACTTGTTGTAATTTGTTTGCATCACATTGAAAATGGCTATGATAGAAATATGTCTGCTGCTTGAAAAGTAGTATGCTCGAAAATACCACTGCTAAAAACGTTTGGAAAAAAGAGGTTTCTGCTGTTTTACAAAATACACAACCTGCAGTAATTACCAAGAGGGGATGGGGAAAAATTGATACAGCATTGTATCGTGATATTGTGCGTAGATATTATGTATTGATACACAGACGTCAAGTATCAATCTTTTATTATATAAACTATCAACCTCTTAACAAGGCTGCTATTTGGTCTTTCAGAGGTTGCAGCAGGCTCAGTCTTAAAGCTAGAGTGAACACACTGGTATCATATGAAACTAGAAAAACTAAGGAATCCATTGGTACCAACCATTTCATACTAGCTTGTTGGGAAGATTGCTAAATAACGCCAAAGTAATGCTAAATTTTGGCGAGGAAAATCTGGCATGGCCATTTTCAAAGGGGTCCCTTGACTTCTGACCTCAAGATATGTGAATGAAAACTCTGAGATGAACAGAGTGAAAACTGTATCTTATTAGATGAAACAGATGTTGACAAAGTGCCGAATTTGCAGTTGAAAAAAGGTAATAAATCAGAATCAATCTTATCGTAGTACTCAGCATATCGCAAAATGTTTAAAATTGCAATAAGATTGTATCATGACTTAAGTATCATGATGATATCGAATCGTGGGGCCTCTGGTGATTCCCACCCCTAATTCCCACCCACTTAATGCCCCCCATTACTGTACTTCCCAATTTGCCTCTATATCTTAACAAAGAAACTCAGTGTGCAAACTTAAAAACACAAACTAGCATTGTAAGAATCTGTGTAGGCCATTCATACTGGCAGAAACCCCACTGTTTTGCAATTACTGTACCAGTAAACATTTTAATATCATAATATCTGTTAATATGATAACCTGAAAACCACTGTACTGTATTTGTAATAATAAGGCTGAAATGAAAGTGTGAGACATTCACAGTTTACCACACGTGCTCCTCCACTACATTGTTTTATGAAACCAGTTTAAAACCGTTTACCCAGCTGTCGGTGTGACTTTGTGTTTCTACTGTGCCATTGTACTGTAGTATATTTTTAAAACTTTGTAGTAATGTTGATCTTGGCCTCCTCTTCCATTTTGCCATCTGTCTTATGCTCGCTAGGTAGTGTCTGGCAGCGCTGGTTATTTGCTCTGTTTCCATGCGACGAGGGATTTGCGGCGCTGACGGAGGCATCTAGAATTTGTTGGAGAAATGACAACGTAGATAAACAACTCAGCCATTCGCTCACGTTTGAACACGGGCCCACCGTTCACAATGCATGACCCGTGTTTCCCAGAGACTCTCTTCCATGCAGATGATCACATTATTTCCAGCATCCCTCCAAACCTGGGGGGGGGGGATATGAGCGTCAGAAAACAAACTCACCACAGACATCCCGTTCTTCTTCTATTGTTATCCCCACTCTGTCACTATCTCTCATTCTCCCTCTGTCATTCGGTCGCTTTCATTACGTTTCTCATTCTGTCTCCCGGTCCCCGTTTCTCTGTCACCCACCCTCATCCCTCCCTCGGTCTTTCAGAGTAGTGGAGAAGTGACGGATTGACTGTCTCTCTGTGGGAAATGAGCCTGCTAATGTGGCGAACTGGGCTTGTTCCATATTCATCTGAAAGCCTGTGAATCACTGTGCGACTATAGAGGCTGCCGTGTGCACGGAGGCACATCTGCTTCCCTTCCAAAAGTCAAACGGAGCGCAAAATGAGTGGTGAATATAAATCCATTTCCTGTCTCTTTCAGGTCTTCATCAGTCCATCTCTGTGCCTTTCTCTCCCTCTCATGATCTTCCTCCTCGGTGACACCTCTCCATCTCCCCTTTCACCTGTTGTCACGCGCATACTGCGATTATTTCCAGCCACTATTGTTCTGTCCCTTTCTCTTTCTCCTTTTCACTTTTAATCAGCCCGTCCTTCATTCCCCTTATCTGCTTTTTAACTGTCTGCACCATCGTCCTCAGCAGCACAGAAGAGAGGAGGCTATTATGAAAAGGTATCAGAGAGTCAGGCACACCGACAGACGTCTCTCCAGCTGGCTAGGAGAAGGGATGGGCAGGAGAGAAAGAGGCTGAGAGTCATTAGGGACGGCTGCAGGGATTAAGGTGTAAAGCATCCTCAAGTCAGTCAGACACAATAATGTGGTCCAGTGCAACAATCTCAGCAGACCTGGCTGGATAGCTGGGCAGCAGGCCAGTTTCAAACACTGGCTTAACCAGTCAATTATAATAGATAGTCAACAAAGGGCACCAGGCTAGCAGGTCTGCTACATGAGGCCTGCTATCAGTGAATGTTAAGTAGCTGCACAGTAGAGTATTATAGCTGAGAGCACAGCTGGGAAGACGTCATTTCACAATAAAGGCTTGTATGTCTGTTATATCAGAAGGGATATTGGCAAAAAGGGTTTATCCAGCGTATCGTGGCCTTCATGGGTCTGTTCAATAATGTTTTTCATATTGTTGTTATTTAGTTGCACCTCCACCGTGTGAAATATTGAAACAGAAGAATAGAATATAACCCTGTCTCTGAAAAAATTGTGTTCATATACAACAATTGTTTTTTTTAGTAAATATGTTCTGAAGGATAGTTAACCAGGACAGGCAGAATGAAAAGTTTTATAGCAGATGCTGCTGTGATCATAAATTCTTGCAGTATGCAGCACATTGGCTCGGTGTTTGGGGAGTTTTTGCTAAGTGTTCAAGATTTGAATATAGTATTGTTTGATGATTGCAGCAGCTGGTTGCTACAGAAACCATGTATGAGAGGAGCAGGGGTGTAGTTAGAGTACCGAAGTGCACATATAATGCACACTTTCGTGCACGGTTAAGCTGTGGCTTGTTTTGAAGAACCTCCCCCCCAAAAAAAGAAACAAAACAAAAAAACAACCGGCAATGTACTCAGTTAATCGCCGATAGTTGATTATATTCCTCCAATCGCCCCAACCCTCGTAGAGCCAGTCGTCCTTTAACCACAAGGTTGGCGGTTCTATCCCCCGGTTCCTAAAGTCCAAGTGTCCCTGAGCGAGATACTGAACCCCTAGTTGCACCCCGGGCGCTTCACAGCAGCCCACTGCTCCTAAATGCTTAGGATGGGTTAAAAGCAGAGGTCTATTTTCATGAATGTACCTATATGTTTATGACAAATGTAATAAAGTTGGAGTTTTATTTTATTTTTTTAATTATTTACTTCACTGTGCCACTCAAAGGCTACTGGCAGTTACCGACAACTTTTAAGGTGGAATGTTTTCTTGCTTCGTGAATCAATCAACACACCTTAAATGTCAATATGACAACTTTGACCATTCCATTTGTTTTTATTGGCTCTCTGGCATGACATACACTTTAGTGATGATGATTGGATCCTCAAGCGCTTAAAATGTATATGAATTTCAACCGGATTATGCGAACTGCGTTTATTCTATTTCCTCACTTGGAGAAAAAAAGTGGCAGACCGTCGTTCAGGTGCTCTCTGGCAGCACTACACCTACGGTGAAGAGAGAGTTGACTTTTTAAAAAATGATCAGTTTGAGATGCAGTTAACTTTCACTTTCACAACTTTTTCCACAGAATAGAAAAAAGGGAGTTTGAACATGTAGTAATAGAATGCTAAAATAGAAAGTGCTGCTTGTATGGTTGAATCTGCCTGGCAACCACACTGCACGTACTCCATCCCATCGCTAATGTTACAGGAAGTGGTCTTCCAATGGAGTTATTTGAGGAAGCTCTGAGTCACAGAGTTTGGACATTGCAGTTCTGTGATTTATGACCCCTCCATCATGTGATTGGGGGGCACAGTGGCGAGGCTTTTATGTCTGCCATGTTGGTTTTATTACATTTGAATTTCAGTGACTCATCTCCTGCCAGCTGGGGCGACGGACAGGCAGCCAGTACAGGGAATTCACTTTCTAAACTTTGATTTGTTTCGGGTAAAGTTCTGCAAGTTTACAGGTCACAATTCTGCAGAGGGCAAGTCCTCATAACACACACTTTCTTTCCCTTTCTGTCCCCGTCTTTTCCTCTAAATGTTCCCCATTTCAAGCTTAACTCCGTTATGTGTCATCCAAACCTTCGTCAGTTGTTTGGACCTGCGTAGAACTTTATATAAGAGGGGTTTACTGCGTCATGGTAACAGGCCAACACTGACGTCAACGTTGCCTTATCCGTACCTGAGAACAGCAGGTTAAAAGCACAACAAACAAGCCAAAAATAAAAATAATGAGTAGGATTTGGCCCAGATAAGATGCAGTCATGCAATCTCAAACTTACTCTACTGGGCTTCACAGTTGATGTTTTAACATGGCGTAAACCCATGTTGTAGTTCATCTGTCATTTTAATCTTTGGATCTAATCTGGTTTGAGTTACATTTTAAAGGCACAGGAGGGAGGGAGAGAGAGCGTCTCATGTCCACGGACTTTAACTCACTCCAAATCCTGTATATGTTGTCCTGTTGTTTTCTTTATGCAAGGAGAGAGAAGGATTGGTTGGAATGAAAACCACAGATATCCTGGGCAGAAGCTTTAAGGCTCGCCCACACTAGAAGATTTTTCAAATCTTAAAAGATTTAAAAAATGTGAGAGACCCCACACATAACAACATGTTATGTTAAATTTGGGCCTGCAAACCGCAGCGCACCGTGCAGTGGTCAGCACTGTCGCCTCACAGCTAGAGGGCCACAGGTTCGAATCCGGGTTCTCCAGTCCAAAGACATTCAGGTTAATTGTTGACTCTAAATTGCCCGTAGGTGTGAATGTGAGCATGAATGGTTGTCTGTCGCTATGTGTCAGCCCTGTGATAGTCTGGCGACCTGTCCAGGGTGTACCACGCCTTCGCCCAATGTCAGCTGGGATCGGCTCCAGCCCCCCCCGCGACCCTGAATAGGATAAGCGGTTACAGATAATGAATGAATGTTAAGTTTGACAGTTTTGTTCCTATAGAGTGTGGTGAGCAACTATTTCGCCAAAACAGCACACAGATTCCATTCATGAACAACAAGCGTCCTGACCCCGTCCCCAAAAACTGAAATCTCACAAACTCTCTCACGGTCAAACGTAAAGAAACATGGTGGACGACAGGCAGGAAGAATTAGTGATGTTAGTTTTTGTACTACTTTGTACTGAAAATTCACGAAGAAAGGGGAAAAATAATTACTGTAGGGCTGTCAAAGTCAAAGGGTTCAGTTTTAAAGCTAGATTGACAACATTTGAAACTAGAAAACCTAAGGAATCCATTGGTACCAACCATGTCATACTAGCTTTTCGGGAAGGAGGCTAAATGACGCTCCAAACTTGCGCTAAATTTTGGCGAGGAAAAACTGTCATGGCCATTTTCAAAGGGGTCCCTTGACCTCTGACCACAAGATATGTGAATGAAAATGGGTTCTATGGGTACCCACGAGTCTCCCCTTTACAGACATGCCCACTTTATGATAATCACATGCAGTTTGGGGCAAGTCATAGTCAAGTCAGCACACTGACACACTGACAGCTGTTGTTGCCTGTTGGGCTGCAGTTTCCCATGTTATGATTTGAGCATATTTTTAATGCTAAATGCAGTACCTGTGAGGGTTTCTGGACAATATTTGTCATGGTTTTGTGTTGTTAATTGATGTCCAATAATAAATATATACATATATTTGCATAAAGCAGCATATTTGCCCACTCCCATGTTGATAAGAGTATTAAATACTTGACAAATCTCCCTGTAAGGTACATTTTGAACAGATAAAAAATGTGTGATTAATTTGAGATTAATAACGATTAACTATGGACAATCATGCGATTAATTGCAATTAAATATTTTAATCAATTGACAGCCCTAAAAATAATGGATGAAGTCATGGAGACATGTTAGATAAACACTTGTCTTGTTCCCACAAAACAACAAGTTGGTCCTCCATTTCTGAGGTCCATCTTATTTCTACTTTATGCTTTGCATTTTGCATTAGCGGCGGCCGCCATGTTGGTTGTCCTTCCGCTTCAGTCAGCTTGGTTCCCAAATGGCTATCGTTCTTAATGTGACTGCAGCTGTCCTCCGGGTTCCTGACACACAACAGGCTTTCCGATCGTAAATACTGAACATGTTTAATATTTCTGATTTGAAATCGGTGTGGCCAGGATGGACTTCTGAGCCGATCGGGGGATGTAAAAAACACTCTTAACATACTTCACACCACAAAAATATGTGGAAAGATAATCTTTAGAACCATCAAAAAATCGGGGCCTTGCTGACGATTGTCAGGAGGGGGGGAATCGGGCCCAAAATCTTCTTGATTCTCGTGTAGTGTGTATCCGGCATTACGAGACTACATGTCACAAACCGTGTTTCCAAACACTAAAGTTGTAGTTTCTAAACATCAGACTCTCTTAAAGTGCTTTCCACTAAAACCATTTGCAGCATCTCCAGTGTTCTTCATTAAAATGGTCTCTGCACAGCAAATTGCACTTTTTTTCTACACAGAAGTAATAGACCGTGCAATGATGGATTATCAGACTGAGAGTATTATGTCCAGAGTATTATGCAAAGCTATTCATGACTGACAGTGTAATGGGAATGGCAAATTAGTTGCAAATTGGCAGTCTGGTGTCAAACTTATGGAAAGCAATATCTGTTTTCATAAATTAGCGCTTATGGCAGATGAAGCAGGACACACGGTCATAGGGTCTCTGATGACCCAATGTGTAATAATATTTTTGATCATTTATGGTAAGGGGTTTTGTGTGATGAACTTTTCTGTCGTATAATATAAATTATGTTAATGAGATTTGGGCTCCTTTGTGTATAATAACTGGTGCTTCACACCTGGTGCTAATCAGTCAATCCATGAAAGACAGAGGAAGTGGTTTTGTGTACTCTACTCAAGCTTTTGACAAAGACATCATTGTTTTTACACATAAGTTGTTTCAGCTCATTGCTGATTTCCCCCTTTTATGAGACTTTTTATTCGTATTTAAGAGGTCTTTATCATCAAGGTCCCCCCGTTCATCTTTACAAAACTGCTCAAGCTCTGTTAAGTTGCATTGGGCCTGTGGGTGAACAGCAATATTCAAGTCCACAGGGGCTTTATACTGTAGGCAGCATTATGTGTCTCACTTTCCAAAAATGGCTTTTACTTTCTCACTTATGTTGCACTGAGGAATGTTTTACACTCCCTCGTGCTCCTGTATTGTGGATTTGACACACAGTTGCCTTGTTAACAGCCTTGTGTTTTAAGTGCCAATCATCTCAGGATAAAAGACATAATGAAACTGTTAATACACATGTCTTCCAACCCTGTCTGCTACAAAATTACGTTCCCACACAGCTGAACTGCATTCTCAATTACGTTTCGTGGGAAACGTATTTTCTCCTGGATTACGGTCACAGTTTTGAACAAGTGGTTAACATGGTAAAATGCAACAAAATTGCTTGTTAGGTTTAGTAAAAACATCATGGATGTTGGGGCAAGTCATAGTCAAGTCAGCACACTGACACTCAAGCTGACAGCTGTTGTTGCCTGTTGGGCTGCAGTTTGCCATGTTATGATTTGAGCATATTTTTTATGCTAAATGCAGTACCTGTGAGGGTTTCTGGACAATATTTGTCATTGTTTTGTGTTGTTTATTGATTTCCAATAATAAATATATACATTCTTTTGCATAAAGAAAACATATTTGCCCACTCCCATGTTGATAAGAGTATTAAATACTTGACAAATCTCCCTTCAAGGTACATTTTGAACAGATAAAAAATGTGTGATTAATTTGCGATTAATCGTGATTAATATGGACAATCATGTTAATCGATTGACAGCCCGACTCAAAACATAATTGACAATGCAGTTTCATTATATGGGAACGTAAGTTTTAGGAGACCAGGCTGTGTATTCAGTCTTTGTTCTCTTTCCCTCCATCACTCTTGTACTTTCCATCTTTGTCTGTCTTCTGTGTACTTTCTTGCGCCCCCCCGACATCTTAGAGAAGAAGCAGCAGTTGTGTCAACATGATCAATTTTACAGTGAAACTCCACCGCTAACATCCAAACGCCCTTCATCAGCAAGCTCTTAAACAAATCAATTAATTTGTTAATTAATCAAACAAGTGCATGGGTGCTGTATGTGGACATTGATCCACACACACTCCTCACTACGCCCCCCCCCCCCCTTTACCCCTCCCATTCTCCTCTGTGGATCTCAGTAAGAAATGGTCCTTCGTTCAATTCTAATTTAATCTCCGATCTCTTTTTCAGCATCGATCTTCATACACCCTGTGCGCCACAAAGTGATATTGATAGGGGGACTGATATGGAGATGGACATTGATTTGGAATAAAGGAAAAAAAAATGAAGAGGGTAGATGTGTCCCAGTGCTTGAAGAAAGTGTTGAGAGAAGAGTAGAAAACTGAGTGACAGAGATGGAGGGGAGGTGAGAGCTACAGTGTTGATTAGATCAACTTCTGCTGATATTATGACGCTATCTGTTCCGTCCCAATTCCTCCTCAACTCGGAGAACTTCATCGGGAGAAAGTTAAAGTGAATTATATTATGCTGTGGCCTTGCTGGGATGGCTGACAAGTTGCTCTGCCTGCTGGTTAGGCTTTCTGCACAGGAACCTCCAAATGCTAGCCCGAGGTACAGTGTTTGTACAGCAGGGCATCTTGGTAGGGATTTGCCTTTACTTTGTTTCTGGTTGTAGGGTTAAGATGTAAAAGCCTGCTAACAGGGTTGGCTCTCGCTTTTCTGGAAAGGATCTATGTGTGGAAGGAAGCAGCCTCGTAGCGTTTTCAGTTTGCAAAGCTCCTTTCTTACTGAACTGTCATGTCTGCACAGGCAACCGTACAAAAACTGCAACAGCAAAATCAACAAAAAAAAACGATGTTAAGGGTGCCTCTGCTCACAGTCTTGACACTGCCATTGTATAAACCCTGAGCTCAAATGTAGCCGCACATTACCCACAGAAAAGAACTGTCAGTTCTAAATTAAACCTTAGCGGTCATTTCAGGATTAGCCGACTATTTCTTAACAGAGTTTCAACATTTAAATAACTAGCAACAACTGGTAATGACAGCTGAGACGGAAATGTTTACAACCCCCCCCCCCACCCCCCCCACAAACGCCTATTCTACCGCAATTAAGCTGTGGAGGTCAATAATTCCAAATAGCAGCAGCTGCCTCACATTGAGCGCTGTAGGGTGATTACACTGCTATTCAGCCGGGCCTCAATCAGGAAGTGGACTTGAAATGAACAACCCAGGTTAAAAGAGGCAAAAGCATGCACCAGAACAATCACAATGCTCTAAATCTGAATAACAAAAGAAAGTTCTGTAAATTCTTCTTTTTTCAGTTGAGGATTAGACCTTAAACTAAGACTGGGTAGTGTGTACTGATGGAAATAAAATACAGAGCCAATGAGTTCACGTGACAATTGAGGGATCAAATCCATCTTCACCAGGGTTTCCCCAATTAGTTTTCTCCAACAGCTAAAATGTTTTTTTTCTCCATTGCGCCAGTAAATTGTTTGTGCAAATGCTGTTGTTGCTGCTATTACCACCATTATTATTATTATATAAGTAAAAAAATGCACTCAAAATAAGTCCATAACCACCAACTATTTAATTATTTACACACACTTACACTGAGAGAGACAGGGGAAAAACAGAAATAGACAGGTTAAATACCACAATAACACAACAACACATTATTATTAATTTGTCACTTTGACAATATGAGCTTACCAAATAATATCAGGCTATAAATACCAAAATAGTATTATTTATTCTTGTGGCAAACAATATAATTTGCTTTTATTTTTGTATTATGTTGATTTCTTCTATATTATATAATTGTTGTATTAAACTTGATACGGTAGTCATGTTCTCAGTTGTATTGTAAGGAACTAATTATGTTCTTCAAATGTCTGTTTGTACTTTGGTATTCGACAAAGTGGGGGGAAAAGTTGATTAAAGTACAGGACGGCACACGTGTGGAGGAGCATAGAGTGGCGTTCACAAAAGCCGCTAGCAACGGTGTTTATAAACGCAGATTGGAGAATGCCCGCTGACATGACAGGCGGTTGGAGAAAGCTGGTGAGTGACGCTGTCTGGTCTGTGCACTTTATCTCACGTTATGACAGGCATGTTCACGTAAGTGCCAATGGGCTGGCACCGGCCAAACATCTGGCCGGCCCGCGGGCTGCCCATTGGGGTTAGGTGATATACACAATGATGTTTATTTCTTTCAAGGTCATTCAAGGTCATGGCCAGTGGGAAGTAAAGGATCCAGATCATTGGCGCACACACTAGTCAGTGTGTGCAAAACGACACACATGCAGCATAATGGCAACATGTGGAGACTGTAAAAGTTTTAGCAAAGAAACGTCTTGTTGGCTTTCCTGCTTCCTACAGCAGCCATCCCGTGTGCTTGCTGTAGATTTGTCCACATCTCCCACTAGTTATGGAGAGGAACGGCTACTCTTGTGAGGATGAGAGCGTGACTTGTGCATTTACACAATAATTGAGACGGAGAGTGCGCACACAGAGGAGTTGGGGACCAGGTTGAGCTCCTAAGGGTCTGTACACAAGCCGCGCCTTTTGTACGCTCAAATCCATTTTTGTCAATGTTGATGCGCGGCGGCCAACGTTCCCAAGCGCCTATTTTTCAGGGCGTGACGGCTGCGCTCCGAGATAACAATAGTGCAACTTTAGTGCAACACTGCAGCACTCATCGCATGTCATGTGAACAACAAATCACAGTCTGCAGATATCTTTTCTGTCTTAGGTAAATGTTAGTCAACTGTAAATACATGGAGGAGAAGTTCATCATTTTAGTGCAGGGCTAACCTGCTGCTTTACGATCTGTCCCACGGACTATTTTACTTGCTTTAACCTTTCTGTCCGAGGACTTCACAATATCTTGTTGAAAGGTCAGCCGAATGGACACAGAGGATTCAAGCAGTAAAGCTTCTGTGAGGGATTTACGGTGCTGGAAATCCATTTACCTTTGTTTTGACATTGTTTAGTTTAGTCAGTGAGGATTACTGCTAAATTACCGCAACTTTATCATCGTCATCGCAACACCCAGGTTTTGGTTGCTTATTAACGGCAGGCGCGACAGGAGCGCAACCTCCCAAGCACACTGGATAAAAGGATGAAAGCGGCACGCCTGGCGTTTTCCATGTATTTTTTACTCGCGGCAAGTGTACGGCCCCTAAGTCTTGCAGTCTGAATAGGGCCCTGAGAGCTGATCGTCAGACCAAGTAGACGGTCCTTTAAAGGTCCATTTGGCAGGTTTTTATTCACCGATTTTATTTCATGTTTTTAGATTCCCTTCGAAAGAGTTGGGTGGCCTTGAACCACTTTGGGTGAAAATCACCCCGTGCCGTAACAGAGCTGCCAGATTTTTACTCATGAATTACCGTGACTTTGGCAGTCACCTGTAACTCACTCACTATGATCTCCTCTGGCAGAGCTCTCTGATGTATAATTTCAAAATGAAGGGCAAAAAGCAAAACAAAGAAAATGTAAAAAAAGATGAAAGATGAAAGATTTTTACATTTCATTATAATGTGGCTTTGAATGAAGAACTACTTCCTGATGTTTTGTCAGTATTTCAGTGATTCCATTGTTTTGTTGAATGAACTACGTAAAAGGACATTACTGAACTGGGTTAATTACCTCTGCCAAGGCCGAAGGCATAGGAAGGAGGTTATGTTTTCACCGGCGTTGGTTTGTTGGTTTATTGGTTTGTCCGTTTGCAGGATTACTCCAAAAGGCCGTGATGGATTTGAATGACATTTTATGGGGGGGTGGGGCGTGGCACAATGAACAATCCATTAGATTTTGGTGATTTTGAAGGATTCCGATCAGCCTGAGCATTAAGACCACGGGGTATAACACATGCGCAGTGTAACTGATGACACGTTGATGACGCGTTGATGACGCGTGACCCCGCCTTCTTCTTCTGAGAGCAGAGAGACGTTTGTGGATGTGTGTGCGGAAGCTGCTGGCCGTCCGCGGTGACAAAGAAAAAAGCTGTAGATGACGGGATGAGAGACAACGTAGTGCAACGTTATACAGACATAACAAGGCTGCTGAATGAGAGAGGTATCCGCCGATACGTTACACGGAAACACACCGTGTTAATAATAAGCCGACCACCTCACGGTACCGCCAGCTGTGAGCTGTGATCTGTGATCTGTTTTTAAAGTCACGCACCTTGGCAGAGGTCCTGTGCTCTCCGAGTGCACTTCTAGTTTTGATGATTATTTTACTTTAATTTCAAACTGCTAAAGGATTAAAACTACTTCCACAACACGAAGGAACTAAAATGTCAAGGTATACCTTCGCTTGTGTGATGCAGGGCCCTACAGCGGAGGAAACCTTGCGCTCAGCGGTGGCCTTGGCCCGACCAGAAACCTGCTGGGCTCACTTCACCTCCTCTGCTTTCCCCTGACACATCCGAGCAGAGGAGACAGAGAGGGGGGGAACGAGATAGATGGGCAGAAGGAGAGAATACTCTTGTCTCCTTTCCACCTCCATTTTCCCTGCCTCCTGTTGATATCCGTCTCCCCTCTGCCCTTCACGTCCACCCATCCCTCCCTCCTTTCTCACACTAGCCTGTTTATTTGCGGGCCTTGTGTCTGTGTTTCTTATCTCCCTCTCTCTCCCTCCTTCTCATTTTCTCCTACCCTGCGAGGAGGTCAAGAGGTAGAGGAGAGGAGGGATGGAGAGAAGGTCAGGTGGTTAGGATGAGAGAGGGAAGAAAAAAAATAACCGCAGCATGGAGAACTAAAACAGATAGATGGTCTTTTCTTCTGCCGTGGGTGTCTTTAACCTCACTGTAGCCCTCTGTGGGCGGTGCAAGCCCACTTCCTTGACCTTGAGGTTGTTCAGCCGAGCTGCATGTGTGTGAAGATATATTTCATGAAGCTCTGCTCGTCTTGGAACTGCTCTCACTCAGTAATTACGATAACCTCTCATCCCTGTCTTACTTGAAAGTATGTATGTGAGGACATGACTGTGGGATGTAGAGAATATTTTCACTGACTTGAATCCAAAAGGGGAAACAAGAAATGGGGTCACCTGCTCACATATTGACTGATTCTGAAACCTCATTAGGAAAAAGGTTATTTATAGAGCTAAGATTAGAACTGGAGATGCCGTATTGTTTTTAAGACTGGTTTAAATACTGCTTTTTTTTCATTTTATTGAGTTTTCACATTTGAAAGCAGTATACAAAAACAGTACAGCATAGATGAAATAGTTGCCATAGGTTACTCAGGCGTGGATATACTGCACATTTTTGTTTACAGTTTTTATCTCCACCAGGCGTAAGCCTGTTGGGAGTAGGCGTGCCGCGGTAGTCAGTGTTACCGGTGTTACATGGTGGTCGGGCACACGCAGATTACATTACGTAGCCACCGCCCCCACCGTCGTTTTGCTTTTTTTACAGAAATAAAACCCATTTAGTTCATTTTCACGTATCAAGTGTCTGCTCCGTACGGAGTCTCAGCACAGAGTAGCAGGAGTCACATTTCACAAACACAGGACGAGAGAGAGTTGACAGACAAGACGATTTGGTGTTGAAGCAAAAAGCAAAAACGCCTATTTGGCAATATTTCAGAATTTAAACCCAATGCTATAAGAGAACCATAACGTTAATGAGGCCATCGTCGTGAGGAGGACGCAGCGTTCACACCCGTTGTGCGCGACGGAGCAGCGCCGGATGGAAACCTGCGGCCCTGCAGGTAAAGCTCTACTGGAGAGGCCAGACCCACAGCCACCCAACGTTAAAGATTAAAGTAAGCGTGCTACACATATTGACCGTCATCTTTTCTTGTAAAATGGACGGTGTGATCGGTAACACCGGTGTTGTCACAAGTTTATTAATCGGTGGAAAAATGTCCTCACCGTCGCAACCTTATGGGGAGCTCATGTTCGATCGTGTGTGTACCTGTCTGTCCGCAGCTAATCTTGCATGCTACTGGACCCATCAGCCTAATATTTTAGTACACTTCTATGACTGTATGCGCAAGGACCGTGGTTGCAGTGATTCGCAATTTTTGAAAAAATTATTTTATTGACATTGACATTTTGAACCGGAGCATCTGCAGATTAATTCCATACCCTGTTATGATCCATTAAAGTTAAGCATGATACAAGATGAATAAATCCATGTTTGTTTGTTTTTTTAATCTTCGCTGCCATCTTGACTGAGATTTAACTCTTCTTTGTTTGGGTGGGTTTTGGTGGAGATCTGCCAGGTGTGCACTTTAGTTACATTTGAAATAATTACCGTACTTGTTTTTCTTGCTGCAAGCAATATTTTAGCCCTTCCTTGTGTAATCTCGTCAATGTACCCAAAATACGTTACACAACAGTTGTTTTGAAAAACACACCCCAGTTTGTAAGAGTTTTATTGGAAAATGTACTGTACTAGAGATTTGTGACAAAATAACCTTGACTCAAGGTCCACTTACTCTACTACCTTTCTTCGAAGCTGTCAACTGCATCTCACAGACATGAATGGGGTCGACTAAATAGAAACACATCTCGGTATAATGCAGTTCCATTCAACGGCACCGCAAACTACAGCCCACAAAATGATCATGTAAATGACCCACTTTTCCTAATTGTCGAAAATGTCAAAATATTTTCTTTGGACTTGCAGTACTTTACACCAACTTCTTGTTATAGCTATTACAGATACAGATGCATGGCTATGTTTTAGTCAGGTATCTGTCTCTTTCTTGTATAATCTCTTCAATGTTCCCAATATACAAAACAATTGTTGTTTGAGAGTTTTAGTGGTGTTAATCCAGTATATGGATGGGACGATATATGATTTTATCTGGGATCATAATAAAAAAACACTCACAATAGTTGATGAATTACCATTATCGGGATGATCGTGAATATCCTCACATGATTGACTTGAAAAAGCTGTCTAGCTGGCTATCATGGTAGAGAAGTGAATAATAGAGCCTGATTTGAAAAATGCAGGAATTATCATGTAAGAAAGAACAGATTCACACAATGTTGCTATTTAAAAAGACAAATATTTATCCTTTATTTATGCTGGGGATCTTATGATTATCTTATTTAAGATAGTTTGCTTTTCACTAGAAAGGCAATAATAACGCGTTAATGTAAATTCATTTTAACGCTACTAATTTCTTTAACGCATTAACGCAACTTTTAGGTTGTACCGGATTCAGTTTGAAAGCTAGAGTGAAGATACTGGTATCATATGAAACTAGAAAAACCTAAGGAATCCATTGGTATCAACCAATAACTAGTGCCATACTAGCTTGTTGCGAAGGACGCTAAATAACGCTAATTTTGGCGAGGAAAAACTGTCATGATCATTTATTGCTGACCTCAAGATGTGTGAATGAAAATGGGTTCTATGGGTACCGACGAGTCTCCCCTTTACAGACATGCCCACTTTATGATAATCACATGCAGTTTGGGGCAAGTCATAGTCAAGTCAGCACACTGACACACTGACAGCTGTTGTTGCCTGTTGGTCTTGAGTTTACCATGTTATGATTTGAGCATATTATTTTATGCTAAATGCAGTACCTGTGAGGGTTTCTGGACAATAGCTGTCATTGTTTTGTGTTGTTTATAATTATATACATGGATTTGCATAAAACAAGCATGTTTGCCCACTCCCATGTTGATAAGAGTATTAAATACTTAAATCTCCCTTTAAGGTACATTTTGAACAGATAAAAAATGTGTGATTAATTTGCGATTAATCGCGATTAAAGGGGCTATATGTAAGAATCAGAAATTGCTTGTTCACAGCGACACCTGTGGCCGCAATGTCAACGAAAGTCAGCGTCCTGTTGCTCGTGCTCGCGCTTGTGCTCGCGCTACATTGACATGAACGAGCACCGGTCTAAACAGCGGGGCGACACACGTCAGCTAACACACAATATCACTCTATATTTCACCTGCTTGGCAGTAATGTTAGCTGACCAGAGGAGGGTCTCTCCATGAATCAATGCTGATCCTAGTGCTGGCTTTTCCTGCTTCCTGCCGACCGCGGAAGGAACGGGGGGGGGGAGACCGACACCCGGTCGGGATAACGTAACTCGCTGCGGAGCTCCGTCACTTCACAAGACACGGGAAACCTCTGTTGGTCTGGAGGAGCGGCAGCATTTATTTCTGCAAAAACGTCCACTGCACATTCACTAGATATTCTCAGAGCTAAACTAACTCTCTGCAGTGTGCGCGCGTGCACGTGGAGTTGGAGCGAGCCGAGCGGGTGAGAACGAGCGCTTCTGCAAGCAGGCAGCAGGCAGCAGGAGCAGCGCGTACCCACACGCGAGCGCGCATGGGATTGCGACCCGTTAGGATTTATGCGCGTGATAAGTTACAAATAGTCCCTTTAACTATGGACAATCACGCAATTAATCGCGATTAAATATTTTAATCGATTGACAGCCCTACAAATATTTAATCGCGACATATGACATGGTTGGTATCAATGGATTCCTTAGGTTTCCTAGTTTCATATGATGTCAGTATCGCAAGTTGCGTTAATACTTCAAAGAAATGAGTACCGTTAAAAAAAATGTGTTAACGCGTTAAGAATTTTGTTTCTTAAAATGTAAGGTAAAGTCATTCCATTTTGTTTTAGTGCCATTTTAAGAGTTTGAAAAATATTTTGATGTTTATCAGGATGATATCGTGAATCACAAATATTTTGTCCAGAATAACCGTGACATGAATTTTTCAGATTGTCCCATGCCTAAATAAATATCTCAACACAAGGTCATTTACCACCTTCTCTGTGTTTCCCATGGCCTCTCACAATCATCAGCCTCATTGATATAAATGTTGGAAGCAATTTAACAGCACTACACACTACAGCATCCAAAACGACCGTAGAGATGAATCAACACCTCTCTAAAATAGTTTCAACAAAAAAAGAAAAGGCATCCTAAAGCCCAGTATGTCTGTGACCTTGAACAGGAAAATCTGATTATTTAAACATGACCATCCATTGATTCTTTAGGAAATGTGACAACACCACTGCTCCTAATCAATTATCACATAACATGATGGATTCACTTGTCAAAAAGTCTATTAGGGATCCAATGGCAAACACGCCATCAGAATTCAATCAAACATCTACAGTATTTCATGATGAATCTTCTTCAATACATTAAGTGACTGGACAGTTCTGCCGTGTTATATATCGAGAGATTTAAAGAGTATTTTAGCTTTGATATATCTTTGGATCCTTTTAGAAGTATAAGACATAAAGCATTGTTGTTTTATTGTCATACCGTAATGATCAGCTATATTTTCACCGGAGCTTTGAGTTGTTAATGCAGGATATATTGCAAGCTGTGGTCATACGTTATAATCTTTGTCAATACCCATAAACATAAGCTCGTATTATTCTGTCCCACAGCCAGCGAGCTTCTGGGAACTCTTCACAATGGGAGTTATTAGAGAAGAAGTCCAGACGTTCTGTCTACCAGACGGCCAAACAGCCTTCTCCTCTGAAAGCCATTACGACTTTAAGATGAGGCCATAAAACCAGCTCCAGCCAGCTCTATTACTGGATGCCCCATCGCTGTCCGTCAGTCAGTCAGTCAGTCAGTCAGTCAGTTGGTCTTTCTCTTGGGCCCTCTGTGGTCAGCAATAGTATCACTGGAGGCCGGGATAATTACAGCGTTATTATCTCAGTAAGTCCAGAATGAATTTCATCCCAATGGAATTGGCCATGTAAGTGATTTCCCACAACTATGGGGGAAAATCCAGACCTTTAGGGTGCTCTGCTAATTATTTTTCAATCCGCACAGAAGTCTGACTCATGCTGCAGCGATTAGTTGACGCTTGGAATTAGAGAAAATTCATATTTTTGACTCTTGCTGGTTTGAATCACTTTTGAGAATGCACACCACAAGGGAGGACGCTTAAAGTAGTGTGAATGTCGCTAAGCATAGATGTCAACAGTAAACTGTAGTTACAATCAAAGAAAAATAGGCCATTTTCTTTATTCTGGCTGGCATTACGATCACTTTTTTGATGACCTCAGGGGAAATTAATGTTTTTGTGGGACGTTTTATGTCCACTGTTGCTACTGGATCACATACACACACACACACACACACACACACACACACACACACACACACATACAATGTCCGTCTGCATGAGTGACACAAGCTTCCTAATTATTCCTCAATATTCACTTTTGCCTTTGAAAACTCCCATTAAATATGAATGAGCTTTCTCCCCCTCCTCTGTTTTGACTCGACTCAGCTGAGCACCAGCCTCCCCAATCATCAGCTTTTACGACGTTAAGCCGCCATCAATTAGATCTCATTTGACACACCCGGTCTGACGGCGCTGTGTGCCGTTGGCGGTGGTGGCGGGGTGGGATGCGGCCCTCAGCAACTTGCTAATTAAAACCGTAATTAGGCCTAATCCTGGGCTTCCAAATGAACTCCTTAGCGAGCCAGGTGCGCCAGACAGCAGTGGAGGACGAAATATCCTTATTCATTTAACTTGCTCTTTCTCAATCTACATACTTGCGTGCTACTGTGTCCTCCATTACATATTTGATATAATGTCTAATGGCTGAAGGGTGATTCCTAATAAAAGAATGTGAGGACAGTTTTTTATCCTTATTGCCGACCAAAGATGCATAGTAATTAAGTTGACTAAAGCTCTCGGCAAGCTCCAAGATTTGTTGTGGAAATGATGCGTCACACCCAAACAGCACAATAGTTTGTTGTACAGCACCGGCTGAAACGGTTGCAAGGACAAATAACTGTGTGTCTTAACCGAGCGTGCAATGTCAAACACACGTCTCAAACTATAATTATAATTTTTTTTGTCCTTGATTTCAAGAGACGCTCACTCTCTCCAAGAGAAGTCAGGGGAGTTGTTCTCCACAAGGACACAAATATAAACCGGATATTTGGTCAACTAAGAATAAATAAATACAATCAGGTATCTGATTGCTATTTCCTGCATTTGTATGCATCAATCCAGCAAATGATACATTGTTATGAAATTGATTATCATGCTTTACTATTTAATGGTAGTTATTTAAAAAGGTTTTGTGTTCATTAATATAGACCTCATACTTTATGACAGATAAATATTATATTTGCATGTTTACTTTAAAAGAGCCTATCTATGATTGAGGGATTGCCTCCACACGGCTCTCAACATGGCGACGACTGATGAGCTAACAGTGTTAACCTGGATGGGAGCCGGAGGGAGGGCGTTATGCTTCGGCGTTATCAGCGGTAACCACCGTATTTGCGCAGTGCAGAGCAGCGGCGATTAGCTAGCCAGTAGGGCACACACCCTGGGACTAATATGCACTAAAATGCACACACCGCCAGACCGGCTACATAAACAAAGCACAGAGAAGCTCGGATTACAACACACACAGAGGGAGAGGGACTTCAAATAGTTGTTTGCTGCTATATTAATGCTCTACATTTCTAATTTAGCATCTTTAAAGGATTGGTTACACATTTCGGGAAGCTTTTTGGTGATTAGGTGTATTTCATCTAACTTTTGGAGAGTTAGAGGAGAAGATTGATACCACTCTCATATCTGTAATATCTAAACGTAAGGCGATAGTCAACATTCAGTTAGCTTAGCTTAATTTTCCCAGACTACTTATGGGCTCTGAGCAGTTGCCAGGCAATCAGGTAAACTCCAGGAAGTTACCTCTCCCAGCCAAGAAATAATCTGGTGCGAAAACTCTCGCAAAACCATAACTAGACGTTTTTATACTTCGGTTGTTGTCTGTACTGTTTCTCACTGTTACGTACGTCAGTCCGTCTGTCCGTCTGTCCGGTCCATTCTCGTGAACACGATATCTCAGGAACACCTTGATCGAATATCTTCAAATTTGGCACAAACTGGATTGTGAATTCTTGACTGGTCCTCTTGGATGTAAACTGCAACTTGACTGGTTGGTGGAGGCAAACAACCGCGAGGTGGTAATTCTAGTTTTGAGAATTTAAAAGAGTGAATTATTAAGTAAAAATTACAGCCTTGTTTCCTACATGTACTGTACCAACAACCTGACATTTAGTCAGTGAAATGCTGCTGAAACAATGACTATATGCAGTTCAGTTAAATCCAGTTTTAACCTTGACAACTAGACCTTTTTATTTCACCTGCAGCTTACCAAAATCATGGCAAAAGGATATCCACAACCTGGAGTTGAAACCAAGACTTTGTTGCTGAGTGTGAGAACGAACACGCCACTGACACGCAAGCATATTTCACTGCATGTGAATGTGTCCTGTATGTGAATAAATAAGTGTACTGTGAGCGAGCTGCATGTGTACATAACTGCAGTTCCATCTGTTAGCTTTAAGTGGAAGAGGGAGCGATGATAGTAGCTTGTGATACTGGCACAGATGGTCTGTTCTTTCTGATAATGTTTCGCAGTTGGAGCCATCAGTGGGGAGAATGTGTGGATTTAAAAATCCCAGTTGAATAATAATAAACTCAGAGAACAACTCTGCAGGTTCTCAGCTACGATCTGTAGAGTAGAACTGGCCAAGTGAGAGAGAGAATGACATAAAGAGGGCGAAACAAAGATAGATGGAGAAATGGAATAGCGTGAAATGTGTGTAGGCGGTATTTTGTATTAATATCTTGTAGAGGAAGCGAAGGAGAAAGTTGGTGAAGAAAAGAAATACGAGAGCAGAAAACAAGTGGTGCATTCATTACGTGAGGTAAACAAGAGGTAAACAAGACCGGTAGTTTGGAAGATAGACGGGGTGAAAGTGAGGAGAAGCATGTGATTTCTTGAAGGAGAGATGATGTTAGAGGGGAGGAGAGGCAGACAGGAGGAGATAGGTTAGAAAGATTAGTAGTAAGAGGCGAACAGGAGGTGAACAGATAGAGGAGGGATTACAGGAATCCCCTGACCTCGCCAGGCAGCCATTAGAGCAAAACTAATTACCAGCCAACGACCCTGGAGATAGAAGTCGGTGCCCTGCCATACCACAGTCCACACCCACACTCGCACAAGTGCCCTCGCAAGCGTGTGTGCATACTTAGTTTCTTGCTCTCTCTGTCCCTCAGACCCAATCCATATGATGTATGGATGTATGGGAGCAAAGGGAAATGGCTAATCACCTCCAAGAAACGAGAGTGAGAGGGAGAAAGCACCTTCAAGGGACCTTTACTGGACCTCCCTCCCTCTATTCCTTGAAAAGCACCAGCTCTGTGCCTTGTGCTGCACTGTATGTAGGGATGGGTATCGTTAGGATTTTATCAATACTACTACTCTACTCCTTATCGTTTCGGTTCTCTTATCGTTTCTTTTTCATTACTAAATTATTGCTTTTTAAAAAAAATATATTATTATTAAAAAAGAAGAAATTCAGAACAGGATTTCTATTTCTATTTTCAATATAACTAAATGTTGTTTCTGGAGCAGCAAAAGTAAAGTTGCTATATGAACTCAATAATATCTCACTGGAAACTAATCTAGAATGTCAATATAATATATAACCTCCCTGAGTTAGGTTTATAAAGAATGAAGAACACAGTCAGTATCAGTCCTTCCTCCTGTCCTCTGTCCTCCTCCCTCTGCTGATGTGATTCACTGCCTGCTGGTAGAGGAAGGAAGGGCTGCTTCGCCTCAACCAGCAGCTAAGTTTACAAGAATTTGCCAAATTTTAAGACACGTGGTAAACTATGCTAAACAGGTAGACTACATACAGACAACTTTTGTTTTAGCTTGTTTGTAACAATTCACTATTAGCCGAGCTAGCGTGCTGTGCTTGTGTAAAACATAATGGACCTTTTATCTAACTTTACATTTATTACAGCCCATAGAAAATAAATAGGAGTAGAAGGGTCATTGAACTCTTTGCTGAGGTAATTTGACTAGTGCAAAAGAAAATGGCAATTGTTGTTAGTTGTTATGGTGACAACAGAATCCACGTAAGTGGGGCCGTAAAGTCTTGTCCTGGAGACAGCTGGCTGGCTAGTTAGCTCAAGCCCCCAGGAAGAGCGACGGTCGTTGATCCCAACTTTCGTAGTGGCAAAACGGCGGTACTGCAACTTCCATGTCCGTCATGTGATGCATTGGGCCCAAAAATACTTTTTCCCATAGACTTACATTGAGAGAGAGGCGTCTGTAACTCAGCGGATAATTTTTTTTGAGGTGAATCAACTTCCCAGTATGAACCCTCTAATAGCCCTTATTTAAAAAATTAAGTTTTTAAAGTTGTAAAACGCACTAATAGCTGAATCCAGAGTTATTTCCTTCCTCCGTTCATGTGAGTGAGACCCAGACCGAGGCTGGAGTGCAAGCCGTGACGACGGCGTGACGTTGGGACCCCGTGACCGAGTCATGTGACCGAGCGGACGCTACTCCGCCAAGATCCAGGCAGCCATTTAGGCTTCATGCGCCAATGAGCAACTCTCATAGGAATGACCGGGGCCCCGCCTCCAACGCTGTATCCAGTTCTCTTAATACATCCATGAGTTAGCTAGGTAGCTTGTCCCCAGGCGGAGGGACCGTTTAGACCCAGCGCTGCCGCTGGCCACTAGTCCGCTGTTCAGCTCATTTTCCGTAATCAGTGCAGCACCAAAGCCTGACGGAACTAGCCCAAGAGCCCGCTACAGCGGTCGCTGTGGCAACGGTACACATAAAAATGGCCGCCACTGACCATCCTGCTACATTGATTTGAATGGGAATGTCCGTTGTACTCCTGTACTCTATTTCTATGTTACAGCCTCACAGAACTGTGTCTTTTTTTCTGAGACGTTAACTGTTTGGAGATGTAAGATTTGATTTAATATCAGTCATTCTTCAGTGTACACACGGCTGGATCATGGAAAACATGCAATATTTTATTACTCTTATAGAAACCATTGGGGCACACATAGGAACTACATTTATAGGTCAAAATGCAACCTGTAAAGCCTAGAAAGCAGATAGAAATACTGACTGTTTGTTTGTGAACCCTTTGCTCTCAGCAGAGGCTTTCAATGCAATCAATATTTGATAAAGCCAGAGTGAGGGACATGACAAGGTGTGGCACACATCCAGACATTGCTCTGCTAGGTGTCAGAGTACCTTTTTATCACAGGGCTCGCCTGCCTGCTACAATAGTTTGCCTCCAAGCTTAGAGGAAAGTCACACAGGTAGTGTAGGTCAGACAGATAATCAGACAGAAAGACACAGATATATGGATTTATACACAGATACACAAGCACACAATCTGTTAAAAGACACAGGGTTCAACACTTGACGTTTCTTCCCCAACGCTGGGTTTTAGTTGAAAGTCTTTAATCTGAGCGTTGCCTTTCATCAATTAGAACAGACTCTGCAGACTGTCTAAAGATGTCCGCTGGGAACTCAAATCCATTACCTGTGAGACGCCGCTGCCCTGCAGCTGACTTTGCTGTCGAGCCCTGAAGTGTGGCCATCATCATTAACACATCACCTTCACACATCCACCTGAAACCCCAAACCTTTGTTTCTTAAGGCCCAGACTCACCAACCCGACATCAGAGAACTAGCGGCGACGAAGGTCAACCGTTGCATCGCCTCACGTCGCCTTTGTCTTGGCCAAGAGTTGCACTCGAACACAACGCAAAGACGACAGCCGACGGCCAACTAGCACGTACATTTTGCGCCTGCGTGATATGAAATAACTCTCCACACCAGCAGGTAGCGGTAGTCTGTATTCATCATTCAAAAAGGGAAACAGGAAGACCGAGGACGGAGGATACACAAGCTGTTGTTATGATACGTACATGAAACAAAGCGGTGTTTGCTGACCATTTTCACACCACTCTCACTCACCACTTAGCTTCATTCCAGATGGCCATGTTGTTGTGAAAATATCCGTTTATTAGTGTGATTAGATGAGAGGAAGATGAAAAATGAGAAGAGCCTTCTGTGTTTTTCCTCTTGACTTTACTCGTTGGCTTGCTTTCCTCACGTCCGTTTTTCTTCTCGTGCACTGATTCGTTTAAACTGAACAGCCAATCAGAGTGATTTCCTTCACCGATGGGCTTCGCCGCCGATTCCCCTCCGACAGGGGCAGACAAGAGCCGACGGTGCTGGACACAATGAAAAAACTAGGCGGACGGATGCTCACCGACGGCCACAAACTGTCCGATGGACGACCGTTGGCTTGGTGTGTCAGGGCCTTAAGTGTGAATATAACCACAAGCAGGGTTGAAAACTACCTTTTTGCCTTGTGGTCTGCATTCCAATTAGGGATGTTAATAATTACCCGTTTAACCGTTAACCGACGTTAAGAACTTTAACCGATTAACGCTATCGGTTAAAACGGTTAAAATAAATATTAATAATTAATTAAATAGCTGAGAAAAACTCAGAGGATCGGCTCGTCTCTTTAAGGAGAAAAGCTGGTCGACCTTAAGAGGTGGCAAGATACAGGAAGTTGGCTCCGGTCTCTGGCTCGCTTGAGTGGAGCGAGTTGTAGCCTCGTAGCATTTATCCACTGACAAATAAACTGTACACACACTGTCTGCTACACTTACGCTCACAGCTATTACGCCACCGACAAACCCACACTCCCCGCCGCCACACACATACGGTCTGTCGTACACTCGCGAAAGTAACGCTGCAATGACAGAGCGGCGGCGAGCACGAAGCTAGCAGCAGAGCTACAGCTGCTAACGTAGCACAAAAACACACTCTGTTTGTCGGACAATCGCTGTCGTTAATCTGGGCAGACAGACTATTGTTACGCCGGGCAGACACACAGCTGACAATCTGCTAAACTAAACTAAATGTGCGGTGGAGACTTTTACTGGCAACGTGGCTGCGTGTCCGCGACACCACACGCATCACCGTGGCTGCTATTGTAGCTCTCCTGATGGTGAACTGGGGACTCTGTTGTCTGTTGTGCTCCATACACTGCAGCTGGCACACCGCTGCATGCGAGGCACTAATCTTGTCGGTTAACGGTTGATAATCGGTTAAAAAGGGTCGGTTATCGGTTAAGAATTTTTTTCAAAATTAGCATCCCTAATTCCAATAATTCATCTGGCACTTGAAATCATATTTTACAAGCCAATTGGATCTTTGGTAGAGAATTAATCAAAAGTTGATAACTTGGCAAGTAGGGTTGGGCGATTGGACAAATATATCGGCTATTGGCGATTTGATGACCACATCGCCTGTTGTTTTTTTGGGCGATTGTCATTTTAGTTTGCTAAGTTATTGGTCCGCTTCCGAAGAACGAGATTCCGCTCAGCCGCTGCTCTGCAGGCAGAGAGAGAAACAGCGGGGGGGAACACTGTGTAGAGTCGGCATATTTTCAAGGGTTTATTTCGACCAAACCAGAGTTGGTGATTGTTGTAAAGATGGAGACCCAGATGGTTTTGGTGAGTTTTATTTTGTTTCTGTCAAGTTTGAATTAAGTGTGTTTTACAATGCTCCACCACAGAACAGCTGATCTCCCAGCTGAAACTATGGCAGGAGGGAAGGGGGGGTGCATGCTGCGTCGTTGCTGCGGTTGTTGGGCTGACAGTGGCTGGTTGGAAAATTTTAGCCAACTCTATTGGCAGGTCTCTCTGTACTGTAGACAAATTCTTTGGGTCAAGTTGTCTTCCAAAGGTAATTTTATTGTCAAATCTATGCTGAAAATAGATTATTCGAAGAAGATGAGTATTTTTTTCTGGTTTTAGATAATATGAAAGTAATCAAATTTTGTAGCTTAGAGTCTATGAAGCATTTTTACCATCATCTACTGCTACAGTAATACCATCATTGTATAGAATTGTAACACGTCTTTAATACGATAAACCTCACAAAACTGGATGTTTAGCACTCTTAAATATATTTTGAATAATCCAATAGATGTTTGATAAGTATTTGAGATTTGTTTTCTGTATTGAAGTTGCTTGCAATCTCACTTTTTGCTCCACACTTGTAGAACTACCGCTGCACCTTGGCTCCATCACTCAGGAGAACAGTTTAGGAAGGAAAAAAAAAATCAATATGCTGCATGAGGCCGTTTGAGAGATGTTGTAATTTTCTGTTATAATTGTGTTTTTCTGTGTGGTACTTTCAAAGTGTTCAGCAGTTCTAAAAAGGAGATGGAGATTAGTTTGCAACCTAACCATTTTCTCATTTACTGCAGCACCTTTACACATTATACTTCTGCCACCACTTAATCAAATGGCAAATATGGGATTAAAAAATAAATAATAACCGCAATGTCATAGATGGTGAGCTGGTGATCAATACACAAAATATATGCTTGACCTACTAAAATCAAATTCCTATTAGGCATGATGGATTAAGCGAGTAGGGATGTATGGATTTTATATTCATTGTGATATCAACCTGGGGTCTCCATAAAAACTGTTGACTGGTGGATTCCTGGTTAATACTGCTGGATTTTTCAAAGAAAAGAGTTAGTAGTGGTGCCACAATATATAAAGCCAGTTACCATTTTCTTGCCTTTACTGATACTGTTATAGTGGCCTGCTGATTAAAGGCACTTTCACAAGCCATAGTCCGTTTGGCAAGTCCGAATCAGAGTGAAATGATACTTTTGGTTCTTTTTCTATTTAGTCGGGTTCGGTTCCAGAGTGCACAAATGAAAGCGGACCAAATTTAAACGTTTTTTTGCTGCGGGGCTTTTACGAAGGAGCAAATGTATCCTTTTCATCTCCAGAGCTGCCACTTCTATGCAGGGAATTGCAGACTTTGATATATATATAATATACAGGGTGCTGAGGGGGTGTGCTTACCAGCTGGGTGGCATCCTCTGCCATCTCTTCAACCTCTCCCTGGACTTGCAGATGGTGCCCTCGATATGGAAAACAGCATGTATTGTTCCAGTGCCTAAGAGGGGATGCACCAGTGTTCTCAATGACTTCAGGCCAGTGGCACTGACCTCTCACATAATGAAGACCTTTGAGAGGCTGGTTCTGCGGCACCTGAGGCCACTGGTGGCAGACTCCCTCGACCCCTTACAGTTCGCTTACCAGGCGAACCTCGGCGTGGATGACGCCATCATTTACCTGCTGCACAAGGCTTACTCTCACCTGGAGAGGCCAGGGTGCACTGTGAGGATCATGTTCTTTGACTTTCCAGTGCATTCAATACCATTCGGCCTCTCCTGCTTGCAGAGAAGCTCACAGCAATGCACGTGGACAGTGCCATGGTATGTTGGATTGTGGACTATCTCACCAGCAGACCGCAGTTTGTCCGGCTTCAGCACTGCCAGTCACAGGTACTGGAGAGTAACACGGGTGCCCCTCAGGGAACTGTTCTGTCTCCCTTTCTCTTCACCATCTACACCTCTGACTTCAGATTTAATTCTGGACCTACTCATCTTCAGAAGTTCTCAGACGACTCTTCCATCGTCGGCTGCATCACTGGGGACAATGAAGATGAGTATAGGACTCTGGTGGAGAGATTCGTTGTCTGGTGCAACAACAACCACCTGCAGCTAAACATCAGCAAGACAAGAGAGCTGGTAGTCGACTTCCGCCGTAACCAGAAGCCCCCTACACCTATCACCATCCTGGGTGAGGAGGTTGGTGTGGTGGAGTCGTACAAGTTCCTGGGGGTGCATCTCAAAAACAAGTTGGACTGGTCGGACAACAGTGATGCCCTCTACAGGAAAGGACAGAGCAGAATGTACTTCCTGAGGAGACTTAGGTCATTTGATGTGTGTAGCAGGCTGCTACGCATGTTTTATGATTCAGTGGTGGCCAGTGTACTTTTGTTTGCAGTTGTGTGTTGGGGAGGCGGCATTAAGGCTGGTGATGCAAACAGGCTCAATAAACTGGTCAGGAAGGCGGGCTCTGTTGTAGGAGTGCGCCTTGACAGCCTGGAGGAGTTGGCTGAGGGGAGGATGAGGTCCAAGATCAGGAAGATACTGGAGAACCCTTCTCATCCCCTCTATGAGGAGATGAATGGGTTAAGAAGCTCCTTTAGTTACCGCCTCATCCTTCCGAGGTGTTCGAAGGAGCGCTTCAAGCTCTCCTTTGTACCAACAGCCATCCGGCTGTACAATACCAACTGCCGTGATGACCTCGGTCTCAGCCAACTCTGTGGTCTCTGACACCATCTGTTTTCTGTTTTTGCACTGCCCCTTTAGTCCTATTCACGTTGTTCGCATTTATATAATATTTACACTGCTGTTGTAGCACATAGTTTATTTATAATTTATTTGTTTGTGACGCACATATTTATTTGCCTTTTATTTACCCTTGTAGCATAATTTTGCTGGTGTTGTTGTCCCTTGGATATTTTGTATTCTTATTTATTGTATGCCCTGTCCGATTCTTATTCCTATTCTAATTCTTATTTCTATTCTTGTTTTATTTTATTTTATGAACTGTTTTTTGTTAGAATCTGTGCTGCTGTGATACTGAAATTTCCCCTCGGGGATAAATAAATTGCTATCTATCTATCTATCTATCTATCTATATTGTTGTCAAAGTGTTTTCACTTTGACACTGATCTACTGTGCGCACAAATCCCTTCTCCTTCAGTTGATCTTGAATGACTTTATAAACTACAGATGTCCCGATACATTTTTTTCCTTCTGCCGATATCTGCTGATACCGAGTACCAATCCGATACCAGCGTGATTAAAAATGTTTTTTGTAATTTGTATTATTTAACAGCTTGTTGGATTTTCCAGTGTAAAATATTGCCAAATGGCTGACATTTTCCTCGCTCTGTTACCGTTGTTGTTTGCTACCGTCACGTGACAAACTACCTGCAATCAGTTGCAGGTAGCTGCTCAGCTGCTCTAAAACAGTAGTTACCAGTGTCAGCAATGATCCATCGACGGTGACAGCACAGTGAAGGCTACTGTTTTGGAACGGCGAAGAAGAGATTTCCGGTTAAAAAAGTTAACTTTTTTCTGGGTTAATAAATGATGTAATAGGATCGGTGTAGGGCTGACTCAAGTGCTTCGAAGCTTCAACCATTGCCATGGTAATTGACATCAAAATCAGTATTTGAATGCCTTGGGGGAGGGTATTTTTTTTTTTATATATATATGTATAAGTATGTAATATTAAAATATAAACCCCAAAATAACCCATGAAATAAGGAATAATCTCACAACATTATTTATTATTTGTTATTCTCAGACAGATATCTCTGTTTTTTATGTGTACAGTAGAAGTGCGTGTGTGTACAGTAGTGCGGCAGCTTAGAAGCCAAAAAAATGGTATTCGGGACAGCCCTAGATCAGTGCATAGACTGGCTTTCTCGCCGCTACCCAATCCCAAATTTTGGGCAGTGGATGCATTTCCGCAACTCAATTATAGACGTCACTATTTTTGCGTACTTTATTTAGCATATTCAGTATGTTCTGTTCAAACAAGCAAACATTGGACTTCTGCAGAAGGCCATGTCAGTCCTCTCCCACTCATGTTAACCTGTCGTTTGGTCCACTTGGAAACGATCCGAGATCACTTGCGAGAAGTGGTCTCGGTCCGGTTGTTTTGGTCCGCACCAGAGTAGGATTACTGCGTTCACAACTGCCCAAACGAACTGCACCAGAGGTTGATTAAAACGGACTAAATGTTGGCTTATGAAATGCCCTAAAACACTCAAAATAAACCTCTTTTGTGTCCAGCAGGCCGGAGCAAAAGCTAAAACAAGAGATTATGTGTTTGTGGACAACATTAAAGGCTTGTTTTTGTTATATTGTGTTCAAAAAATAAATTGTCTGGTGTACGTGCAGGACTCCTGCAGGAGGGGTGGTTGTGATGATTACCATATTAGGCCTGTACTCCACAGATTCCACTTAGCCTTGTTTTGTTTGAGCAAAAAGGACTGTAGTGCATAATCACGACTACTCCAGTTGGCCATGTTGCGTCAGCGAAATTAAGGTTTATTTTTTGGAAAGACAGTGGGATATTGTGCGATAATTGAGTCTGTCAAGCCTTATGTGGCATATCACTCCCATTGTAAGCCTTTTTATCTTTTTTTTTGTTTTCATTGCCCGTCTCACTTCTATGAAAAGACAACAACAATAACAAGCAAACAAGGAGGGTGAATTGGAATATGATGTTTCTAATTAAAAGTTAATTTATTCCCTGCTCGCACGCTGCTTCATCTTATGTAACCGCCGCTATCGAGTAATTAAATGATAACCTTGCATTGGGGGGTCAATATTTTCCCACTTATTCTCAAATAAAGAGCACACAAATAAACACAAATCATAAAAGTGCAATGCAAGGCCACAGCGCTCCATGTTTTATTCATGGAGCTATAGCCTAAAGTAAATTTGTCCTATAGTTTCAGGGGTGCTTTCTGTAAACACGCAACCTAAGTACATATAGCATCTCTGACATCCTGCTACAAATTATTCTAATGAGTATTTTAATGATGTGTGTACTGTAAATATCATCAGTGTCCTGTAAAAATCTCACAAAGTTTTTGAGTTTTGTATCCACATTTGAAACGCGCTCAACCATATTGCCCTCAAAAATGTAATTTTTTTACGGGAAATTGATTTTTTTTAGCTCCTCATGTATACTTCTGTCCATAAGGCCATCACGTGTCTTGTGTCCGGATATCTCATGAGATTTAATACACTTTTGTTTACACTTAGCCACATACATACGTCTCCATTGGCTGGTTCACATATCTGATTGCAATCCATCTTGGTTTTAGCGGGCTACATGCTAATAAGGTATGTTTGTCCTAACTTCAGTGCAGAGGGTGAGATTGACGCACCTGTGGCTTTTTGGTAACTGCCAAAAACGGCAGAAGAAGAACACTTTTGCACTTTAGCAGTTTAGTTACAACAATTAGGTGTTAGCAATAATAGCTAGCTGATGAACAACTATCCAACGACTACCACAAACACATGAATGAATCACATTTATGAACTAAAGGCATTCACACGGGGGGGCGTGACGAATAAACAACACAAAAATAAATGGGGTTTGATGTGAAATATTTGCAGTATTTTGCATCAAAGCTATTCAAACCAACAGCGATGCAAATTTGTCACAGTTGCAACAAAAGTCCCTAAATATAGCGAGAGTGTCGCCAAATCGGCAACACTGACAGTTTGTCCCTTCAGGCCTCCCTTCAAAGCCCCTCTTCCAAAATTAACATAATGAATGGAAACAACGAACATGGTTATTGTTCGTACTCACAGCTGTCAAGCTAGCAGCTTGTGGAAGACTCCGGTGACGCGCAATAAGTGCACAGGCAAAGTGTGCGTAGGCAGGCAGATAGGTAGACAGGCAGGTAGCCCGTCCAATCATTTTATTCGGGCCGAATTAAATGGACGGGCTTACTACAGTCCTGCGACAGCCACAGATACCTGATTTTTGGCTGGACCGCAGAAGGCCAACCCTACAAAAGCAAAAGTCTGTCACCGAGTAACTGAGTGAGTGATGAAGTTACACGATTGGTCGGCCGAGTGTTGGAGTTTCCTCATTGGCCGTTGCTCTTTCAAAATGAAAAGGCAGTGAACGGCCTTTAGGAGTCTTTATTCCTTTATGCAAATGAGTCCATCCAATGCGACGCGTCCGGCTCACCAAACTTGGACCAAGCTGTCAAACTAGGTGATCTAGTTCTAAAATGAAACTAGATTCAGCAGTACAGCCTATTTCTCGGTCAATATGTTTTCAGAAGTAGATTTTGGTGGATTATTTAGACAGAATAACAGAAAGTGTACAAGCAGGCCGCCATTTTGTTTCCTGTTTGAAACGGCGAGCAGAAAACCAGGAACCAATCAGGTGCATTTCACAAGAGGGTACGTAAACGCTTGAGCGGCCAGTTGAGTGCAGAAGCGCGTCCCCTAGTGTCCTAGCCAGACCTGGTGGACATGTACGGCTGGATTTAACATTTAGACGTGACCACTGACTGTTTCTATAACAATTTAGCCACAAATTCACAGACTGACCACACACGGTCCAGACATATAGTATACTCGGTTTTGACCGAGTCTTTATTTTATTTGTCAGAGCGTTTGATTTATTGATAGCTGTCGGGATGTAATGAGAATTTCAACAACAACAAAAAAAAATGTTTCTAAAATACATTACCCACCTTAGCTCTAATCAACTAAAGTTCACTTTGGACGATGATTAGCTTCAATTCACTGACACCTGAGGCACCTTAGCTGCCGAGTAGATTACAATATATTATTCTTATTTCATGCTATAAGCCACCAACATGTTGCTTTCCAAGTTTTTGTGGATCGACTACTGTGTGTTTAGTGTTGACTTGATTGTTTGCTTGGTTGTCATTTGTTGTCCCATTGGATGTAATAACTGTGTTGGAATGAAACATCTTTCCCCAAGAGATACCATTTGCCAGCGGCTGTAGGAAAGAATCGCCCAAAAACTTTTACTCTGGTCATACAAACATTTTTATATTAAGTCTACCTGTTAGAAGGTGCATGTTTATGAGGTGTGAGCAGTTCAACTGAAGAGGGATTTTCTCTTCTCAGACATCTATCCATCCATTATCTGTAACCAGGTATCCTATTCAGGGTCGTGGGGGGGCTGGAGCCAATCCTAGCTGACATTGGGTGAAGGCGTGGTACAACCTGGACAGGTCGCCAGACTATCACAGGGCTGACACATAGAGACAGAGAACCATTCACGCTCACATTCACACCTACAGGCAATTTAGAGTCAACAAGTAACCTAACATGCATGTCTTTGGACTGTGGGAGGAATCCGGAGAACTCGGAGAAAACATGCAAACTCCACACAGAAGGGCCCCAAGCTGGGTTTGAACCTGCGATCCTCTTGCTGAGAGGCGGCGGCCTCTTCTCAGACAATTTCATTTATTATTTTTTAAAGGCCTGAGGAGATGAAACTATCCAGTATTTCAAAGAAAAAAGAAAGCATCAGAGTATAGGATTTAAAATAAACATCATTTTGTGTCAAGATTCATCTTGCAACCTATTGTGGGGGTCCTGACCCCGCGGTTGGTAAACACTGATGTTAGTCTATAACAGATCAGAAATTTATACTTTTGGCTGACATGGTCGGCCAATCGGAGATATATCGTAATTAATATTCATAAATGATACCTGAGCCTTCGCTTTTACTTGTTTGAAACATGCACATTTCTGAACTTGGCCCATACATATGATTGGTCAAAAATCTGAGACTTGAAGACATGTTTTTAATGACAGTGTTGAACTTTTTACAGTGCAGGAGCTGAATGACAAATGTAGAGTCTCATCCAGCGACCCGGGCTCATTAAAACATATTACTGCTCCTGTCATGTGCAACCCACGGGCATTACGCCTGTGGCCCATTTTGGGTATGCATAGTTAAAGAAATCATGATTCATGTTGAGACAACCCAGTGATCTTAATTACAGCATTGTTGTGTGTGTGTGTGTGTGTGTGTGTATGTGTGTGCGTGCGTGTGTGGTGAGGTTGAAGCCTTTGTGATGTATGAGCAGATTTAAAAAAGCTTTTACAAAGAGTAAGTAAGTACAATTTTGCGTGATTTCTTTTGTTGGAATATATAATAAAACAAGGCATTAATTCTCTTAAACTAAACAATGTGTGTTTTGCTTATAGCTTAGGCCTCAGTGCTGTGTGTGTGTGTGTGTGTGTGTGTGTGTGTGTGTGTGTGTGTCGCATGCTACCTTATTAATAAAGGCTGTATTCCAGGTCGCTGTGTGTTCACTGTACAGTATCTATCAGAAGTGGAAGGTGAATATAAAAGTTTTCTTTTAAGGAAGAAAAGAACGTTGAGCAAGGATGTATAAACTTTTAAATAATGAATCCCGGTAAGCAAAAATAACCGATTTGTTCAGCATCGGCTTGACTGAACTATTATAGTGTTGCCAGAAGTAAAATTGATTTTTTTTTTATAACAAATCGGCACAGTAAGTAATAAAACAATAAAAAGAATAGCATGTACAACCTTAGATAAAGACTTTATGTCAAGATATTACCCTTATTTTATTTTACTGCTTCTAACTCTTGTACCTGTATGTATGCTGCAAATCTCTCGTTTATGACGGATAAGTCGTTTTTTTGCGCTGACAGTCACTTTGAAGAAGTTTGAAGTAATGAGTTGAAATTCTCAGCTCTGATGTCGGGATGCTTGTCACCGTCTCATTTCATTTCTGTCACAGTCTCACCTCCTGGAGAGACAGGATGGGAACCAGAGCCATTTTTCACTGTGAACTCTCTGAACTGTGTCCATGTCGTGAATAAACCAGGAAAATGCAGAATCGAGAGGCGGCACGGAGAGGTTTGTGTGGTTATTTTGCAGCAGCCTGGCCTTGGCTGCGCATGATTTAATCAAGGTAACCACAATGGATCATTTTGCGTAATGGCGCATCACTTTTCAGATTAGAGGCTGCAGATGGAACTCACATATGTGATCTGCTGCCCTGAGCGAAAAGGTGAGGGCTTTCATATAGTTCAACAAGACTCGGTCAAAACCGAGTATATGGCTGGACCGTATATGTGAAGTCTGTGAATTTGTGGCGAAATTGTTATACAAATAGTCAGTGGTCATGTCTATAATGTTTTGTTAACACTTTTTCCAGTTATATCTTAATGTTTGATTGAAAGCCAACTTATAATGAAGCAAATAACATTCAGTAATAGTAAATGGTAACATTTACTAGTCTGTATATTATACATTTTATACAAGGTGAAAAGGTATTAGCATGACCTACAGTATGCAAATACTGTACATACTGAAAGTTTATCAGCGTTGAGATATCCCCGCCTGTCATCACTGACGTTGTTGCTGCCGTATTTATTCCTAGATGGAATGTTAATGGAGCAGCTGCAATGTTATCATAGCCTGGCAATGATCGATCCGAACTCCATTCAGAAAACAAGCATTTTAAAAGTTGTTTGCTTGTTGTGTTGCGGACAGACCCGACAAAGCATGAATTCAGGCTTTTTACTGATCAGCATCATTATGTAGTTATTTCGGCACACTTTGATCCGTTTACAACAACGTCGCTGCCGTATTTATGCCTGGATGACGTTATGTTGAGTGTTGACGGAGCAGCTACAATGTTAGCATAGCCTGGCGTTGATCGATCCGAACTCCGTTCAGAAAACAAGCATTTTAAAAGTTGTTTGCTTGTTGTGTTGCGGACTGACTTGACAGAGAATGAATTCAGACTTTTTACAAATCGATATCATTATGTTGTTATTCCGGCATTATTTTGATCTGTTTATTGCAATTAAATCACAGCACAGTCTGTTTATTTTGGGTTCATAACTCAGTAGTGACGTGTGGCTGCTAGATATTCAGTTCATGGCGGAAATGGAAGAAAGCGAGGCGAACATTTGCGAACATAACGTAACTTAAACGAACATAAACAA
The DNA here is from genome assembly GCA_916701645.2 of Sebastolobus alascanus. Lineage (NCBI taxonomy): Eukaryota > Metazoa > Chordata > Actinopteri > Perciformes > Sebastidae > Sebastolobus > Sebastolobus alascanus. The sequence goes on from CAKAOJ020000548.1 coordinate 77,214, forward strand.
TAGCACATGCATAACAACAGCGCTATATAATGTTACATTGAACCGCTGACACGCTCCCCAGAAAACGTAAACACAGAACTGTTCTCCGCCTTTTCATTTTGAAAGAGCAACGACCAATGAGGAAGCTCTAACAACTCCAGCCGACCAATCCTGCAACTTCATCACTCAGTCAGTCAGTCAGTCAGTCAGGGACATTCTTTTGCGGTTGTAGGGCTGGCCCTCTGCGGTCCAGCCAAAAACAGAGAGATACTGGTAAAAACCTGTCTCTAAGCTCTTTTCATTCCCTTTATTTACAAGCTTACAGCACCGTCAAGGCATACCATATATTGTTTATTTGATGGGATAATGAGTTAAAGCAGCTATAATGAATATTTTTTAGAGATGTCAATCAATTAAAATATTTAATCGCAAATTAATCGCACATTTTTTATCTGTTCAAAATGTACCCTAAAATGAGTGGTTTTTTTAAAGTATTTAATACTCTTATCAACATGGGAGTGGGCAAATATGCTGCATATATTTATTATTGGAAATCAATTAACACAAAACAATGACAAATATTGTCCAGAAACCCTCACAGGTACTGCATTTAGCATAAAATATGCTCCAATCATAACATGGCAAACTTGACTATGACTTGCTCCAAACTGCATGTGATTATCATAAAGTGGGCACGTCTGTAAAGGGGAGACTCGTGGGTACCCATAGAACCCATTTTCATTCACATATCTGGAGGTAATAGGTCAAGGGACCCCTTTGAAAATGGCCATGACAGTTTTTCCTCGCCAAAATATGATACTAAGAAGGGTTCAATCTGTAGCACAGTACAGACTGCTTTATTGACACTGTTGCTATACAATATTTCATAGTTCATTTAGTTAATTTAGACGTTGATTTAAATGAGTCATCTAGTTTAATTAGAAGCATTATTCAGCAGTACTCTGTAGTTGTTGCACATTGTCATTTTAGTTTGTGACTTTGCACCCATAAACAGGCGTGGTCCTTTAATGTTTTATTCATGTTTCCTGCTTCACCTCATCTGCATGGATCTCCCATTTATTGCACCGTGTGCGCTCGTATCTAAAATAAAGCACATTTCAAGGTCAGAAAATACCAATAAGAAGCAATACTGCTTGTCTTTCCTCTAGAGTCCTCTGTCTCTTTTTCTGATGGACTCCTTTCCACTCTATCATTGGCTTGTCTTAATTTGCTCGTCTCCCTCTCCTCCATCTGTCTGCTCTCTCTTTTTCTGAACTCCTCTGTTCATGTCTATATTTAAAATTATTTCTCTCTCTATTCCCTCTTTCTCTCAGACTCATTCTTTTACTTCACCCTCAACATTTCTCTACCTGCCTCTCTTTTTACCTTCCTCTCTGCTGGTGTTATCCACCGGTCTCCCCTGACGCAGCAAAATTAATTAGAACTCATCCCATTAACTCAGGCCCAGCCTATGCGGGAACAAGCTGAGGTGTGTGTGTGTGTGTGTGTGTGTGTAGGTGTGTGTAGGTGTGTGTGTCAGCTCAGCGAGCGATGCTGTAAGGACGAGATGTACCGACCTGAGCTTGACTCTATGCCCCTCAGGCACCGGCAGCCCACCGGGACAAACAGCAGTGAGAATGGAGAGAGATTTGTAATGCGATGAGAAGATGAGGAGGAAAGAGAGATAGAGGAAGGAAAGGGAAGTAGGAGGTGAAAAAAGGTGTTAGAGGAAAGGACGAAGGTGGCTAGAAGGAAAAGTAGGCGTTAAAGTCCTGTTATTTGGAATGAATAGAAGGACTACAGGTAGGTAGTTATCGTGATTGGCGAGTGACACAAAGTCAAACTACATCAACAGAAAACCCAAAGAAAAAGTCGTCTCAGTGTTTCATTGATACTGACTGACAGGTGCCTTCTGGGTAGTTAAGTGAAAAACTCCACAGCAGCGAAAAATGAGGCGGAAAAAGAAACTTGTAATGGATTTTGTTTGGGGGACAAAAAGACCGAAAAAGAAACTGATGGAAAAGGGGACGGCAGGAGGAAGAAAATTAAACAATTAGAGAAGGTAAGAGAGAAAACAGGAGAGAAAGGAAAGAGGGAAGAAGAAATAGGGATGGAGTGATATCGAGATTTGGATTAACATTTAGAGACAGTGAAGGGCAGCTGTGAGAGAAAGTGTGTGTGTGTGTGTGTGTTTAAAGACGCAATGAAGTGGACACTTGGAACTTCCTGGAAAAATATCACCACTTGGAAAACAGTGAATGGTGACATGGTGACCTCAGCCTGCACTTGGTGGACATAAACTCTAAGCAATAAAGCCATCACAAATTATTAAGTAATCACACTCTTCTGTCCCGATCCTATCCAATCAAGCTGTTCTTTATGCCTCCGCGCCGGCGAGAGCCGTGGCCGGAGACATTATGTTTTCGGGTTGTCTGTCTGTCCATCTGTACCCATCTGTCCGTCCCATTCTCGTGAACGTGATACTGAACATCCTCTTGAACTCAAGGATGAACTGATTAGGTTTTGTAGGTCAAAGGTCAAGGTCACTGTGACCTCACGTCCGTCAAACTCTTGTGAACGTGTTATCTCTAGAGTAATTTGGAGCAGAGCCAGTGCATAGAGTGTGTGTGTGTGTATGTGTGAAGTGAGTGGTGAAGCAAGAGAGAGAGAGAGCGGCGGTGACGGGTGCGAGTAACGTTATGACTCCGGCCCAAGTAGGAAAAGTTAACAGTGTTCGGTTTGTCCGTTCTGGGCTACTGTAGAAACATGCTGGTGCAACATGGCGGACTCCGTGGAGAGTACCTGCTCCCTATGTAGATATTAACGGCTCATTTTAAGGTAACGAAAACACAACGATTCTTATTATCAGGTGATTATACATTAAAGAAAACATTAATATTCCATTTCTGCCAATAGATCCCCCTAATTGTTTCACTCCTGGTCCTTTAATACAAATATCTAACAGGATACAATGATGATGCGATGACATTTTGAACAGACATGGATGTAAACGACAACTTGACTCAACCACGAGTTGGTAATTGTAGTTTGTCCTTACACTGGCATTCCATTTGTATGCTATGCACTGTGTTATGTCACAGCCCAACAACTTGTTTTAGTGGAATTACAAGTATTAAGGAAGATATTAGAGATGCCATTTTATTGCATCTTTAAAGCCTGAAACATTTGCAACATGTGCACCAGAAGGCAGTTTACCAAACCAGAACATTGTGTCAGTAGTAACACGATGCACAATGCACGATGTGTAGTCAAGATTTCAAAGGTGTGTGAGCCGCTATGAGCCGAGGTTACCCAGAGATCCTTTGCCTGTTTCCTTGCGCAAAGATGTTCATGAGCCATGTTTTAGTGTAAAAGGAGACCATCATACAGGATCTGACCTCAGATAAGGTTAGATGACAGATAGAGGCCGATAATGATCAAAATGAGACCGATTACGGAGAATACCGGTGAAGAAAATGGAAAAGGCATTTTAATTAAATGAAGCTGACCTACGACAGACAGGCACAGAGAGAATTAGTCAACCTTTTCTCTTATAAGTTCTAATTTGTTTGCTAAAAAAAAGAGGACAGAGGGAAACGGTATAAGAGAGATGAGCATTGGGCTGCATAATGAGAACAACACATCATCATCAGCTCACCTCACATCACTTCCCTCCGCCACCTGAGGACACGGCACACACACACGCAAACTCATGAAGCGCCATCTGTTCGGCTGCCCGGTGTCAACGCACACACACACACACACACACATCCGGCTAACCCTTGGTTCGGTGTGCACCCTAACCCAGCTCATTGACAGTTGGTGTTTGTCTATTAGGGGTGGAAAAGGTGGCTCAACCCCATGGAATCTCAACTGCTGCCAAAATCCGCAGGTCCTCTCGTTTTGTAAATCACTTTAAAAGGAAGCTGAAATTTAAACATTGAATATGAGAGTTTTAATCTCTTGATCCCTACCCCACCCATGGGTGAAAGTAGATTGAAGTTCTTGCCGGTACTAATAGGCTACATCATCACTAGGGGTGTAACGAATCATCTACTACATCGATGTATCGATTTATATTCCTACGATCCAACTACATCGATAGGTACTCGGTAAGTTGTCATTCACGGGGGACGTATATTGATCTAAAATCGATTTGCAAGGTAAATAATCGATTGTATCGATACTAAGAATTTGCACCTTGTATTTAGGCACGACAAACGTTATATGGATGTATTTTTTTTGCACTTTTATTAGTAAAGAAATGTTAAACATAACTTCGGTTCACTGTCCTTGTGTATAACGTCAGCTAGACCGGCTCTGCAGCACAAGCGTGTTTGCCGGGACTCCTCGCTCTCTCACCCGGTAGCGGCATGCAGGGAGACGGGCACCGGTCTGCATAAGCTGATGTGTTGTCTTGTTGGAAATGCGATTGTGAGTGACGGGTTGTATGTGGGTTTTGGCAGGCAGCTGCTGTCCCCTCTTCCCGGTACTGAGTATCGGTACTGAATCTTTTAGTGGTACAGTGGAAAACGCTTATAGTGATCACGTCTGTCCGGGTCAAATTGATCACTATAAGCGGATGATTATTATAACCGAATTTTTGTTGTTGTGCTTCATTTCTCGTGCAGGTTACCATCTAATTGACATTTGTTTATTTATTACATGAATACTAAGTAATGAAACAGACCAGTTCGCTATTTACTGGCTCGCTGACTTTTCTTCTGCCTGAGGCATTGCCGTTTTTGGCCGGCTCTGCAGCGCGAGCGTGCATGCAGAACGGCTCCCCTTTGCCGGGGCTCCTCATTCTCTCACCCGGTAGCGGCATGGAGGGAGACGGGCTGCCGGTGTGCATGAGCTGCCGGCGCTGCGGTGCCGAGGAGCCGGTCGGTAAAGTTTCACTTTGGGGGCATTACATGACGAATCATTATCAATCCATCTGACGAGGGTGGCTTCAACCACAGGTGCTTTCCCCGTGCGCATTCGTTTTTTATTTAGAGAAAATGACTGTATTTCCGTCATGATACTAATGTGCACGCAGCAGCAACCTCAGGTATCCAGCCGGAAAGCAGACGGTCCGCGAGGCAAAGTATCAAGGGAGTAAAGTAAAAAAACAAAACAAAAATTCAACTAACGTTAGTCTAACGTAGTTTTAAAATCTTTTTCTATATGTTGTCATGTATGAAAAGACCCAAAATGAACACTGTAAGCGGACTACTTGATTAATATAAGCAAATTATTTAAACAGCATCTGTATACGAATAATTCTGTCAAAGCTTTTCAATTCATATAAGCGGTTGATCACTGTAACCGTGATCACTATAAGCGGTTTCCACTGTACAGAGTACCGGACCGTACCGGCCTCCGTTCACCCCTGACTCCACCCCAGCTCTCAGCTCATAATGATGTCTCTACCAACCACTTAAAGATGTTTATGTGCGTTTGTGGGTTTTTAGCCCAACTTCAAGGACCCAGTCAGTTGATCCTATTGACACTCCCAGAGAGAGGAAAGACAGGGAGAAGGGAGATACAGCAGGGTTAATGGCTGATTCATCTCGTCTTTGAAGTGCTCTTCATTCGTTTCATATAAAGAATCTTCTCTCAGATGAAAGTGGAGTTGAGCTTGAGAGGAAAGTGGAAAGTGGAGTTGAGAGGCGGCGGGGAGTTTTGATGGAGAGATCCATTTGACAGGGTCATAGTTCCTCCTCCTTTATTTCCATCCGTGGCCTGTCACTCACGCCTTCATTTCCTGTCTGCCTGTTGACCCGCCTCACCTGTCTGCAGGTCACTTTCCTCTGCTATACAAATTTTATTCATTTTAGTGGGATGACGGACAGGGCTTGAAAAAAAAGTTGTGTAGTGTGATTTCCTCTCCCACACAAACACACTCAAGCCTGTCTGTCTGTCTGTCTGTCATGCTGTTTAGCTCTCCGCGATGGCCGGCCCATTTTGCATCGCTACCCGACCTTTGCGTGCCAAAGGGAAACATTACACAGCTGCTCCCTGCCATGCTGGCAGACATCACCCACACTCAGGTTTTAATTTCCCTGCTAGATACCGCAGGCATCACTGTCCACATTTGTCTGTGTGCGTGTGTGCGAGACTGAGAGAAACCATGTGCTAGTTTTTTAAGCCAGCAAAAAAATCAGCCAACCACCCACCATGTCCTAACTGTCTTCAGTCACAAATAAAACTCTGTGTAAACATGCTAATGTCATTCCAGGGCTGATAAAAAATGCATCTATTGTGTCAAGTTGAGGTGCTGGATCACACTCGAACACACATGTAAATATGGTATTAATATGACCCTCAGTGATCAGATTCAGCATGAGCAAGGACGCTTAAAACACAGGACAGAACAGACTCAGAATGCCCCGAGGATCCAGTCATCAGACCAATTAAACATATGTGGCAGTCAGCTAGTAGAGAAACACATTTATTTAAGTATTAATTATTAACTGTTTAATAATCTTCTGTAGAAGATTTGTGTGAAAGCTCCTTTCAATCTCAACTTTTAAGCCAACATGAAAAAGTAGTCTTTAAAGTGCTCAGAAAAATGAAAATTGCCCAATTCCACCAAGTGGAATTTAAGTGTCTTAAACTTGCATTTTATCTAACAGCCAGCAGAGGGGGGGGTGGGGGGGGCCGTCTGGTTGCAAAAAGAAGTCAGATTGTATAGAAGTCTATGAGAAAATGAGCCTACTTCTCACTTGATTTATTACCTCAGTAAACATTGTAAACATGAGTTTATGGTCTCAATCTCTAGTTTCAAGTCTTCTTCAATACAGCATGATGTTCATTTAGTAAATTATGGTCCCATTTAGAGTCAAATAGACCATAAAGCAGGGGATGCTTTAGGGCGTGGCTACCTTGTGATTGACAGGTCGCTACCACGGCGTTGTCCGGTTTGGGTGTTGTCCACGTTTTCGTCTTAGAACGTTAACCCTTTCACAGTGTGTTTTCAGTTCATGAAAGTTAATTGTAACATTTTAGTCGCCTAAAAATGTCTTGTTCAGCGTTCGGTTGTACTTAGCTCCACCTTCTGCTGTCACTTCTGGTTGCAAAAAAACAAGATGGCGACGGCAAAAATGCTGAACTCAAGGCTTCAAAACCGTAGTTCACAAACAATGGGTGACGTCATGGTGACGGTGCGAATTTGCGCTTGTTTTGTTATTTTGCTGTGTTAAGGACGTTTCTGGGCTTCAGCCTTTGGGCACTGGGTGTGCAGCCGCCACGCATGCGCAAGCCCGCATCCAAGAGGAAGCTATGAAAATGGCGGAGGTTAGGTGTTCATTGACAGTTTTGTAGGGTACAAATATTAATTGAGGATTGCCTATACTAGGGCTGTCACGGTGAAGGAAGAACGATTGGCTCAATAGCGCAAATATTGCATTTAAATTTTTTACAAATTACTTATTTTTTCTTGATTTTAGTGCTGTATAAATAGGCTTTATTGTCTGGCTATTATTAGGTATATTGTTGCTTATGACAGTTTTAAACCTAATTAAATACTCATTTATTGTTAAATGCAGAAAACAGAAGGGCAATGAGGCATTTTTTTCAGCTGAGATGTTTTGGTTGCATCTGGTTGCTATGATACGGAATATCCGCAGAAATAAATATGTTGGCACAAGGTAAAGTACTTGCTCTGGATGAAGGGAAGTCTGAAGCACATGGAGAGAGAGGATAAAGGAGTTAATTTCTCCTCCATTGTTGTTGTTGTTGTTCAGCACTTGTAAATGTACAGTAGGATGACGAGTGCCACATTTTACACAAAGTTGAATATTTTTCAAGTCTCCGCGGCCAGAAAAAAACCCACCAAATATATATATACCAAAGCTATAATCTGTGGGTGTGAATTTGAAACATGTGAATCACATCGACGCAATCCAATTCCATGTGGAAAAGCGCGTCTGTACTGAAGGATGGTGCTATTTCTCTTCCTCTTCATGTCTCCATTGGTGGCTGAGGAAAGTGAGCATTAAATACTTAGATGTATTTACATGAGTTTAAGTCGTACCTCGATTCAGTGTGGAAAAACGATTCACAGTATCTGCAGAGGGAGTTATTAGGCTACCACGTGTAAGTGTGAAGTATCAGTCAAAGTGAAAAAGGCGGCGTTGTTGACGACTTTACTCTCACTAATGAATCTATTACGTTTTGTTTCTCAATGAGCTTTTGTTTTCTGTCTTTCTGAACTCATGAGAAGAGAAGCAGGTGTGGTTGGTTTTTCATTAATACACTGTGTGCAGCAGGAACACAGTTATCTGGCAGACAGACGCACGTGCACACGCTCACATAGCAGCTGTTGCTCCAGCTCTTGCGTTTAATTGTGTGATGATGTGTGTGAGGTAAACTGTAAGTATTTTGACTTACATTTGCATGTCATAGCAGCTGTTTGAGTGAGTGTGTGTGTGTGTGTGTTTTGTGTTGGATTTGTTAATTTCTGAAGAATAAAAAAGACAGAGGTTTACAGTGAGCGGAGGTGAGAAAAAAAAGGGGAAAGAAAGACAGTAAATACAGAAAATAAGAAAGGGGAATAAGAAGAAACCGGTTGAAAAGTAGTCGGAAAAAAGACGAAGAGCAAGTGGTTGAAAATAAGATAAGAGAGCAGGACAGAAACAGAAGTGCGAGACAAGAGGAGCAGGAGGGAATAAGGGGTGGAAAAATGAAGGATGCATCACACTAAACAAACAGAGGTGGAAGTGAAGGGAACAGGGGCCACAAGAGGAGGAAGGAGGGATAGTCAAGGAGAAGAGAGGGAGAGATAGTGAGCTCCCACAGCAGGTAAACACAGAGATGGAGAGGAAGAGAGGAAGAAGAGATAGTAAACCTCCTCCAGCAGGACTAAAAAGTTCTAATGAGAGACAGTTGGGAAGGTGTTGAGGGATGGAGAGAAGAAGAAAAGATAGTGTCTCCCTCTCTTTCTGTCTGGCTGGCTGGGATGCTAACTATGTCGGATCCTCAAGGACCAAAACACAGGTATCTTGGTGTAAACACAATTAATGAAGGATGATGGAGGAGAGAGAATGAATGAGAGATGGATGGAGCAGCGGAGACAGGACATACTGTCTTTGTCAGACTTTCTTTTTCTCTGTTTTTTTTTTTCATTTTGTCTAGCTCTCTCAGTGTCACTTACTCGTTTTATTCCTATCTTTCTACCTCTCAACCGGTGGGTGGTGGGTGGCGTACATAGTTGGAGGAGTGGGTTGGCAGCCCCGTGGTGCTGACAGCTCCTGATAGAGCTGTTCTAATGGGAGCAGATGATGATTGACGGCCACGCAGCGAGCTGACAGCACATAAAGGTCACATTAGCTCCCACTGCGATAAATAGAGGAAAAGATGGAAAGAGGCAGAGAGAGAGAGAAGGCAGGTGGATGAGAGCGAGAGAGAGAGAGAGAGAGAGAGAGAGAAGCTGAGGAGGACCGGGAGTAAAGACAGACAGTCAGGCACACAGATGAAATGTCAAAAAGGCTGGGAAGACGGGGGGAAAATAAAAATAGAAAGACCAAATAGAAGTAGAAAGAAAAAAAAGCCAATCAGAAAAGTCTGCCAGCGCAAGCAAACAAAAGATTCAAAACGAAAATTGAGACAGATAACTTGTCTCTGTTTCTTCCTGTCTTCAGAGAGTCTGTTGCTCATGATTTGAACTCCCACACCAGAGCAAATCTGTTGGTTTTCTAACTTTTGTGAGTTCACTAACACCTGCAACCTTCCTATCTCTATCCTTCCACTCGGCGACATCAGAAACAGTATATTTAAACATAAAGTAAGTAGTTTTTAATATTGTTTAATATAGTTATATATAAGTACTAATATATACTTAATAGTACTTAGAGCTGTCACAATCATGAGTTTTAGTTGACAATTAATTGTCATACAAATAATTTTGATTCATGATTTAAAGTGGCAGTAGGCAGTATATTTTTGGCATCATTGGGCAAAAATTCCATAATAACCTTTCAGCATATTGTGATTCAAGTGTTCTGAGAGAAAACTAGACTTCTGCTCCTCCTAATGGCTCTGTTTTCAGGCTTTAAAAAATCTAATCTGATCTAAATCTCCCGTGACGGGAGACTTTGACCAATCACAGGTCATTTCATTGAGAGAGCGTTCCTATTGGCTGTGCTCCGGTCATGTGACCGGTACTTGGCATTCCTTCAACAGATTTTACAATGGCGGCCGCGTCATAAACTTTCTCATTTTACAGCTAAACAGTACACTACAAGATGATTCTGAAAACATTTGAGGCGAGAAATAGGCATTACAGTAACAGAATATTGATTCATATTTGATCAGCGCTGCCTAGTTTGACCGTTTGGTCGGAGTTCGCGAGTGATTGACAGCTGGCTCTCATAGACAGCAGCTGGACAGGGGACCTTGTTTTCCTCCAGTAAGTGAAATCTTTCAGATGCCGTTAGGAGCACCGGAGGACACAGAGGAACATGATTTTCTTCAGGTTACCTGTTTCATGTACTACTGTCACGATATAGCGACCGTTTTATAAAAATAACTTTATTTAATCATATTTGCTCCAATCTCGCCTACTTCAGCTTTAATTGTCAATTTCTGTTAATCTAATGCCACACAGCAAATTATCAAAATATACGTGTCCCCACCTTTCTCTGTTTTCACCCCTTTTTCTTTTCGGCAGGCCGGCTCATTGCTGACGGCCAGGTGGATTTTAACAGGATAAAGAGAAGTGTTGTGTCCGTATGCCAATGCCGTAAGGCGACTTTTGTTAACTTTCTCGGAGCTAGAGCAAATGAATGATCCGCAATTGATATTATTCTATAGCCTAATATTTATACAATATTCATACTGGTTTAAATAATCAATTTGATAGGACTTCCCGTCTTTGCTGAGTTTTGTGTGAAGGGAATTAAAGGCCCGTCCCATACAGACGCCTGTCCCAAATATACGCCGGTTGAGTTCAGTGAAGCCCAGGCTATTAATTGCAGTTTAAATTTGATGCTAACATTAATGTTAGCTGTTGTGGCTAGCTCCGTTCCGTGACCAACATATAAAGCTAGCAAGTGCATAGCAGCTACATTACCATCGTCATCGTATCCCAGCTGCTGGGCGTTCTCAAGCCTATATGTCCTTTATTTGGTTGTTGAGGTAGTCGTGTTTGTCGTACATTATTGGAAGTTGAGAAGGCGACGGTCCGTTGTTATTCTGAAACACCAATAGTCAAAACAATTTCCCTGTCCCACTAAAAAAAGCATTTGTCAGACAGTCTGTTACCCCGGAAAGAAACGGCCATTATTCTGAAAATGCACTCTGTCCATGCAACAAACAGAAGTACATGGCTAATTATTATGCAGAATGACATCAATTAGTTTGAACAAAGGATTTCATCGGTCAAACATATACTTCTGCATACGAAAATCTGCTAAAGTCAAGGTCTGTCCGAATATTCCCCCCCCCGCATGTGTGTTCTGCAGTGGTGTACAAGCATTCATTATAACCCCAGAAAATCTGTTTTTATAAATTTCTGTGCAAATTTTTCGGACGAAAATCTATGCTTGGTGTGAAATGGCTTTAAATAGTAGACCTCTTATTAGTATGTGTACAGAGGTCTTATAAAACACCTGTGTGGCTGCGAAGGGCTTTACGTTTGCAATTTTTTTGTGTGTTTTCCAATCTGTTGTGTTGGTTGCAGTTACAATGAGGTCCATACAGTATGTGTTTTTTTCCACCTTGACTCAGATATAAATGAAAACCCTGTGAAGCAAGGTCTTTTTGAGGCTATTTCCTCAGAGGTGTTAATTAATTCAACACTGTGGTAAATCAGAAAGCCCCAACTTTATGTTATTAATCAAATATCCCCGGTGGTAAGATCTAATTTGTCACTTCTGTTCTGCTTGTCTTTATGAGATAATGTTTTTTCTTAGCTTTCTCCTTTGTCACATAAAAAGCTTTCTGTGTTTGTGGCAAAAGGAATCTTTTTGAACACACGTTGCTTTGAAAACTGCCAATTAAAGTGTTTTTTAGACTTTTAAAGCTAACACCAATTAGCGACTTGGCAAAGTTTCCTTGTTTACGATGCCTTAGTTATTATGATTTAGTTACTTCAAAGACAAACACCTTTTTCATGCAGTGTGTTTTTTTTTTTTTCCCAATCCCTGTTTATTATATTGCAAACTTGACCTATCCATACGCACCTACGGACACATGCCGGCTCATTTTTGACTGGACCGCAGAGGGCGGAAAAGTGACACAAAAGTGAGTGATGAAGTGATACGATTGGTCGGCCGAGTGTTGGAGTTGGAGTTGTGTTGGAATCCTCATTGGCCGTTGCTCTTTCAAAATGAAAATGCGGGAATAGTCCTTAATGAAAATGAGCCCGTCCAGCGTGACGCGTCCGGCTCATGAAACTTGGACCAAGCTGTCAAACTAGACGATCTAGTACTAAAAATTAAGCGAGACTCGGCAGTGGTATAGCCTATTTCTCGCTTAAAATGTTTTCAGAGGTAGATTTTGACGGATTGTTCAGATGGAATAACAGAAAGTTTACGAGCAGGCCGCCATGGTGTTTCCTGTTTGAGACGGCGAGCAGAAAACCAGGGACCAATTTCACGAGAGGGTACGTCACCGCTTAAACAGCCAGTCTAGTGGAGCAGCTCGTCCCCTAGCAACGAGTATAGAAGCAAAGAGATGAAACTCCAGCCGCTGCCGCCATTTCGGAGAACGCGTATTATAATTATAATATTTTATTGTTCAACACAGGCAATTTCGGTAGAATATGACAATAGAATAGACTTTTTTTTTTTTTTACTTTTCTACGGCACTTTGTAGACGGATGTTTTACTGGCGTCCGGTAGTGGCTTTCAGTCCAAAATGGCGGAAGCCTGGCTTTGCTGCTGGGCGCTGATGTTGCATTGGAACGAACAATAGAGTTTCACTTCTTGGCAATATACTGTACGTTTTTTACCCTTAGTGTCCTCGCCGGCCCTGGTGGACATGTACCGCTGGATTCAACATTATAGACATGACCACTGACTGTTTGTGTAACAATTTAGCATACATACACGGTCCAGCCATATACTCTGTTTTGACCTTTTGAGTCTTGTTTTCCATTCTATACCTTCCTCCTCTTCCTATATTTCTTCACCCCTGTTTTACCTTTCCCATACATTCATACATATTGTATACTCCAGTTATTCCTGCCCCAAAGTACATGCGGCCTGACAGTCCTCCCATAACAGGATCCTGACATTTCCTGATGGATATGGAGACAGCAAACAGAGTCTACCTCTGCTTCCTCCTCCTCCTCCGACTGCTGCTTCTCACCTTTCTCCCTTTCCTCCCCCTTCTCCCCGCATCATCCCTTGTGTGCTTAGTAAGGACAGATGATGCGTGTGTGTATTTGGAGAGGACGGGTGTGTGTGTTTATACAATGTGAGAGTGTGTGTTTGTGTGCATCGCTCCGTCTCTCTGCAGGCTGTTTATACTAGTCTGGAGTTTTCCACCGATCCCCGTATGGCTAGGTGTTGTGTCCCACCAGACACACAGACACACACAAACACATACACTAGAGACCAAACATCTCATTAATGCTGGTAGGATGTGTGTGTGTGTGTGTGTGTGTGTGTTCCATGGTTGCGTTCAGGGCACAGGGAGACCGTAAGTGCACTTGCTGTGGTTGATGGAGAGAGCATTTGTATGCGTATTTGTGTTTGAGTGTATGTGTGAAGGAGAGAGACAAAGTATGTGTGAATGTGTGTGTTTCTCACAAAGACTGTGTTCATGTAAGTGTGTGTGTGTGTTAAATACTGTCAGTGGCCAGATGGTTGTGAAAGCTGCAGCATCATTTTAGAACAAAAGGAGAAGATAAACTTCTCTAGGGTGATATGTGTGAGCGAGTGTGTGCTTGTACATGTGTGTAAGGGTTCCTGCCCTTTTATCATTATGAGAACCAATAATCCTCCAAACTCATTTTGCAGATCATCACTTTGAAAAGGGCACGCAGTAGTTTAATGTGAGGGTAAAAGGAAAAGTTTGGTTTATTACTACTAAGGTAGGGCTGCACAATTAAACGAATAAAAATCACGATCACGACATTGGCTTCCCACAATTAAATGAACATGATTGACATGTGATATTGAAGTTAAAAATGCGGTGCTCCGCTCATAGAAAACTCTAATTAATATATAAACTTATTATTTATATAAAATAAACCTAATTGAGATATTTTGGCTTCACTTTTGGGGAGCTGTCATGCCGCATGTGCCCCTTACAACGGCAGCCTGTGAAAAACCTGAAAAACCTTATTTGAAGTCTTATTTTGATGCGGAGATTTGTACATTGGCAGGAATGTAGGACAACCTGAAAGTGAAAGCAGTGCTCCGTTCATTTAATTTGGGGTAAAAAGTTTTGGTTCAATTATATTTTGCTTCTAGGAGATGTACTGTGAATAATGACCAGTCTTATTTTGATGCAAAGAGTTGTAGGAATGTAGTGCTCTGATAAAATGATGAAGTGATGACATTTTGGACAGACATGGATGTAAACTGCAACTTGACTGGTTAGCGGAGGCACACAACCACGAGGCGGTAATTCTAGTTTTTCTTAAAAAAATACTCAAACCAATTATCAAAATAGTTGGCAATTAATTTAGTAGTTGACAACTAATCGAATAATCGATTAATAGTTGCAGGTCTAAACCAATCACAATTGTCTTGAGCGGCGCTAAGCACAGGATGCAGCGACGGTGCCCTTGCAAAACGGTAACGCGCAGATAGTGGAAGGGGAGGAAAATGCTGCGTGAATTACGCAGCCAATGGCAGGCTTATTCCCTCCGTCTACATCTGTTGAGTCAGACAAACAGTTTGGCCAGACTGTAAACCACTTTATATGGAGGTAAAAATTAAGTGAGCACTCCTGAAATGAAAAGGTCTTTGAGCCGGTAAGTTGAAATAAATTCTGCCATTAGTTTAGAGACACTCCCTTGGTTTGTTAAAACCTGCATGTCGGTGCGACTTCTTTTTAGCAGTGTTGCAGTTGTTAGCGATGTTGTGGCGTTCCCAACAGCAATTAACTTGGTGAGTATTTTATTATTGCCAAAAGGAAGGATGGCCAAATGTATGATAGTGCTGAAACAATTAATTGACATTCTGTTGTTGTCGCTTGTCAGCTTTTCTGAGTGGACTGTTGGTCGGACAAAACAAGCAATTTGAAGACATCGCCTGGGTTATTTGTTACGTATATTTCCCTACTTTTTAACTTTATAGGCTAAAACAATTAATCAATAATGAAATAATTATTACTTGCAGCCCTATATGAAAATAAAGGGGTACTCAAGTGATCTAGTCCATTAAGTTAGGGGACTCACAAGAGGCAGAATAGAAAAGAGAGCAAAATCAATGCTGCAGTGGTCGAAATACCAAGATTTTAAGCCCCTGTTATATGTCAAGCTCCAAAGACATTGGATCCTACAATTCCTTAATGTAACTCAAAGATATTTTTCATTACACCCTCCGGCCTGGTAAATACCCAGGTTTTCGAAACTCCACACCCCTTTGGCATTTGGCTTCTATCCCTTGGGGGCCCCCTTGCAGCCCTCTTCACCCTCCTACTCCCTTCTCTTTCCCTTACATACCCTACAGAGTCCATCTATATCTATGTTCTCTATAGCATCTGCTCTCTGTAGCATATTTGGTATGTATTGAGTTATATGGTCTTTTTCTGTGACCAAATAATGAAGTGTAACTGTATGTCTTAAAATATGTCTAAAGACAGTAAACTTAACTTTGTGTTCAGATCCAGGTTGTATAAAACAAGAATTTCCTTTCAATGAATCAGTAAAAAATAGGGCTGTCAATTGATTAAAATATTGTGATTAATCGCGATTAATCACATGATTGTCCATAGTTAATCGTGATGATTCACAAATTAATCACATTTTTTATCTGCAAATATGCTTCTTTATGCAAACATATGTATATATTTATTATTGGAAATCAATTAAGAACACAAAACAATGACAATTAAAGCTGCAAGCAGCGATGAACGGGCCCTCGCCGATTGACGCGGCCAGGCACAATGAAACAGGAACTCAGCTGAGTTCAATGATGCCTGCAAGAAGAATCTGCAACTCTGCGTGGCTTCCACGCCACGGCAAGGTCGTTTGATGAAAACTCAAACTTTTAATAGCTTTTCATTGTTAAGGTCTTTAGATGGTCCTGACCAAATTTCAAGTCGATGTGATTAAATCTGTAGGAGGAGTTTGTAAAGTACGCGGCCTGTAAAACGCAAAAAATGGACGAAAATGGCAAATTAAATTAAAAATGGCTGACTTCCTGTTGAGTTTTGGTCATACCTCCAAGAGGCTTTTTTGTGCGTCTCCACATGTTACATCTGTCTGCCAAATTTCATACATGTAGGTCAAACCTAATCGAGGGGCTTAATTTTTCCGTTGTTGTAGGGGGCGCTAGTTATCCATTTTGCAACACCCCACAATACATTTTTACCGCGTCTGATAAGTGTGCCAAGTTTAACAACTTTTCGAGCTTGTTAAAGCCCTCAAAAATGTGATTTATTTTAAGAATAATAATTCCCACAGTTTAAAAAGGGCCTTCGCTGCCCGACGTTGTCGGTGCTCAGGCCCTAAATATTACCAAATAGGTGCATGGTTCATTAAGGATATGGGAAATATTAACCAACTCTAAAACCTTTAGCCCGTGTTCACAGGAGCTTCTTCTTCTGTTTATTTTCCACTTTATTTATCTGGTCCTTTTTGTTTTTTTTCTCTATCGCTTTGGCTCATTTTCTGAAACAGTTCTCTAAACTGTAAGTGCAACTGTTTTGATGGGACATCACAACTCTATTACATGGTTTATAAAAGGTAGTAACTCACCCAAAACACTTTATTCATGCTTCAAAACCAGTTATTGTCTCATTAAAATTGGCCACCAAAATGAAGAGTTGTTTTGCCATCATGTGAGCCATACTGGTCAAAATGTTTAGATGTTTTTTCACAACGGCAGTCAACCCTGGAAATGTTCCTTATGTACAAATCTTTGTTTTGTTCTGCTTGTTTGTTGACACTGACTGCTTACTGTACGATACCAGAATGTCAGTTTTGTATCACACTGAGCTGTTTAGATTCCCATTTTAACAGCAGGTAAAAGTTTACTGAGAAAAGTCAATACTGTAGTACACAGAATCTTTCATGTAGACCAGGGGTTACAAACAAGTAGCTCGCTACCCGTCTCTGAGTGGCTCACTAATGCCCCGTTCAGACTACACGATATCAGCCTGATTATAGCCCGACAGGGCCGTCGTAGGGTGTCGACTCGGATTGGGAACGATAGAAATTCTAGCAGCATGTTTAATTTTTTTTGTTTTGCTTTCCACGATGTGCGTGAATTTTACCAGCTGAGCACAGATGCACACAGCTGTAAACAGAAGCATACGGCTACTTATTATGCAGAATTATGTCATCGGACCTTCAACTGCTGTGTGTCGGAGTAAAAAACACCACCGCCGTTGCGTCTTTGCGCATGGAGCATCCCGTTGCGCGCCCGCGGTGCCGGGAGTGTGTGTACTGTCGGAACAGGGGACCGACGTGTAGTCTGTCATGTGTCGCGGCCTCTCAATCGTCTAATCTAACATAGTGACCATCGTAACCGTCAAAAATATCCTGTTGTCTGATCCTGGTATAATGGTTCAAAGAATATGAACATAAATTTGATAACACAAAGTCACTTTGTAAAACTGTTTAAATTACTACTCAATCAAATTCACAGACATCCCGCCCCCTTCCGAGACCAACATGATCGGCTGTCAGTTAAACTAGTTAGGCTGCTGTCAGGTTTGTAACGCCATAACATACAGAGATGGTAGCAGACTAGCACAAGTGCACACCGGATTTCACAATGACTGCAGAAAAATAGCCAGGCCAATAAAAGGCAAAAGAAATACTATTTACATGAGCAATCGGTATGTGTCACATTTGCGGTGTGAGCGTGTCGGTCAGTAAAAGATGTAACATCGAGCGCCAAGTCCACGGCAACTTTTCATGGGACTTTCCGTCTGGTAGCAGTCTACGAACAGAGAAGGTAAAGTAGCTGAAAACAACGAGACTGACGAAGAAGGCCAATGAAACAAAGAGGCTTCGTTTAGTGGCGCACATCCTAACGAAACACATAAAGCCCTGCTGCACCTATGAGAGAAATGTAATAGAGGCGGTGGCTGAAACGTTATTAAAGGACCATAAAAGTATCAGAAATTATGTCTGCTGTTGGCGACGTACAACTTGGTGCTTTGAGGAGCACTCAGAGGGAAAAAAGGTTGGAGACCCCTGATGGAGACAGTGAACAGAAAATTTGCCACAAAATGACGCCAAAAAAACAAACCCTGCAACAATGAAAAAACCTGCTGTAGTTCATTAAAAAATGTGTGTTACATTAAAAAATGCAAGCACATAGTTTTGAAAAGTGGGGGAAGAAGATGTTCAGTGTTGGGCTTAGATAAAAGAGAAACGGCGTGGAGAGTGTTCTTCTTTCAACACTTCTATTATCTTTATTTCCAGGTACCTGAGAAGTTGCTGCTCTCAGCATGCCATCTGATGGTTTCTATAACGTCTACAGTGCCGCCTGTGTTCTTGGTCACTTTGCCAGCTGTTCGGAACATCTTCAACCTTATTACTACAGAGAATCAGACCCGCAGACTTCCCCAAGAGGTACAAGTTTGTTGCTTTTGTTTTGCATATGATACGGTACGACAAAGCGGAAGTGAGCCTTCGGAGCGTGTGTCGAGTAATCCAGGAAGTTTTCCGCGATGCGCGTATCGAGGCTTGTATCGTTTTAGACCAATGACGTCATTGATGACATCCGAAGCCTCGCTGCCCGGCCATACCGCGTGACAGGTTCAGGAAGTGGTTCAGATCTTGGCACACATAAGATGCATTACTCACAAAACAATTACAGTTTATTATACATGTATGTTATTTACTTACTAGAAAATATACATTATACTATATATTATATAGATATAAATGGATTACATGGTAATAGATTTGTTTTCATTGTTTATAGTCATTCCCAACAACCTTTACCGGCGCAAAATACAGTATATCACAGATCACATGTTTAAGATCATATCTATCTGTTTTACACTCATTGGCCACCAGGTGAGTTTATGGTTCAATCTCTAGTTTCAAGTCTTCTTCAATACAGCATGATGTTCATTTAGTAAATTATGGGCCCATTTAGAGTCAGATAGACCATAAAGCACGGGATGCTTTAGGGCGGGGCCACCTGGTGATTGACAGGTCGCTACCACGACGTTGTCCGGTCTGGGAGTTGTCCGTGTTTTCGTTTTACAACTCTAACTCTTTCACATGGACACACATGCTGCTTTTACTTTGTAATGACTGAAACAGTAAATAAAGACCTTAGCGAAGGGTCAGTTATTACTGGATTTATTTATTTATTGTTTTGAGAAGTAGAAAAGTGTCTTCATAGGACTTTCAGAGTTTATAAGATGGATGACTGAAAATTTCTATCTTTTTTGATCTGAAGTTTTTTCCTTGAATTTCTTAAAATGTCCTCAATACATGAAGTAATAATTACTCTGTATATGTTTGTGTGTTCACACAGGCTCACATGTTGGTGTGCAGGGCTTTGTCCAACATGCTGCTGCTCCCGTGGCCGAATTTACCCGAGAGTGAGCAGCAATGGCAAACACGCTCCAGCAACCACGCCAGCCTGCTGGCTGCACTCACTCGAGAATACAAGGGAATAAGAGGGACGGTGAACGTTACTCCGCGGAAGTCCGATCGGAATAACAGTCAGTACTTCTTTGTTACTCTTGGTCTGTTTTTTAAATAATATTGACAGCCTTTTTTCTGCTCTAATTGTGTTCCCTGACCATCTTTTTTCTACTCCACCAGTGAAAGCAGTGATACAGCAGACCCTGCCTGTGCTCAGAGACATAGTGTACAGCATCTCTGGGGAGTCCACCAAATCACGTCAGATCTGTTACCAGAGACTTCAGGAGTCTGTCCAAGTGTCCCTCAGCCTTTTCCCTGTGTTTATTCAGCAGCCAGGTCAGTGTCTCCCATCCATCTAGAGTTTAATATCTGATGTCACTATGAAGATGATCCAATCCATTCATTGGGGTCTATCCCTGTGTGATCTGCAAACACGTGTAGAGATGTTTCACGGCCTCCTAGTTAGGGCTGTCACGATACCAGAAATCTAGTAGTCGATACCCAACTCCATACCACGATAAAAAAAAACAAACACAACAATAAATTCCATGTAATTCAACACGCACTCTTTTATTAAAAACATTTGAACATTACAAAAAAACAGAGGCATGTAGCCTTTAATTAATAAATGAAAAGAATTGACCCATTTAGTTCATTTTGGCGTATCAGCGGCATGTTTTCAATTGATAGTCAGACGACGGACGCTACATACTGACCATGAATGCATCTGGTCCGTCAGCTCAGAGCAGCAGGCGTCATATTTCACAAATGGGACGAGAGAGGGTCGACAGACCGAGAGGATTTGTTGTCGAAGCGAAAAGCAAATGCACCTATTTGTCAATATTTCAGGTTTAATCCCAACGCTATAAGGGAGCCATAACGTTAATAGGATAATCGCCGCGAGGCTGTCACAGCCGGTGTGCACGGAGCAGCGGCGCCAGGTGGAGCCCGGCAGTAAAAGCACTACCGGAGCGGCCAGACACACCGCCACCCGCCGGTAAAGATCAGAGTCAGCGCTCTGCACATATTGACCATAATATTTTCCTGTAAAATGTCCGGTGTAATCTGTAACACCGGTGTTGTCACAAGTTTATTAACCGGTGGGAAAATTTCCTCGACCGTGACATCCCTACCGATGACCTTTACAGGCATCGTATGGTACCTTCGGTACTGTAGAAAAAGAGTACCGTCACGTTTTTAGAATTTTTGCCATCGATTTGGTACCGAAGTATCGGTTCTCGTGAAATCCCTACTCCTAGTAGGACATGCATGATGATAACATTAACAACAATAGAGCAGATCCACACCGTTATATAACCTGAACTCTTTTGTCTCGATTTAACTTAATCTCTGCTGTAGCAACTGTTATTATAGATGCAGCTAGTTTGTGTCAAATATCATACCAAAAGAAAACATCAAACATCAGCTTGGTTCTCTTAAAGCTTCAGAAGGCATAAAGTTTTTGGCATCATTGGGCAAAAATCCCATAATAACCTTTCAGTATATTGTTATTCAAGGAGAGAAAACTAGACTTCTGCTCCTCCTCATGGCTCTGTTTTCAGACTTTAAGAAATCTAACCCCTGATGGGAGACTTTGACCAATCACAGGTCATTTCAGAGAGAGAGAGAGCGTTCCTATTAGCTGTGCTCCGGCTGGGGGGCGGTGCTTGGTATTTCCTCAATTGGTCTCAACTTGGCTGCCGGGTCACTAACGTTCTCATTTTACAGCTAAACAGTACACTACAAGATGATTCTGAGAACATTTTAGGAGAGAAATAGAAAAAACATACTGTGTTTGCATAGAATAATTGATAGCGGCAATAATAATCAATACAAGTAATAATAAAATGAATCCCTGAAGACTTCACCAGACTTCGTCACTAAAGGTTGTCTGACTGGGCAGCTTTGTTAATCGTCACTTCTCTCTTTGAAACCGGCTTGCTTAATAAAGTGCTTTTTTAGTAAAACTCAAGTATTGATTAATTCATGATTTTATTGATCTATGTGCCCAACTAGTCACAGTATTGTTTGTTTTAAGAGATTCAAGACTTCTCTGGATGTTTACACTGTTTTGCTTTACACTTGTCAATGGCATCTTTTTAAATCTGGACTGAAATCCATCTACTTCAACATGCACAAATAATCCGATAGTTGGTTTGGGTCTTCACGGAGCCAGTGGATAATGCAGGGCAGCCTTTGACAGATATGAAGCATCAACAGACAGATTTAAATGCGTGCCGTATGACACACGTCACACGTGACAAACGCTGTGTGAGGACGCAACATGTAGAAGATGGGAAGCATCAGCACAGGAAGAATAATTAAACAACTCCACAGTAATGACAAGGTAAACACTGCATCATCTTTTCTGTAGGTTGAATTCTCGGTGAGGATTGAAGCTTTATCGTTGCCGTCTGTCAATCCAGGACTTTAGATATTCACGTTTTAGCATCTCCAAAGCTGTTCTCTAAATACTGAAGGGAAATTCTTGTTCATTTAGTGATGATGTTAGTGGAACATCCGTAGTAAAGTTATGTAATTGTTGGATATTAGAAAACAGGCTGCAGGTTCCTGTGACTCAGCAACGAATGGATTTGATTGCTCGACTCCCTCAATTTGATTAGTACGAGTAAAGTCATAACTTTATGAGAAAGAAAGTCGTAATATTATGAAAATAAAGTCATAACTTAACGAGAAACAAGTCATAATATTATGAGAATAAAGTCATAACTTAACAAGAAAAAAAGTTGTAACATTATGAGAATAAAGTCATAACTTCACAAGAAAAAAAGTCCTAGTATTATGAGAATAATTTCATAACTTTACAAGTAAAAAAGCCGTAATATGATGAAAATAAAGTCATAACTTTACGAGTAAAAAAGCCGTAATATGATGAGAATTTCTCACAATTATGATACTCAGTTTTCCTTATTTAATTCTTATTTCATTTCACAGATTCAGTTCCTCTTCAAAATTATTATATTTTTTTTTTATTTTATTTTATTGATTGTTTTTTTATTTTTCAAAATATGTTTTTTAAATACCTCTCACTCAATATGAGCCTTCACAGCTCACGTTAGGTGAGAGGTCATGATGTATGTCTTTGGACAGTCAGAGGAAACCAGAACACCTGGAGAAAAAACCTGCTGACACGGAGAGAACATGCAAGATCCACACCTCATATCACATGAGGTGACGGTGCTACACCTCATATCAGATGAAGTGACGGTGCTACACCTCATATCACATGAGGTGACGGTGCTACACTTCATATCACATGAGGTGACGGTGTTACACCTCATATCAGATGAGGTGACACTATCCACGTGAGATGACTTTATAGGCCACTACACCCACAATGGCGATGCCGGCACACCAAGCTGCTTTCTGTAGAATGCCAGAGCTGATGGGCCACCAACTTGTGGTCTGATCCTCAGCAGCTGGAGCCTTTGGGAGGCTCTCATGTGTCTGATTCTCAGGTGTAGTGTCCAACGGGCTCTCATCGCTGGTGACCCCCTCACGCTTCGCACTGTCAATGGCTGCCTGCAGAGTTTCCATCTCTACACGTTTTTGCTCCATCACAGATTCAAGCCAGGCTAGGGCATCTGTCCTCAGGGGACATGATGCTGCCACGTCTGAAATCTGCTGCTCCTTCGCGAGATCTGCGTTCAGGAGAACAGTCTTCGGGTGAGCCGTCACCCGGCTCGTTGGGTCCAGGAGATCTGAATTCCGGTGAGCTCTCTTCAAGGGACCTGTCAGTAACTTCTTTGCCACTTTGAAGCGATTTTTCAGGGACACCTTTACCTCGTTGATTAAACGTGATTTTGACATCTCGGATATCTTCTGCTCTGTCCTCGGGAGATCTATGTCGTCTTTGTTGTCTTCTTTGTCTTTGCTGTCTTCGTTGTGAGTATTTTGGAAACGTACCTCACTGTCCCGTAACGTACTGCTGCTCTCTCTGGAATCTTCTACTCTAGTCAGTCAGTAACCTCTGTGTACTTCTATAAGTAAGGTTTCTGTCTGAACTGATGGCTTTGTGACGTCATTCGGAATTTTGCTTAGTGACGTCATGATTAAAGGCAGCAGGTGCAGCCTCTTTCAATAAGCCTTGCATGTGAAGTCACATCATGACATCATGACATTCCATGCACAGACGTTCTGTGCATGGAATGACATCATGACATTCCATGCACAGACATTCTGTGCACCTGCACATACGCCATAGAATGTCTCCTGAGTGCAGCAGCTGTGTAACATTGATGTGAGATGATGAGCTTCCTTCCACCTCCTCCTCCCTCCTCTCTCTGTCCGTCTCCGTCCGTCCGTCCCTGTCCTCGCCTCAGTCCTCAGTCCAAAAGTCAAGAGACATTGTGTTATTTCCAAAAATCACTACATGTTTTTATCTAACCAAATATTCTGCTTCAGTCCATATTTTTCGGCGTTCAGCCCTTCAAAAACAGCAGTTTCACTGCGGTTAAAAACGTCTTTCTCTCCTGCACACGCACCTGTAATGGGGCGGTCCAGCAGCAATCCAACAGCGCCATAAATGATATTTATATAAATATAAATAATAATGAAGGCAGCTGAAAGACCCAGCAGATGAAGAAGACATTTAGAAACATAACGGAATTGTTTCCTAAACCACAGTTTTTTGCTAACATTCTACTAAAATCCCACTTTAACTACTAATATAAATGATCGTGTGATGTTTTCAGTTAATTTAATGGTGTAAAACTAAAGTCTACCTCCTTACCTTTCTATCTGCATATCGTATTAATCATTTACTTTAGCTTTGTCTCTACCAGAGTCGGCAAAAGGATGGTAACGCCGGTGAATTAGCCGTGCGCCACCGTTGGCCTAACCCGGACAGCCATATTTTCTTGCTGTAAACACTGGGCGCTGCTGGCTTTTCCGGGGTATGACGCTGTTCTTGTGTCTCCCAATGTAACATCAATGCTGTCAACACATCCTGTACCGTATTTCCGTTCCTTCACAATAAGATATCACGCTTCAACACCTCCAAATCATGCAATATAAGCTCCTTAATTTACATTTTGAGTGTATACCACCACCTGCTGGATGTTTTGTTAAACTCTATTCTCATTTCAATCACTTGCAAAATACCAACTGATGCATGAAATTTAGCAATTATGCACAAATAAGTGTATAGAACAATTACTATCATTACACAAAGTGCAGAGTAAGAGTTATAGTAGAACTACAAACACAAAGCATTCATGATTGAAATGGTGCATTGTTTTTAATCAAAAGACAAATGACTAGAGCAAATGATTGAAAAGAGGATGAAAAAAATTTATTTAAAAGAAACACAAAAGACAAAAATAAGATAAAACATGTAAAAAAAAATTAAAATAAATAAATAAAATATCTGGACACACATTACATTTAAAATAATCATCATCATCCAGCTCCTCGTCCCAGCCCACACACACGGTGTGAAACCACGTGTTGCAGTTGTCACACTGGACCCACGACACCAATCCCTCCGAACTCTCCGGAGGGTCAGGTTCCCTGCACCGGCCACACCACCAAACCGTCAGCTCCATCTCTTCGGTGGTGTGAACTACTCACAGAAAAAAAAAAATATAGATGTAAGAAAATTGTCTGATCTCATGGGCTGGCATGCAAAGACTGTTAACATTAAGTAAACTACCGGTGGATGTCGTGGGTCCAGCAGACGAGGACGAGGAGCTGGATGACGAGGGTCTGGTCCGGTCTTGAGAGGCTGTATAAATAAGAGACAAAGCCTTACATGTTTTGCTTACTCTGCATCATGGCTAATGTCACCAACATGTTAAGATGTTGCTTTCTGTTTTACAGATTATATAAAGCATTTACAGTGGGAGGGAGAGGAAGGAGCTTGGGACCCTCGGAGGCCAAATCTTGCCGCCGCCGATGTTGAAGGCTCTAAAAGAATAATCATATTTTATTATTACAACATCAAAATACATACTCCTAATAATGTCTATGCATCACAATAGAAAATACATTTTGATATTTACATTAATTCAAATCTAAAATAGGTATGCTTTACCAGAGACTTTCTGACCAGGAGATGGGGGAAGGATGTGATGTCCCTCAGCAGGCAGGCTCGCTGGTGATGGTGTGTTGGTGGTGGCAGGCAGCCGGGGACCGTGGGAGGAACAAGAGGGGGCAGAGGGGGCTGAGGGACCGGCGGTGGAAAGGCCGGAGATGATGGCTGGAGCAGCCCCGAGGGGCACTGTTCTTCCGCGGCTGGGGCGGGAGCCGCCAGGCGCGGTAGAGGAAGTGGCTGCCGGGCTAGTGTGTTCGGCCCGCTGCTGCTCTCTTCTGGCCAGAGCTTGGGCCTCCCGCCTTGCACCACGATCCTCCGCCTCCTCGATGACGTCGGACATCTCCTGAGCCGTCAGTATCCTGGCCTTGGTGGTGTTCCTCCTGACCTTTCCCGTGTTGCGGTTGTAATTTATTTCGGCCAGGCGGTGGGCCAGGTCTACTGTTATTCGGCCTGATGTTACCAGGGGATGGGTGAGGTAGGGATTGGGAGGAGGAGGGGCAGGTGGAGGTGGGTTCTGGGGATTGGGGATAGGGGGTGGTCGACTCTGGGGCTGGGGGGTCAGGACAGGGGCAACTGGGGATAGGGGATGTTGGGAGGGGTGGGTAACATCAGGCACAGCCCAGGAAGATGCCGATGGGGTTGGCGGAGGTGGTGAGGAGGAGGTCCCACGCCGCGGCCCGGACGGCATGACCCGTGACCAGTCAATGGCCATTGGGTCCAGAGGGTAGAGGCCACACCTCCTGAACCCAGCCACCACCATTCTCCGATCCTTCACCCTCTGGTAGGAGTCTCTTAGGACCCTTGAAAACTCCTTCTTGGAAACCAAGAAGGAGTGGCTCACTGCCGACAGATCTCCTGCAACAGCAGAGAAATCTGCCTTCAAGGGTCCGAAGAAACTCACATCCAGAGGCTGAAGGATGTGAGATGTATGGGGTGGCAGGCACAAGAGGATGACCCCCTCCCTCTGTGCCGCCCGGACCAGCTCTGGATCCAGGTGTGACCGATGTCCGTCGAAGACGAGCAGCAGCGGGCGCTCCTGCGCGGCGAACTTCAGGAAGTGCCCGACAAACCACTTCCTAAACAGCTCACTGTCGATATACCCTGCTGGCAACTTCCCGTAGAGGGCATCGGGAACCCCTACTTTGTTATAAGGGCCCCCTTGATATCCCCCCTTATAGATGACAAAAGGGGGGATATCCTCCCCAGCCGCGTTGAGGCAGGCCAGGACGGTTATGTGGTCCCTGGTTCCCTGGGCCTGCCTATAGGCATGTTTGGTCCCCCGGGGCATGATGACCTGTCTCCTCGCCAAGTCCAGCTGAAACCCCGTCTCGTCGCAGTTGTGACGGGGTTTCTCCCTCAACCCATGCTCCTCCAGGGTGGTGGTGAGGAGCCTGAAGTAGTCCTCGATGGCCCCCCTCTTGGCACAGGATGCCCTCCCACGGTCAATTATGTCTGGGGTCCGGGCAGTAAGGCGATGGTGCTGCCGCTCCCTAAAATTAATCCACCACGTCTGGCCAAGCACGGTCTTTTGTGCATCCTGGTGGCGGAGGTTGTAGATGGCCAGAGCTTGGGCCAGGACCTGAGGCTTCGTCAGTGGAAACCTGTGACTGGCAGAATACAATAAGTACTCTACCAGGGAATATTCATCTTCAGGGGTGAGGAGAGGCCTCTGACCTTGGACACAGTCAGAGGCCACCCTTCCACTGACTCGGTCACTCAAGCTGGACTTTGGGACCCCAAACTGCTGGGCTGCCTGCCGTAGACTGAGCCTGCCTGCTTCCACCTCCTGGCGGGCCCGTTCCATGGCCTCCTGGGTCCACTTCCTCGTCTTCCTCTCCCTCTTCCTGATCTGCCGGATGTTGGGCATCTGCAATGCACATTCATTTTTTCTACACAGTCCGATATAAAATTCAAAATTAGGTTTAAAGGCACATTTCATGTCTTGAATAAAGTTGATAAATTCTATAAACCATAAACTGCCACATTACCACATATAGACATGCATATTTACCACAGGCATAGACAAATATATTTACCTTAAGCCACAGCAGCAATACAATTTCTATTTCCATCTTTTCTTTTCTTGATGCTCCTGTAAAGGAAATTAAAAAACTCTCCCACACAGACACACATGTTACCTACCTTTTCTTACTTTAACTCTCTCTTTCCTGCTTCTTGCTGTCTCTTTCCTGCTTTTCGCTGTCTCTTTCCTGCTTTTCGCTGTCTCTTTCCTGCTTTTCGCTGTCTCTTTCCTGCTTTTTGCTGTCTCTTTCCTGCTTTTTGCCGTCTCTTTCCTGCTTCTTGCTCTCTCTTTCCTGCTTTTCGCCATC
Organism: Sebastolobus alascanus; assembly: GCA_916701645.2. Classification (NCBI taxonomy): domain Eukaryota; kingdom Metazoa; phylum Chordata; class Actinopteri; order Perciformes; family Sebastidae; genus Sebastolobus; species Sebastolobus alascanus. The sequence continues at coordinate 105,298 of CAKAOJ020000548.1, forward strand.
TCTTTCCTGATTTTGCTCTCCTATTCCTGCTTTTTGCTCTCTCTTTCCTGCTTTTTGCTATTTCTTTCCTTCTTCTTGCCCTCTTCCTTCTCTCTGTCTCTGTTCTCTATCTTTTCAGCCAGGAACATAAACCATACAAGAGAGAAAGTTGAAAAGCAAAAACATTATATTTTGGTTAACTATATATATATATATATATATATATATATAAAATCTAGCAGAATATTATATTGGAGGTTAATCTATAACCTATATTTCCAATCATAAGAGCCACAAGTGGCTTTCAACACAACAGTCACTCTCTCTCTCTGTCTCTCTCTCTCTCTCTCTCACATACACACACACACACACACACACACACCAACATTATTTGCATTATTTATTGGATCATTATGCATAGATATACATGATGTAGCCTGACTTAAGAACAAGAAAAAACATTTTACTTTATTTATGTCTGCTGTCATGTTTCAGAGCTAAACACACAAACAAAACAGCTGCCTGCCTTTGCTAACACTACGTGATCCTTTGTTCGTCTTTCCCGCGGCCACAACTTTTTTTCAGACATCCAACATTTCTGCCGCTCTTCACTCGACTACAGATTATGTCACACATGATCCTCTATTTTCATTGGCTAGACAAAGCAGGGTAAAGCTAGCTACGAAATGCACTCATATGCTAACTCATATTAGCTGTACAGTGAAAATACCGATACACTTTTCAGGGGGAAAGACCGTCGCCCGAGCGCAGCTAAAGTGTTCTTACTACTTTCTCTCATCAAAGTCACTTTCCTGTAGTAATTCGACATGTTGACTTTATTCTCGTAATATTACGACTTTTTTTCTCGTAAAGTTATGACTTTATTCTCGTAATATTCTGACTTTTTTTCTCGTAAATTTATGACTTTATTCTCGTAATATTACGACTTTTTTTCTCGTAAAGTAATGACTTTATTCTCATAATATTATGACTTTTTTTTCTCGTTAAGTTATGACTTTATTCTCGAAATATTACGACTTTTTTTCTCGTAAAGTTATGACTTTATTCTCGTAATATTAAGACTTTTTTCTTGTTAAGTTATGACTTTATTCTCATATATTACGACTTTTTTTCTCGTAAAGTTATGACTTTATTCTCATAATATTAAGAGTTTTTTCTCGTAATATTATGACTTTATTCTGGAAATCTCAGATTTTTTTTCCCTCAATGTGGCCCTAATACTCTGTAGTACATTTGCACTTTGGCCCTCACTGCATTAGACTTATATACTGTATATTTAGACTAAAATCTGTGTTACCTTCATCACAATGTTCAAATGTTTTGTTTAGTTTTTTTTGCCTAAAATGGCTGTTTTGGAAATCGACTAATGCTGATAAACTAAACACAAGTAAGTGACCTAAAACATCTGTCTGTCTGTCTTAATCTATCTATTTTACTATAACTACTACTAGATTACATAGTTCTTTACAGGAAACTTCTAATCAAGTTCTCTTTCAACAGAATAAAAATACTAAATGTGTTTTTATCTGTAGATTATATAAATACAAATACACCCAAATACAGAGGTCATGACCTCAGTGTCCTCGATGATGGCTACAGCCCTAAATATTAACACTGGACATACATACAAAAGTCCACTGAGAAATCTGCTACTTTGATGTTCTCTTGCTCTTTAAACTAGAATGAAAGTGAGTTTAATGTTGTTGTTTTCCATCCGGGGACAGATTTAGTGCGTCTCCTACCTGCTGCAGGTACGAGGCCAGCCTCCTGTTGAGCTGCTGCAGGGTCACTTTCTCTCTCCTGATGCTGTCCGGAACCAGAGCTGTGCTGTAATTAACTACAAGTCCAGGTCCACGATGAACACGGTGACCCAACCTGCACGTAGAACCTGCCACGGCGTCATCCCACCTCTCACGTATGTTCACGTTTTATATCACACGTGGACTCGTCTGACACACGCGGCTTCTTCTCTGCAGAGATGTAGACGCAGGTTTTATGACTGCTGCAGTTCTAAATGTGACCCAGTCTGATGAGAGGCCCTCAGGTGGGACTGCTTCTATCACAGGTGTGTCAGGACTTGATGGATTTCAGGTTTAAATCCTCCGGCAGCCCTTCCTTTTAGACTCACAGCAGGCGTAAAATCAGAATCAGGTCTTCACTTGTTCTGCAGATGTTCTGGATCACTGACCTCTGTAACCTGAGGGCCAGATGACAACAGATAAATTTAATATTCAGCGCTCATTCTCCCCATCAGGTTAAGAGTCGGTGTGTTTTCACTTCACTAATTACATACAAATCTCCACTGACTAACTGATACTTTTACAGTTTCTTGCTTTTTAATAAATAGCAATGATGATATTTTTGATTTGGAAACTACAGAAGATTTTATCATTTTATTTTGTAATGTTGATACCCAGTCCACGTAATGTGAAGCTCCTACTTTAAAACTGGTCTCGACTGCTCTGAAGACAAATATTTTACCACCTCAAAAACACGAGGGTCGATCAGCTCATCACATCTGATCGCCGACCAATAGCTTGTCACATCTGATTGGTGGATGCAGGTTGAGGTGTCTGGAGACGGCCAATCAGAGGCTGGTGCGTCAGATTCAGGAGGAGCTGGACAGGAAGTGTCCCAGAGAGCTGAGACGGCTGGACGGACACCTGAGGACAGCGTCCCTGCTGCGGGACCAGGTGAGCTCATCGATACTGTAAACAGATAGAGAATCACTAATAATCACCATTAATAATCATTATTAATCACTATTATTAATCAAAATGACAGCATATCACATTCAATCTCATCAAATCAATTCATTTCAATAAATAACTAAAAAAAAAATTAAATAAACAAAGAAAATATAAAAAAAAAACTGAATGAAATAGAAAAAAATTAATTAAATAAAACAAACAAATAAAATGCAATAAAACAAAATAAATGTGAACAAAAAAATCAATAAACAATATGAAATTAAAGCTGCAAGCAGCGATGAACGGGCCCTCGCACCTTCCCGCATGTCAGGGTACTGGTTGGACGCCGGTCGACGCAGCCCTACATTTCAGTGACCATTGGACACTGCACGCACAAGTTAGACGTTATTTCCTGCGTGGATTGAGCGGCACAGGAAATGACGTATTGCAATTTTTTCACCACTTCTTGTGTCCACTATGTGGCGCTAGAGAACGTATGCTAAACATGCATTATGTTGCTCATTATCAAGTGTAGACCACACAATGTAAATTTCATGTGAATCGGATGATGTTTGTCACATAACGCTGAGTTCCTGTTGCCAGTAGGTGGCGCTATGATTATGAGTAAATTTTAACATGGAGATGTTCTCAGGCCTGAACTGTTATGAAGTAGGTCAAGTTTGGGTTAGATTTGACCAAGTACAGTTGGGCTACAACAGTTTGTCTTTCAATGGCGAATCATGCAAAATTCTCCGCCACGCCACGTCAACGCCGTTTCAAAAAACCTCACGATTTGAACAACTTTTCCTCACAAAGGTCTTAAGATTGTACTGATCAAATCTGAAGTTTATCGGGTTAAATCTGTAGGAGGAGTTCGTTAAAGTACAGAGCATGGAAATACCCAAAAATACATGAAGAAAAATCACAAAAAATTCAAAATGGCCGACTTCCTGTTGGGTTTTTAAATTTGAAGTGGATCTGGTTAACCTGCTAAGAGTAGTACGACAAAATATAGCGACTGTAACTTCCTGTTGCCACTAGGTGGGGCTATGAGTATGATTCAAAATGGGCCTGTAGATGTCTTCAGGCCTGGACGCTCATCAAACTTTAGAAATTTGGAAAAGATCTGACCATATGGAGTTGAGTTACAGAGGTTTGTTTTGTAATGGCGATTCATCGAAGTTCGCCATGCCGCCACAGCGCCGCCATTTGACGAAACCTCACAATCTTCACAAAGAAGCATCATCAAGGTCTTATGGCTTACCTGACTTAATTTGAGGTGGATCTGATTAGTTTGTGAGGCAGAGTACATCAACATGCAAAATATAACATTTCCTGTTGCCAGTAGGTGGCGCTATGACTGCGAGCCGAAATTTGCATGTGGATGTCGTCAAGCAGGGACGTTTATCAGGCATGAGAGATTTGGAGCAGATTGGTTAATGTACGACAAAGTTACAGCAACTTCCTGTTCTTTGGCGAAAGGAGCTTTTTTGCCGCCACGCCACGGCAACATAGTTCGATAAAAATGAAAGCTTTGATTAACTTTTCATCACAAAGGTTTTAAGACTGTACTGACCAAATTTGAGGTCGATCGTTCTAAATCTGTAAGAGGAGACTGCTGGTACCATAACCTTATATATTGATGTTAATAAAATGTACCCAAATTCACAAATATGTAGGATATTACTACTGACATTCCTGTAATAGTACGTCGCAACATCTGCTGTGTTAACCATATGACACTATATGTGTTTATTTGCATATAAAGCGGGGAAGTGAGATCGGATCACAAGTGGTCACTCAAGACGCATGTGGAGACGCATTCTAATGCCAGGTGTGAACAGACGTAAAGAGAGCGCTACATATGCATGTCTCTGTGTCATTGTATGCATGTGCACTATATGAAGTAATGACATAGTATCCCCTCTGCAGAGCATTTTTCATCTTCACCACCTAATTTCTCATGATGAATGCGTCCCCATTGTTCCATATGCTAGGTTACTTTAGCTAATTTATAGAGATAAAATAGCCTGATCTTGCAAATGCACAGATAATGAAGTAACAAGGAGGAAGGTTGAATGAAAGAGAGAACAAAAAGATGTGTTTTGAGCGGTTTAAATCTGCTTATGTTTTCCACCCTGCTTATCCATTCTTTTTTGTTCATGTGTGTACATATGTATAGATTCGGTATAAAAGCCACTGGACATGTGGCTGCATAGTTAAATGGCTCCTGGGAGATTTAATGTACAGACAAATCCCAGGCAGCGGTGCACACAGTGTGAAGAGTAGCATGGAGCTCAGTGGTGAAAGCATTATCATAAATAGTGTTGAAACTAAACATTGAGAAACTCAGCCAGAGATCCTAAATCTTCCCACTGTTTGTTTGTGTGGAGATAAACTGTAATGCATAAGCTTTTCCTCCGCTTGCTGTTGAGGTCTGGTGACAATGTCCGAAATTAACTTTTTGACTCACCGGCCAAGAGGATATTTTTTACCGGCCAAAATAATAAATTGTCTTTTTTTGTCACATATTAGGGCTGTGTATTAGCAAGAATCTGGCGATACATATCATGATACAGACGTTCCGATTCAATAAGGCGATATATTGCGTTTTTTTAAATCTAATTTTAGGAAAACCGTCATAATATAAAGAACACACCACCATATGCATAAAATCTGAGTAAAAACAAAAGTTTACTTGTTGACTTTTTTATGCAATCAGAACAGTGGGATCTGTATCTGCATTTATCACAGTCCCTGTAACATCCAACATCATCATAGCACTGATTTTTGTGCAATCTGAGCCACTGTCTGCCACGAATCTTTGCATGTAAACTATTAATTAAAAATCAAGTGTTTTTGAGAATCGTTACAGTATCCCAAAACATAATATCGCGATACTCAATCGATATTTTCTTACATCCCTATCACATATACATTTGTTTCAGTTCATTTCATTGAGATATTATGTTGAATACAAACTTAGAGAAGAGGCCAGAGCAAAATTTAAAGCAAAATAATTTAAATATTGACCAACGGTTAATCATTTCAAGCCTGAATACTAGGTTTAGGCGGAATCTATTTTTTCATACCTTCAGATTTAACGGATATAGGCTACTATAAGGTACAGTATATGACGGTATTTGTGTAAAAAAAAAAAAAGCTGAGCAAAACTCGGAGGAGTGGCTTGCCACTAAAATGAGAATAGCTGGTCCACTTTAAAGGTCAGCCAATGTTAAGTGAGCCTGGGCCATTGTTGTCACTAGCTTCAGGGCTAAACCCACTTTAGTCAGCATGTAGCAAGCAAGACACGGGGACTTAGCTTTGGTCTTGAGGAGTTGTAGCGTTTATTCACCGACAAGCAGCCTAAACTGTACACACACTGCTACTGCTATGTTCACAGCTATAATGTTAATGCTGACTTTATACCCGCATTTGGCGCTTGAAGGGTGTTCATTTCGGACCCTGGTTTCAGTGTGCACTCGTTCCGCCAGTTTTGAGTTTTAGGCTTTGAAGGTCCAGTGTGTAGGGTCTAGTGGTATCTAGCGGTGAGGTGAGGAGAATGCAACCAACTGAAGCTTCTCCCGTGTGCCAAGCTGAGCTACGGTGGCCAACGCAAACACGTGAATGGCCTTTCTAGTGCCATTTGGAGCAGGGCCAGTGCGTAGAGTGTGTGTGTACGTGGGAAGTGAGTGGTGAAGCAAGAGAGAGAGAGAGCGGGGGCAATGGGAGCGAGTAACATTATCAACTCCGGCCCAAGCAGGAAAAGTTAACAGAGTTTGGTTTGTCCGTTTTGGGCTACTGTAGAAACATGGCGGTGCAACATGGCAGACTCCATGGAGAGGACCCGCTCCCTATGTAGATATAAACGGCTCATTCTAAGGTAACGAAAACACAACAATTCTTATTTTAAAGTGATTAAACACTAAAGAAAACATACCTATTAATATTATATTCCATTTCTGCCAATAGATCCCCCTAATTGTTAGACTTTGGTCCTTTAAAAAGTGTCATTTAGGAAAGTGAGGACATTTTGTTGATCCTCATCTCTTTGATATTTGAAGTTGCTTTAGAGTTAGGGTTGAATAAAGATTAGGATGAATATAAATAGATCAGTGAGGTTAAGGAGATAAAGTACATGGAACGTCTTCGTACAGTAAGTGTAGAAATACGTGTGTGTGTGTGTGTGTGTGTGTGTGTGTGCTCCTGCTTATGCTGGTTTTCTATTTGTGTTTTGATTCTGCATTTTGGGTGTGAATGCTTTTGTGTGTCCATTTATGTTTTGGGGAATTATTAAATAATGCAAACATTTAATACATAGTATTTTTTTATTGACAGACTCTTTAAGACTAATTACTTTTCATTGCATTTCATCTTTTAATGTATGTGTGTGTTTCATATTCAAACCCATTCGTCTCAGTGTTTTTGCAGTTTCCTTCCCTCTGTATGATGATGCAATTATTTAGAATTAACACAGCGTTCGATTGCTTGAGTTATTGTGTTTAAGGGAATATTCATGAGGCGGAAAAAGTCTTTATCCCTCATTTGATTTAAGTACTGCCAGCCGCAACAGAAACTACACAGCCAAAAGCTCATTAAAAATGCTGAGTCATTTCTGGTCGGGGGAAAAAGCTGAGTCGGCAGAATGCTGTGCTGCTGCAGCTTTGTGCACATGAGGTTGACTAACCTATATGACCTCTTCCTAGTTCTTATAGCCTAATTTTCTCTGTTATCCCACCCAGGTGTGTGTTTTAGTGTAACAGATTAATCTCTACTGTCTTGTCCGTAGCTTTTATTTGCCCCATCACAATCTTCTCTTACTTGATCTGAATTTGGAAACATAATGTGTGATGACTCACTGATGATGACTGACACAACAAAGTTAACTAGTGGTCTGTTTTATGTTTTGTAGAAAAACAAAAGCTTATGCTGCTGTACCCATGTCACTGATTGGCTCAGTGTACAGTAGAACTTTAACACAGTGTGTTTCAGTTCATGAAAGTTAATTGTAACATTATATGTCGCCTAAAAATGTCTTATTCACTGTTCGGTTGTACTTAGCTCCACCCTCTCGTGTCACTTCTGGTAGGTTCAAGACAGCGATGGCCAAAAACCAAGATGGCAACAGCCAAAATACTGAACTCGAGGCTTAAAAACTGTAGTCCACAAACGAATGGGTGACATCACGGTGACTACATCCACTACATACATCTATGGTGTATAGAGACAAAGAAACAGAAAGATGTAGTTTGAAATAAGGGTTGATATGAAATATGATTGAGATAAGTCAGTATTTTAATTTAGTTTTTTAATTTGTTAAACATAGCTGAACCCACATTTCAGGTCCATCTTTACAAATACATGCAATGCAGAAAGTTGTTCAAACTTCCACAACTTTGTTTTAACAGCACTCATATCCATACACTGAAGTTGTTATAGCACCAGGAGTGCCATAAAGTCCCCAAATGTATCCCCCAATCTCACTGCTGGTGTTTGGAAATTAAAAACACATGCAGTTCAAAACATAAACAGCAGGATGGGAGGACTGCTTGGTGTTTTTGTTACCGGAAAATAAGGGAGAGGATTTTTATATTGTATTAGGGATTCCAATATTAGATTAGAAAGACAGCAAATATGCTAAAATACTAGCTGAGAATTGTTGCTGATGCTTTTTATTTTCCATGAAATACTAAAGACACTATAATAAGTGATAAGTAAGTAAATAAGTGATTATTGAATAGTATTTTTGCTTGAAATGCACATCCCTAGTTCAAAACTCTTGTTTCAATTTGTTGACATATTAGAGTCAAAGGTTTTTACTGAGTGAATTTTAGATATCTCTTTTTATCACTCCATAAATCAGAAAATACTGTCAACAGCCATTTTCGCAGATTTTTAGGAATAAAATGTTGTATAAATCAGGCTATGAATGATATATGAGCAAAGCCCTCTGTAAAAACCTTCAGAATATAGATAGGAATGAAACTGGAAAGTTTGGTGTATGTAAGTGCAACTCAAGTGGAAATTTCTGGCTCAGAGTCTGAGAGAAAAAAATCATTTTGATTAAACAACCTTTAAAGATATGGATTGTAAATTCCATAAGTTTTGCAAGACACTACACGTGAATAAGGTAACAAGAAATAACTAATACTGTAGATATCACCTTGACTCCCCCAGTTGATTACTAACATTAACACCTTTTTTTTTTGTTTTCACAAGTTTTCGAGAATGATATGTTTAATTATGCAAATGAGGTATTATCTAATGACAACTTTTGGTGAATTTAGGAGAAATCTACAGACGTAAATAGCCAAAGTAGTAAAATAAACACCTAAATGTGTATTTTGGATGTTTTCTTTCCACTAGTCTGAAAGAAGACATGTTACGGAAGCAAAATAGCCCAAAATCTCAAAATTGACCAGTGCATGAAAAATATGTTTTTCCTTGGGGTGTCTCGCCTTAACTTTTTACAGTTGTCAAACTTAATTAATTGCCATGTTTCCCTCTTGAGGTAATTTGTCTAATGAATTGCTCTGGCAGGTGCAACATGGAGAATTTGTTAGGAGCAATTCAAACCTGCCCACTTGTACAGCTGAGTCTGAAGGCCTGCTACTGTTGGATAAGAGTCTTTACTAATTCTTATTGGTTGCATCCGTTGGTTTAGTTAATGGGAAACACTGAAAGGCTTCTATTGATTATTTTCTGGTCATTTTCAAATATTGCTATTGTATTGGGGCCTGCTATCTTTTTAAGTGGAAGTAAAGTAGTAGTATGAAAGGTATTAGAAAATATATAGAAAAACCCATTTCTGTTCAAGTGCACTACAAAGTCGCAATCAGAGCCTCTTGCATGGCCTGCGATAGGTCAGAATAAAGCGGTACATCAGCCATGTTGCTCACAGCGGAGTGGTGACGGGTTACGGTTTGGTTTTGTGTTTATATAGCCTAGTGAAGTGTCATCATCGCAAAAACAAACGCTGAAGAAATATGTGAGGAGTGAAGAGAGTACAGGGTTACAGGGTGTCAGCTTTGATAGGTGTCAAAGAGTCAACTGTGAGGTATCTCCTCTCTCAACTGCTATTGATTGGCCTCAAGGAGAGAGGAAAGGGAGAAGGGAAGAAAAAAGAGCAGAGAGATTAAAAAAAGAGATACAAGTTGAAGAGGAGACTCGAGAGGAAGGGGGAGACCGCTTGTGTCTGAGGTGAGGAGAGGAGGTGAAAGAGGGAGGCAGCGGATAAGGCAACATAAGGAGGTAAAAAAAAAAAAAGTCAAACTGAAAGAGGATCTGACGAGGAGAGCCGGGGAGGAGAGATGAAAGGACACGGAGGGAGAGAACGAGTGGATTTGGCAGCTGAAAAAGAGGTGAAATGAAGTTCACCGAAGAAGTAAAGGAGTCTCTTATACTTCCGTAATTATCTGTTTCACTTCCCTGTTTCACCCCCGTGGAGAACAGTCTCTCTATCAGTCTCTATCCTCGACTCCCGCTCGCTTCCATTCCACTTTCGCCCAATTTTTGCCTCTTTCGCCTGTCATCTTCCCTTTGTCTCTCTTCTTACACACACACACACACACACACACACACACACACACACACACACACACACACACACACAGACCTTTGAATGTGTCCTAATCTCCTGGACATGTTGGAGCATTAGATGAGCTCACAAAGTGAATGTCAGCCAAAATAAACACAACCCTCGGTCGTCAAACAAGGCATATTATTAATGGTTTGCTCTTTCACTACATCTGTCTCTCCGTAAGACGCACATGCACACTTGCACACACAAATCACCTCGCTTGTCTTTTTCTGTCAATTTCCTCACCGTCACATTGAACAACTCTCATAACAAAACACTATTGTCTGTCTTTGGTCTGCCTGTTTGAATAGTTGTCATGTTTGTGTTTGTTTTCCATGTTGTTTACTCCGTTTTATCTAGAGAAAAAACAGGGGAGAAGAGTTGAATTTTTGTGTGTAAATCTGAATGTGTGTGAGAGAGACGGACAGACAATAACGCTGTCAGAAAAAAAGGCTGGCAGTGAGTGAGAGAGACGGGGGGAGGGGGGGGGGGGAGGAGAGAGGTATAAACGGCAGTGGTAGTTGAGGAAGGGGAAATTAAAAAAGGCAGAGGAGAGCTATCAGAGAGCCTTTTAATTAGCCATCCCCGTTTATCACCGTCGGCACACCGAGCCAAGGTGCCGTCTGTTGTCGTGTCAGGAGGAAGTCGGAACAGCACTTTTCTCTGAGGCAGCAGGCATGAAGGAGAGACGGGAGATGAAAGAGGCCGAGACGAGAGAGAGACAAGGGAGGAAAGTTAAGAGACAGAGATATTCAATGATTTAAAAGAAGGGTATGTTTATTATATAATACACATATACTCTAAATATGTCACTGTATACAATATGAATTTACACATAAAATAAATGAAAATGAATGAATACAGTATGTTACGTGACCTAGCCAGAGACATCAATATGTTACTTATGGAATATTTAAGCAACAACAATGAGAATGTGTGCTGTGATACTTTAACAATAGAATCAAACATTACACAAAACTACAGACTACTGTCTTTCTATTTTAAATAAAGTTGTCAATCTGCCATTAACAAACAATCAAAAATATTGTAAGAAGAGTCCATTATAGCAGATTAATAAACAGTCTTTCATTCAGTAATTATCCTCTTAAACTCCAGTTTTCCCCTCATATTTTCCCTTAAGTTGCTTTATAAGGTTGTTAAATTCATCTTATTTCTGACAGTATCATACAGTATACAGTATATGCTGTGTATCATGTTGTTGCAGCTCAGTGAGTGAAAGACCATTTTTTTTATGGCTGCAGTATCATTTTAGACACATTTCCCCAAAATTAAACATTACAAATTTGGTATATTAAAATACAGTTCAATGGGTTTGAACAAAGTTTGGCTGCATATTATGAATTTGTAGAGGGGGTTTAAGAGATTAAAGACACAGTAGTTTTAGTTAAAATGGATAACATTGCATATGAAAGTTAAAATGTTGTAGCACAACACTATTGTAACTAAACTAACTAAGTAACTACTAAAAAAACTTGAATATACCTGGAATGGGAAAAAAAGCAGCAACTGCTGCTGTGCTGCCTCCATGTTAATCTGTTAACACACCAACACTGCGTGCTTAAGTGAGGCATGTCAGAGGCAGTGATGCAGGCTCAAGTAGGCTCCAAGCTCATGCTTTGCTTTTAGCACGCACATTATTTTTGGAAACTAGAGCAGTGTTGGCATCCTTTTTGTCATGTGACCCTTTAGACTCACCGTGTGTTACCATGAATTCTTGAGAAAAACTTTTTTTGCATGCCTCCACGGTGAACAGAGATATTTTTGCCAAAATCTTACTATTTAAAACATCCTCCACTACTAATGAGACTTGGATTATACTGCACGAGTTGTGTGGGAGTTTGGAAACGGATGTTTTGATATAGTTTTGCTGTTGTTAAACCTTGTACTTCAATTCATTAAGGATTTACTCTGTTTTCAGATTCTTCGTTCACCGTGGAGGCATGCGATAAAAACAAAGATTTCTTCAAGAACTCAACACACGGTGAGTAATTGATACACAAAGGCTCATTTTATGGGTGAAGTATTACTTTAACTACGTAAGTTATGTAACAAACTGTAAATTCTTATTTTAACCCAAACAATGCCCTTTTCCTAAACCTAACCAAGTAGTTTTGTCGCCTGATCGCTAGCGTTGCTGGACATTTGTAGGAATATGCACGAAAAATAACAAATAACTTTTCGTAAGATATCATAGGAACCGCTGTATGAGGATACGTGGCTACATGTGACCCTTTGACTAAGGTTACGACCTCTTTAGATTATACAGATCTTGGTCTCAGACCCCTAAATATGGAACCACTGAACTAGGTGGTAAGTAACATGGAGAAGAAACACAACCTCCGTCTTTATTCAAAACTTGTGCAAAACACTGACTTACTGACCTCACCTCCTTCCTTGTACGGAGAGAACATGAGGTTGGTTGAAGCTTGGCTTCTGGATGGCCTAGTGTACAAGTTTACTCTCCATTTTCATTATGCAGAGCTCCTGGGGCCCCGAGGTGCCTAAACAGTGCACACCATTATTCTGCTGAACACTGCACACGGCAACAAGAGCTACACATGAAAGCACAAACATACAGGCCGCTTCACCAGCTATTAGCTCGCATACATGTTTGTGTCTGTGTGTTATTTAATTGGATGAGAGTGCATGCAAGTACAGTATATGCCCGCCTATCCGTGTGCATGTGTTTTTATGGGCATTCATGCATGTGCTGAAAGTACATGTGGGATGTTGGGACTCCATAATATACCCGGTGGTGCCAGAGCATCCATTCTAACTGTCCTCTTTATACTAGCTGGATCTAATTGAATCTAATTGGGACAATTAAAGTGAAATTGGACCAGAAGAATTTATTGAACCAGTTATCTGTAGTAATTAGGCAGTAATTGGCCTATTGTTATCTTTACAAGTCTCCTGGAAGGGCTGACAAAGACCCAGCACACAGACCTATAAGTGAGATTGGCACATAGTGCATAAAGAGACACAGTCTCCCTGTTGGTGTGTGTTTCCTTCTCCCTACATAAACATGTTAACATATGTTTCTATCTGCATGTGCCTACGGTATACAGACGTTCTGTTTTCTTTAGAGTGTATGCATTTCAATGCATTTTCACGTCGTCCCACAGCTGTACCTGTTGATGTCCAGTGTGCCGAAAGTCCTCTACGTTCAGCAAAATCAATGAGAGTCCACTCGCACATAGAGGACGTCTTCTAATATAGTTTTTATCACTCATACTCTCTCATCTTCTTCTAATTTGTTTGTCATCCCTCTCGTCCTTTCATCCCTACTCTCATGCAGCACATTTAGACCTCCTTTTTGCTCTCGTATTGATTCAATAAAAAAGTAAGACTTAAAATACTGTGACAAAAATAGAAAGTAATACAATAAGCATGAGGGAGGAACTGAGGAAATGAAGACTAGGAGAGAAAAGGCGACTGAGATTGAAATTAGGTGAGGTAATGTCTTCACAGTTGGAATCCAGAACAATAAACAAAATCTGCAGTACATTTATGATTAAAGCTTCTGAAGGTGCCATTGATGTCACAGATTATTGGAAGTCTATTCTAGTCTTACATACACTATAAGGTATATCATTTGGTTTTAACAAGAACCTCATATAGCATTAGAGCACATACGTGTGTCTAATGGGTGGTGCAAATGGGAATCCCTTTGTCCGTCTCCCTTCTTAGGTTTTCCTGTCACATCTGTACAAGAGTGGCAAGAGAGGATGTTCCCCTTCAGGTCCTTATTTACATTGTAAAATGCTTCTTAACATCGATCATCAGTTTTTGTTTTTCATTAAAGCCAGTGCATGATCAAGATACACGTGCCGTGATTTAATATTTTACGCCTTATTGATTAACAGCAAATAATGAAAAACCACATCTATCCACAATTTTGGTTCTAATTGTTTGACGACATTTACATGTAAAGGCTACTACATTATAAAACAAAGCTTATATACAGTGTAGGTCCCGGGTTCGAGACCCGGTGTGGGCAGGGCCTTTCTGTGGGGAGTTTGCATGTTCTCCCCGTGTTCGCGTGGGTTTCCTCCGGGTTCTCCGGTTTCCTCCCACCACCAAGACACATGTATTCCCCCCCAGTGGGGTTGCGTCAGGAAGGGCATCCAGCATTAATCCTATGCCAAATCAATGTATGGATCAATGATCTGCTGTGGCGACCCTAAACGGGAGCAGCCGAAAGACGAACAACAACATACACACTGTATTTAATGTCAGGAACAAGACCAACACTGTACAGTATTTAGCTCAATGTTTATGCTCAACCATCACATGTCAATAAAGTACACAGTCAACAAATATCATCAAATAGTTGCTGCAACTCTACTACATACAGTAACTTCTACTCTACCCTAAATGTTCATATTAACATTGGTTCAAAGTACTATGTTTAATGTGACAGGGGGTCGCAAGTGACATACCTAAAGACAATCATCTCCTGATTCTGCAGTTCCCGTCTGTCCTGCACGATAGACTTTAAATGACTCAATGGAACCTCCGTACGTTAGCTGCTCCGGTGCTGCCAACATTAACTAGCTCTCCTTCTGCTGCCGATTTCAACACGGATTTGTTCACAATGTAGCATTATCAGGGATCTGCGACTAGAAAGCATGAATGCTGACCTCCCGATCGCATATTTTTACTGAATATCGGCTGATAACGATCGGCACTAAAACTTGATTTGACACTATGATGTTACACTGTGTAATTAATCCACCTGCATTCACAGGCTGCCTTACCCCAAATACCTCAATTTTGAAGATCACACTATAATAAAAATGCTTCAGTAGATGTTTACAGAGTCTTGAGAGTAAATTCAGTTATTAGCCCTGGACTACCTGAAAGTGCATCCTTAACACATATTTGTTTTTGTACAGTTTGTGCTATGTAGTTTGGTGCCGTCTCGAAACCCATCGGCTATCGGTCTGATGACGAGAAGCCTCTGGGGGGCAACGGCTATTATTTCTTGGGTTCCGGTGTAGCCAGAGGATATCTGAGCCAAGACTTTCTTTTCCGAGTGCTGCTCATTGTTTACAGTCTGATCAGCAACTTGAGACATGAGAGTGAATGAAGTTGAGAGACAATGTCTACGACCGGATTGTTTCACAAGTAGCCAGTTTACAAGCTAATTTTGAACCAATAAAAAGCTAAATCATCGTCAAACAATAGCTGGTGGGTTCCCAGATTGCATTTTGGCCAATGTGTTCCGCCTCTTTGCTCTCCACACGGACTGTTTACCTGCATTCAACCAAAGCCTGCTCAAATGTGATTGGTCAGTACTACTCGGACCACAAACAGACTACAAACGGAAACCAGAACACTTCAGATACTAAAATGTTGTCCTGTTGCCTACAGATACTGCATTAATATGCAGATATCTGTTTAAAGAGATTACTTGCATATTGAATAGGAGTTTTTGAATATGAAGATGTCTAAGACTAAAGACATCACTTAATGACTTCTATGTTAATTACAGCTGAGTGAAATAATGCAGATGAAGAATCTGTAAGGCCCGAAGGCTCGCAGAGAGATCCCGTTGGGAAAATAAATGTGGCGCATTGGTATGCTGTCTTTAACTGTAGAGATTCAAATCAAATGCAAAATATCCCATTAAAATACCTAATGAACTGAAAACAATAGGGAATGTCTTTCTTGGGAAATGCAGAAATAGTGCAGAGCAATGCACAGGGAGGAATAATCCTTCAAACAATAGAAGTGATAATAGCAATGTTAATATTTATAGTGGTAGAAACTTTTAAAAGGAAACGCCCCACTAAAATTAAAGTTGAAACAAACAGTGATTGCCTTCCATTTCTAGATCCATTGTGTTGGTACAGCTTTAAATGTGTTGAGCTTATGTGACTCCAGTTCAGTTGTGAGTTGCTCATTCAGAAGCGCAGTCGCATTCCTTTTCTCTCGGTGAAATATTGGCCCACATAAGTTTGCATCCTGTGTTGTTACCATAATTTATGTTACAATGTCTTTATGATGATAAATTGATAGATTGTTTAATAAGCTAAGAAGGATGTAAGAATGTTCAGATGTCGTGCTAAAAGATGCTAGTGCATCTATGCTAGCGCGATTATATCTATGCTAGCTGTTACCGTTTCGCTATTAGCGTGTCTATTGGTGCCTTAATGGGGTTGTGTTTACCATGTTCAAGAGAAGAGTCCATGAACGCCCCCCTCTCGTGGTATTCATGACCTCAGAAGTGTAAAGTTTCTGAAATCTCAGAGTTCCCGAGTAGTGACGTGTTTAGTGACGTTGTCAGAAATGGCGGAGGCCATGGAAGTTCATTTTTCGGTAATAAGTTAATACATTGTAATTTTAGTTGTATATTGTTTTTCTTCGTAATTTTAAAATATCTGAGGAAAATGTTGATATTCCCATGGCCTCATCCCTTTCCTCTGTCATTTCCTGCATTATGTTACCCGCTTGCTAGCTTGCTATGTTGTTAGCGTCTGTGGCTTCTAGACCCTGACAGTAACGCTAATATTTCCGTTGCTTAGCAGCAGTATTCTCACGACTTAACCACTTGAACGGCAAGCATATCGTGTTCACGGCTTCCCATGTTCTAAACACGAGCTCACGAGTTTCATTTGAAGGCACCATATACTAGCGCGATTACATCTATGCTAGCTTTTAGCGTCGCGCTGTTAGCGTCATTCTGTAAGGGTCACTCTGTTAGCGTGTCTATGCTAGCACGATTATGTTATGCTAGCTGGTTTATATGATAAGCAACGGAGCTAGTCCACTGAAATGTTAAATGTCGGTCTAAATAAAGAGCTAAACTAATGGGAAATGTATGTTATCTAACTCGGTAATGTTAAGTAAGGTAAATGGCTAGCTTATACACATTCAAGGAATGAAGAATTGATGTTTTGTATTTTCCGTTTCAGTTTTACAAGAAAAACATATGTAAAGCAAACTCAAATAATTTCATTTACAACTGTGAATGAAGAAGCAAATCAAGATAAAGAAGATTTTGAGTTTAAACACGTTCTTGTCTTCTTTGTCTCTCTAACTGGACAGCCTCAGTCAGTTCTACATCTAGCAGGGACAGAACATCCATGGTCATGTGTCATGTTGCTTTTTGTTTATTCAGCAGTTTCTTTACTGCACGTATGAAGAGGAGGAAGGGTTACATCGATCGATAACTTTCAATGTACGTATGAACATGTTAGTGTTTAATAAGATAAACTTGAAAAATCCAAATCTATCCTGTGAACTCTGTCATCCCACCCTTTATCTTGAACGTGGCAACACATGTAGAGGCAGGGTGTCTTCTGCAAACTCTTTGTACCTGCATGAGGCCACGTCTGTAGCACACAGTCACAGCTGGAGGACAGATTCACAGTGACGCCTGCGGCAACTGTGTTGAGGACAGAACGCTCCCCACCAACTTCACTCTTTCTCTTTTTGTCATTTAGTCCTTTCACCATGTGTCCCCATATTTTCTTCCTCATTGTGGCTAAAGGTGTATCCACTACCACCCTCTACCTTCGCCCTGTGCCTCTTATTGTTGTCAGTGTGCCCCTTCAGTCCTTTCCTCTGCTCTCTCTCTCTCCCTTCACATCTTCCAAGGCGCCGGCTGTTTCAAGACAAAAAACCCTCAACCTTCTGTTTCTTTCTTTCGACTCCTGTTTTGATCATTCGGTTCTTCCCTGAGGATTCGGAGTCAGGAGCTGCCTGAGGTAGCTTCCCCATCAGGGGTGCTCCCCGCCTCCCTCTCTACCTCCCTTCCTCCCCTCTCCCTCCCTCTTTCCCTCCTCCCTCCATTTTCCTCACTATTCCATTTTATCCCCATGGGATTCCCGGGCCTTAATTATTCATTGTAATTTGTAGATTAATTCTGCATGGCTACCTCCCTCATCACACACACACACACACACACACACACACACACACACACACACACCATCGTCTCTCTGTCTCTTTATTTCTCTACTCTCCTCCACCTCAGGCACCCCTCTGCTACTTACCTCCTCCTTCTCCCTTCTCTTCATCCTGCCTTTCCTGTCTCTACATCTCTTTTTCTCTTTTTTCTTCCCCCCGTCTTCCATCTCTACTTCTTTCTTCCCTCCGTCTTTCTCCTTTAATCGTTCTCTCTTGCCTTCTGTTGCTTCATTTCTTCTATCTCTCCTTTACTCCCTCTTTCCTCTCCTCTCTCGGTCTATACTAGTCTCCGGTTTTCTCCCTCTTTCTCTACCTATACATCCTTTCCTCCTTCCTCCCTCCCTTCCTCCCTCCTTCTCTCCCCCCTCTCCCTCCTGGTGACAGGTTCCATTATCATGTTTCTCACGGCTCGCCTGCTCTCCTCCTGATGGATGACCTCACACGAATATTAATTTACTGTAGCATTAACAATATCACATCTTATTCTACACTTACCTCTCCTCCCTCTCCTCCTCTCCCTGCCTCTCTACCTGCTCTACCCTCCAAACACCCTTCAGCCAGTTCTCTCATTTTCTTTTGTCACTTCGCTCCCTCTCTCTCACTCTCTCCTCATGTCTTCATCTCCCTCTGCACTTTTGGTTAAAGTTAGCTCTCCTCATTCAAAGTCTTCACGTTATTGCATATGCATCTAAAAAGACAATAAAATATCTTTGCCAATAGAGCAATTCTCAATGCAGCTTATCATCTTTCCAATTTGAATGCCAATGCAATTCTCACACAAACCTGTTCTGTATGTACACTGCAGGAATACAATATTAAAGTGAATGGCGTTTACCTTGAAATCCCTCTTTCTGAAGCCAAACGTTGAGGCAATCTACATAATTCATGCATCGCATCATGACACGCAATGCATAACGGAACTGTTGAGTGAAAGGTGCTCGCACGTTATATAGTTCGGCAGTGCGAGCAGAAAAGCTGTTGACACGAGAGGAGATGGAGGAAAGATGAGCGCTGATGAATGCAAGGAGAACAGGCCGTTGGCTCTGCACTCATTGTTCATACGCTCTTTATCCGCCGCTTTCTCACGCTATCGCTTCTCTCTTTTCCACCATCTTCCCCCCTCTTTCTTATTCCCTCTCACATCACACCCATTTCTCTCTCACTGTGTTCTCCAAAGCCCACTTTTTATCCCATCATCTCTCCCCCTGTCTGGAGAGGCTCATGTACACAGTATTTATCATCACCTGTCTAAGTTCATTTTATCCGGAGGGCTCATCTCAGGGCTTGGCTGCTGCTGCTCTGAATCAAGCCGGTCCTCAAGTCTATCCTACTGTAACTCGCAGAAGCAGATAAATACAATGTACTTTTTTTTAGATTAGTTCTGTTAGTCTGGTTAAAGTTGGGTGGAGCTATGCTGGGAATTTGCTGACGTAACCAAACTCCTTTTAGGGGGAAACAAGTCTCACAAGAGTATATGGCTGGACTGTGTGTGGTCAGTCTGTGAATTTGTGGCTAAATTGTTATACAAATAGTCAGTGGTTATGTCTATAATGCAGTGGTACATGTCCACCAGGTCCTGCGAGGACACTAGGGGACACTCTGCTCAACTCAACTGGCCGTTCAAGCGGTGACGTACCCTATCGTGGAATGCACCTGATTGGTCCGTGGTTTTCTGCTTGCCGCTTCAAACAGGAAACAACATGGCGGCCTGCTTGTAAACTTTCTGTTATTCCGTCAGAACAATCCACCAGAATCTACTCCTGAAAACATTTTAAGCGAGAAATAGGCTATACTGCTGAATCTGGTTTCATTTTAGAACTAGATCGCCTAGTTTGACAGCTTGGTCCGAGTTTCGTGAGCCATTGGACGGGCTCTTATTTGCATAAAGGACTGTTCCCGCCTTTTCATTTTGAAAGAGCAACGGCCAATGAGAAAGCTCCAACACTCGGCCGACCAATCATGTAACTTCATCACTACTTCGTCACTCACTCAGTCACTCACTCAGTCACTCAGTGACAGACTTTTGCGTTTGTAGGGCTGGCCCTTTGTGGTCCAGCAAAAAAGGTGTGGAAATAGAACAGCAGAACCTGGCAGATGTCAATCAAGCATGGTCTGTGCACGCCTACACAGTTCTTAGAGGAGCTCTAGTGTGTTATTTAATTTACATAACATGTACAGTATAAGATGCATGCTTTTGCAGAATCTGTGCAGTGGTCTACATGTTTCTTCACTGCAAGAGATTTTGTCAAATTTAGCATAATTGTGCAGAAATTATAAGCAAGGGTAAAAAGATCTGGGAACCATTGTTCTTACTTTCTTGTGATATTTTTCAACCTCACTGAAGATATCTTTGGAAGATTGAAACGGGTGCAAATAGCAATGTTAAGAACATGGGAGGACAGTTTCTAACTTTGAGAACTCACACACAGCGAGGTCCAGTGTTGTGCAATTTCACATTTCACTAGAGTTAGCTCAAAGTTCAGTTCACACAGATTAAAAATGAAATAGATTACGTTCATAGGTAAACTCACAGTCCTAAAAAATGAAGAGTTCACGTGTATTTCTTCCGTTTTTTCTTTTAAACTGTTCGGATGCTATGGCGTTTAATTAGTCTTTCAGACTTATTTTCACCATTACTACATTCGTGTTTACATTCAGTTTATCTATTTGAAATACTGTCTACCACAAATGTATATTACTTCATTTTATATTTTATTTGTTTATATTTTAGCTCTATATTTGAACTTGCACTAATTTATGTCTTAGATTCTCAGTTTGCTTTTACTTGCTTGATTTTCCTTTTTTTTGAACAGGCCTACATATTTAAGGAGCGTTGTTGAAGGAAGCCTGAGATTCAAGAGCCAACGACTGCTTCGTTGAAATTGTTTTGCATATCATTAACCATTCACCAATGAACACGTTCTTTTAGCGCGTTCATGCACAAACTAGCAAGGTCCGTTCAAATTTATGAACGGACCTTTTACATATAGAGAAAACAGGTGTGCTTCTCCGTCACTGAATCTTAGTTGGATACTTTGCCTTAAATATTAAAAAAAGAAACTTCACTTGTGTTCCCCCCCCCACCCAAAAAAAGATATTAGGAAAAAAGGTGGCAGTGGTAATCTAAAAGTCACCTTGATCCTTTCTGGATCATTTTATTTCCAACTAATGGACTGACAAATCTGCTGATGCATTTCAGTGTGAAGCAGCCATCACAGCGTACTGTACATGACGTCAACGGACAAAAAAAGCACACATCATGCAATCAATAACCATCTTTATTCTATTTACATCTAAAAATATACATCAAATTTCCTGCTTCCTGATCAAATTTCAGCCTATCCCACATTGACAGAAACTCTAAGGTCTGAGAGTCTGTGGTCTGAGTAATAATGCACTATTTGTTGATTTTAAATCCCTGCTGGGCAGATTAAACCCAACTCTAAAGTAATTTACATTAGGTATTTAGATGATAATACAATAAGCCCTATATACATCTGCCACAGAGTAAAATACCAAAACAGACCACACACACACAAACACACACACACACACACACACATAAACTGTAAGATGTTGGCGAAAATTAGGAATAATTTCTTTGTATTTACTTTTCTCGTCACCTTTTATTTAGAGTATGGGTCAATGCGTTTGACATTTTTAGTGATGACCCTCCAAGCTAGTGAATTAAATGTGGAAGATTTTAAAGGTTTCAAGAGACAACAAAAATAACAAACATGACAGTTTGATGGGTAAAAAGATCCACAAATGGATTATTAGTGAGAAAAGTAGAAGCTAAAATAATAGGACTTAGTGTTGCAAGAGGAAGAGAGAGGGAAAAAGCCTGACAGATGAGACGGCCATCGTGTGACAATAACAAAAGCTTTCTCTATAAATACTGTAGTGACAGGTACAGTATACATTTAGGGTGTGGTCTATAGGATGCAAAAGTAAAAGATCCATGAAAAGGATCCGCGACTCTAGAAATAGAGCATGTTAATAAATATCAGATAGAGGCTCTTCATTAGGCTTGTAGGAGTTAATGTCATAGACTGTATATTAGAAGTGGATGTAGGCACCGTGACGTCACCCATTGGTTTCTGGACTATGGTTTTGAAGCCTGGAGTTTGGCATTTTGCCCGTCTCCATCTTTGTTTTTGGCCGTCGCCATCTTGTTTTTTGGACCCAGACGTGACACAAGAGGGTGGAGCTAAATACAACCGTACGCTGAATAAGACATTTTTAGGTAACCAAAATGTTAAATTAACTTTCACAAACTGAAATCACGGACAACTCCCAGACTGGACAACATCGTGGTAGCGACCTGTCAGTCACAAGGTAGAGACACCCTAAAGCCTACCCTGCAAAATTAGACCTGAGTCTGTTATTACAAGGTCAAGTGAACTGACATACGCAGGTTCAGCGCTTTACAGTTAGTCTAAAGTTATACCTAGAAGCACAATGTGGCACAGCAAGATTCATCCATGCGTCTTTGCATAGTTTGGTGATCTACAGACTACTCTCAGGGCTGGTTGGTGAACTACTGTAGCTAGCAAGCTAACACACCAGCAAGCCTGGAACATGATAGTGCAACATGCTAGTGCTAGTCAGTTACAGTAGTTCTCAGTACTGTTACCTTTACTTCCCCTTTGTTCTCAAGATTGTACATAATTGCATTCAATAAAGAGATATTGAAGAGGAACTCTCCAAGCTAGCTAGCCTGCTAACTGTCAGGTAGCAAAATCATGAGCTTGGTCGCTACCAGGACTAACAAATTCACACAGTTGATTCAAGAGACGTTTTGGTCCCATTCACTCACGTCTCATAACTGTCTGCAAACCATTCTTTGTGGCGCAGTTCAACAGAGAAGGTTAAATAAAAGTGGATTTTGCAACACAGCTAATAAGCTACAATGGTATCTGCAATTTTGGACTCTTTGGCTCTCCGTTCGTCGTGTCTAGAAGGTAACCCAGTAGTTGCGAAACTGTCGCGAGATGGTTATGGTTGACCCTGAATGGTTAAGGCTAGCCATTAACCTCAAATGGTTGAGGTTACGCATTGACCTTGAATGGTTAAGGTTAGGCATTGACCTTGAATGGTTATGGTTAGGCATTGACCTTGAATGGTTGAGGTTAGGCATTGACCTTGAATGGTTGAGGTTAGGCATTGACCTTGAATGGTTAAGGTTAGGCATTGACCTCGAATGGTTGAGGATAGGCATTGACCTTGAATGGTTATGGTTATGGTTAGGCATTTACCTCGAATGGTTAAGCTTAGGCATTGACCTTGAATGGTTATGGTTAGGCATTAACCTTGAATGGTTATGGTTAGGCATCGACCTTGAATGGTTGAGGTTAGGCATTGACCTTGAATGGTTATGGTTATGGTTAGGCATTGACCTTGAATGGTTATGGTTATGGTTAGGCATTGACCTTGAATGGTTATGGTTATGGTTAGGCATTGACCTCGAATGGTTAAGGTTAGGCATTGACCTTGAATGGTTATGGTTAAGGTTAGGCATTGACCTTGAATGGTTATGGTTATGGTTAGGCATTGACCTTGAATGGTTATGGTTATGGTTATGGTTAGGCATTGACCTTGAATGGTTATGGTTATGGTTATGGTTAGGCATTGACCTAGAATAAGGTTAGGATAGGTTGTCAGGCAGCGAGTCTCATGAGAGTTTTGCAAGTTTTTGCAAGTTTTCAGAATCTGTGTGTTACCTTCTAGACCAGGGGTGCCCAATACGTCGATCGCGATCTACCGGTCGATCGCGAAGGTAGTGTGGGTAGATCGCATGGCATTAAAAAAAAAAAATAAAAAAAAAAAATAAAAAAAAAAAAATAAAATTTTTTTTTTTTTTTAAAAATAAATAGACGTCAGCCTATCATCCATCCTCACTATGAAATTTGTCACTTGATTGACATACACAGAGCAGATTGAGAACTGTCTGTCAGAGTTTGACAGACGCTTTCAAGACTTTGTTTTACTGGAGCCAGTCGCTACATTCATGTGCTACCCTTTTCGGGAAGATGCTGAGGTTGATTCACTCGCATCAAAAATTGCAACACTGTTTCACCTGAACTCATCTGGAGTGGAGGATGAGATTTTGACACTACAAACTGACATTCAGCTTAAGTCCAGGGCTCATGGACAGTTCTGGAACTTACTCACAGAGGAAAAGTACCCCAACATGAGGAAATGTGCTACCTCCATGACTGCATTATTCGGCTCCACTTATTTATGCGAGTCAGCCTTTTCCCACATGAAGATTATTAAGTCCAAATACCGTTCCACCTTGACTGATGATCATTTGGAAGTGTGCTTGAGGCTGGCTATCAGCAGCTACTGTCCGGACTATGCATCCCTAGCTGATTCCATTCAGTGCAAGTCATCAGAGTAAGGTAATGACAAAAAATGTACAGAGTTATATTGTACAATATGGGTTCATGCAGTTATGCAAGGTACACCAACATATATTGTACATATAAAGAATACTCAATATATTTATAAATAAATATATGTTTTGCATTTTTATAGTAGGTAGATCATTTTGACTTGGTCATTTTATAAGTAGCTCGCATGCTGAAAAAGTGTGGGCACCCCTGTTCTAGACACTAACCTCTCCATTCTATATAAGGTCAGCACTGTTAAGGTGGTTTGCTGTTGGCCAATTGCAAGACTGTACTTCGTCCTGTGAGCAAATCCACTGATTGTGGCTATTTCATTCCAATTAAATTGATTTTGCTGCCACATTTTGCCACTTTAAATGCTAGTGTGACTGGGCCTTTAGTTATAGTCAATCTAATGACCGTAAGCAGCATTTATAAACAAGGGATGTGATCAATTACTTTTGTCCTCCCAAATAATATGAAGTTAAATATATATATTGTTTTTTACTTTGATGCTGTCTATTCATATTTCAGAAGAGATTGTGATTAATGCTCATTATTACTTAATGTGCTTGGGGTAGTCGACGGATTGTAATTTATGACCAAAGTGCAGACAAAGTTCAGCGCTGAGCAAAGAGAGGATTTGTACGAGACACTTGATTAAAGGTAAATCAGATATGTTTTGCTGAAAATGTTCAGATGAATGCACCACCTCTGCTATTTGTCTGTTCCTCTATTAAACTGTTTCCTATTAGTACATTTGATTCTTACTTTTCTTTCATCTGTTTTTGCTTTGTGTATTATTGTCGGTCCACGGAAGGGAATTCATCAACAAAAGTCATTTGGCTCTCGTAATGTGTTTAATTCTTGAGTGCAGTGACTAAAGCATTGTGCTGAAGTGAAAACAGGTGCAATAGGCACAGATGGGTGAGAGCAATTTCAGAGTTACATTCAAGCCACTGGGTTGTCAGCTGAGATTCTGTGCTCCTGTTTCTTTAGACTACTGGCTGAGACAGCAGACAGATACACTTACAGACTGACACACTTTCACACACTCATATGCACACACAGATACACACACACACACACACTCACGCGCACACACACACACACACACACAAACACACACACACACACACACACACACACACACACACACACACACACACACAGACACGCACACACTTGTTTGCTTCCTCAAACTGAGAGTGGCTCAGAGGAACAGTCTGAAATCACTCATCTACTGTAGCTGAAACAGTGAATCATGCATGTGTCATGTGGCACATCAGACATGTGCCACATGACACATACATGTTAAATATCTCCACTTGACACCCACACAGTGTCAGACTGGGAGTTAACAGTTTTATCCTCAAGCAAAAACCTCTCTTCCCTCCCTGAGCGCTCACTGGATAAAGACTCTACTCCACTCCTGCTCGCTGCGTCTGACAGATCCAGACTGGGGAGAACAACTTAAAGCAACACTTACACCCTCTTCTGGGTAAAACACACTTCAATGGAAGGGAAAGAGTGACTGTGTGCCCACTGGGAACCGGTTTCATTTCACTCCCAACACGTCAAATACCGATGCTTGGTCAGTGGCCCTCGGCGTTTGATACCGACGCACCGAGGCACCCTTTAGCGTCTGTATGGGGCGCACCGGGTTTTCAACTAACTCCAATGTAAACCCATCCACGTCATTATTAGACGATCAGAGCAATTGACATAGTATAAAGAGTAAGAAAGTCCGCTTAGGGAGGAGGTTGGGGTGGATGGATGTGTCAAATAAACACAGGACTTGGACGCTGTTCGTGTCCCGCGTGAAACAAAGTCAACGGTGACTAATTTTAACTTAGTTTTGTTACGTACAATAAGTATGCTTGTTACGTTAGTCAAGTACGTAGGTTATGCAACAAGCGACAACTTGTTTTACGTAAGAAACATACTTATTTTAATCCAAACCACGATCTTTTCCTAAGCCACCCCAAGTATTTGCGTGTATGTTGCGTAAACCCAACCAAGTAGTTTTGCTTGCCTAAACCCAACCAAGTAAACTTAAAAACAAAGTAAATGTTGGAAGTTTATTTTGAAAAGACACTGTATGCATGTAACAAGCGGAAACTGACACGCCGTCCCTGACATGTCCAAAACTTATCTTTTATAAAGCAGTAATACAAAATAATCAGAATTTAAAATACCATTTGCACTGACAACACTAGCCATTTTTTATTTTAGATGGACTCTGGCAATAAGCCGGTCATTTATCCCAATTTTTCTCTTCACTATTTATAATTGCAAAACTTTCTGAGCTGTGTTCATTCAAGAAGATCAAGTAGACCTTGTTTACTTATGGTAAATCTTCTTGCAGCAGTAAACCTTTTAGGTGTGCGGTAACCCAAAATTAGGAGTTAAAATCATTTTAAAGGTACAGTGTGCAAGATTTGGCGATATCTAGTGGTGTGGTTGCAGATTGCAACCAACTGAGGACCCGCTCCTCCCTTTCCAAGACTACGGTAACATGAGTAATGTCCCTTTTGCATCCTTACCATAATAACACTACTTTAGGGGCAACGGAAGTCAGACGGCAGCTGGCAGTACCACGGTTAAGCACTTTTTTTTTTCAAAGATTTTTTTTAAAGATTTCTTTTTTTTTTGGCATTCCTGCTTTATTTGATAGTGAGAGAGACAGACAGGAAAGGCAAGGCAGGGAAGAGAAAGAATGAAAAAGCCAAAGGCAGCAAAGGGCCCGGGTCGCTGCGGTAAGGACTCAGCCTTAATGGTACGCACTCTCTGAAGGGCTCATTCTAAGCTAACAGTAACACAATGATTCTTATTTTCAGGTGATAACATGCTATGAATACTATATTATATTTCTGCTAATAGATCCCCTGAAATGCTGCACGCTGTTCCTTTAAAAAGATCTGCTCCATTAGAAAATCTGGTTATTTTTCAGTTAGTAAAATATGGTAGCAATAAGCCTTTTCCCGACACGTCAGGGATATTAATGCTGCAACAGGTTTGACATCAAGCTGACACACTTAAAAGGCTGCTAACAGGTGTTGAGTGCCTACCTACCTTTCTTTGTAGCACCCCGCAGCTGTGATTGGTTGTGCCATTCACTGAGAAAAACGCTGCGAAGAGTAACGTAGAGTCATGACAAGTTGCTACGACTCAACTGGTGTGAGTGCTGCTGAGGGACTGCTGTATGGATGAATGTCATGGACACACACACACACACACACACACACACACACACACACCGCACTTCTTGTGGCTGACAAGATCACCCAGGTCTGACACAGTCGTAATGGCCACTCCAGGCCGTTGCTTCACTAAACCCCAGGGAGAGCAAACAGGATGATAAAAACATAAGAGCAATAGAGAACCTGAGTGAGCGTGGGTGGGAAGAGAGAACGTAATACTGATATATTTTTGTAAATCGATTGATGCCTGAGTAAATGTCCAATTAATCTGCTTTATGATAGCAGGATGAGCTCTGTTGGATGAAATACGTATGAGGGTCCTTCAGACAGCTCTGTGTTTAAAAATTCTTTTCATCCCACGCCCTGAGGAAGTGTGGCAGATTAGTCTGTGTGTGTGTGTGTGTGTGTGTGTGTGTGTGTGTGTGTGTGTAGTTCATACCTCCCGCTCAGACCTCTAGGAAGCTCTCGCTCAGGGATACAAGCTCAGAGGGGAGTGGGCTTCATTCCCGGATACACATATAAACATAAACTTGCATAAATGGGCATATCAAGCATGTGAACCATCCACCTTCAGAAACATACAAACACGCCCAGACAGACAGCACAAACAAGCCCGAAACATGTGCTCAAGTTCATCAAATCAAAAACAAGGACGGTGCTAGCCGTAATACGCACCGCACTCAACAGAATTACTTCCACACACACACACACAGCTGAGCGGTAGCAGAGTCTCAGGCCGAGTGATCAATCGACCTTGATTTCATCTACAAGCCAATAATGGGAGAGGATCCAGAAGCTGTGTGGGCAGGGTAATCATTGTGTTTAGTTACACCACACCGCTATCTCCCCTGGGCTCACTACTGCCGCACACACTTGTTTGTGTGTGTGTGACTTTCAATGGTGTGTGTGTGTGTGGCTTTTCTTGTTGGGTGTGGGGCCCATATACACTATGCCTGTGTGTCACTGTACAGAATTGTGTTCCTAGTTCAACTTCTCCTCGTCTTGACCACATGCCAGATGCCGCTTCCTCTTACAACCAGGGTTGGAAATTAACTTTTTTGTCCACCTGCCACTGTGGCTGGTGGATTCCAAAACCTACCAGCCACTCCATAGATTACCATTGTTCTTTTGGATGGTGAGTGAAGCAAATCCAGCAGCCACTTGCATATTTTACCAGCATTTGGCTGGTGGCTGGTGCTGATTTCCAACCATGCTTACAACTCTATTATGTTCTGTCTCAATGTGACTGGCCGCAGAAAGCGTATATGAGATAATTTAGAAGTACATGTAAAGCTGGGCATATTCTACTACACATAATACTACGATTTTAGAAATGTTGTTGGGTAATTCCTACTCCTGCTGTACGAGTAGATCGTTTGCGATGTAAAGCCAAAGCTCACAATTTATGTGCTCACACTGTACGGTCTGATCGTCAGCCATGACCTGAGTGCTCACACTGTACGTGTAAAATAGAAAAAATCACACGACCCGTCGGCTCCTGCAGGCCGTTCTGGCTGTTGACAGCTGTCAATAAAGATTGGTGTGAAAGCTCTGAGGCAGGTAAAGTTTGATTGCTAGCAGAGGTCTGTAAGAGTAATAATAATGCTAACAAGGCAGAAACGTGACATCCTGTCTGCTGAAACGTCTAAAAAGAAGAGGGTGGTTAGGAAGACTTCAACTGTGCGAGAGCCTGTGGACAGCCGACCAAAATTTCTGACATGTCAGAAATTCATCCGACTGTCTAACGGCCGGTCGGTAGGAGTTAATCATTCCTCAGTCCCCCCCCCCGTACACTGCACGGCATACGACACCCGACGAAGCTGAAATTCGGTCCGACTCTAAAATGAGCCGTGCGGCTCAAAATTCGCGCCAGAAACGGGTTCAAATCGTAGTGTTAAGAGGCTTAAGAGGTATAGTACGCTTCCATTCACATGTATTAGTTGTAGTTCACTTTGGTCATAAGTGTGGATAAGGAGATGCAATTTAGGCTGATGGAAATGCTGCTGCATGGTGATTTCATTGTATCGTTGTTTGTGTTTTGTTCAGTTTTTATGTATTTTTCTCGTTGAGTTTTGTGTGTTTGTATAAAGGCCCATCTGGTGCAATTCATACACGAGGCAGTTTCAAAGTGCTTTACAGACATTTAAACTGTAAAAGGGAATGGAAACAAATTTGGAGGCAATACTGATAAGCAAAATAAAAGTGATTAACACAACATTGGAAGGCAGCAGAATAGAAGAGGGTTGTAAATCTGCTCTTAAAGGCAGAGTTGGGGCACACCTTAGACCCTCTGGTAATTTATGATGTGGCATTGGTCCATGCTATACAAGTGTCTATACAAAGGCATTGACGCAGCACTTTTCCTTGTCTTCCTCTGTAGATGCAGCACTGTCATATGGCTGCCCCACCCTTACTGTACATGCATCCACTCCACCAGAAATCTCCAAAGGTACGTCATAAAAAGGATGGCAGACAAAATCATCACATGTTGCCTGTGTGCAGACAGAGGGGACACATTAATTCATTACACCGACATAAATGCCATCTTAGTTGAGAGGCAGCTATGACATGCCTTAATGTGCCACAAATGCAGAATGCTCTTTTAATTTTGTAATCTTTTTATACCCTCTTTATTTTCTCATTACATAATATCCAAATAGCACCAGCTGGAAACACACACAGATTTTCTTTGCTGATTTTTTTCATCATGTTATGAAGTTTATTATGTTTTCGGGTTGTTCCTCCCTCCATCCGGTCCATTCTCGTGAATGCGATATCTCAGGAACGACTGGAGGGAATTTCTTCAAATGTGGCACAAACGTCCACTTGGACTCAAGGATGAATTGATTAGAATTTGATGGTCAAAGGTCAAAAGTCAAGGTCACTGTGACCTCTCGTCCATCCCAGTCTTGTGATATCTCGGGAACTCCTGGAGCGAATTTCTTCAAATTTGGCACAAACGTCCACATGGACTCAAAGATGAACTGATTAGAATTTGGAGGTCAGAGGTCAAGGTCACTGTGACCTCAAGCCCATCCCATTCTCATGAACATGATATCTCAGGAACGCCTGGAGGGAATTTTTTTAAATTTGGCACAAACGTCCAGTTGGACTAAAGGATAAACTGATTAGATTTTGGTGGTCAAAGGCCAAAGGTCACAGTGACCTCAAAAAACACATTTTTGGCCATAACTTAAAGGTCCAGTGTGTAGGATCCGGTGGTATCTAGCAGTGGTGTGAGGAGATTGCAACCAACTGAACCCTCTCCCGCTCATGCTCCCGTGTGCCAAGCGTGTAGGGGACGCGAAAATGCAAATGTCCCTCTCTAGAGCCATTTGGAGCACAGCCAATGCTCAGAGTTTGTGTGTACTTGGGAAGTGAGTGGTGAAGCAAGAGAGGGAGCGCGGCGGTGACGGCAGCGAGTAACATAAGCGACTCCGGCCCAAGCAGGAAAAGTTAACAGAGTTTGGTTTGATCTGAGATACGAAAACACAACGATTCTTATTATCAGATGATTATACACTAAAGAAAACATACTTACTAATATTATATTCCATTTCTGCCAATAGACCCCCTTAATTGTTGCACTCTGGTCCTTTAAGAATTCATATGCTAATTAT
The DNA here is from genome assembly GCA_916701645.2 of Sebastolobus alascanus. Classification (NCBI taxonomy): domain Eukaryota; kingdom Metazoa; phylum Chordata; class Actinopteri; order Perciformes; family Sebastidae; genus Sebastolobus; species Sebastolobus alascanus. The sequence continues at coordinate 136,720 of CAKAOJ020000548.1, forward strand.
GACAATTTCACACAAATGTCTAACAGGATATAATGAAGTGATGACATTTTGGACAGACATGAATGTAAACTGCAACTTGACTGGTTGGCGGAGGGATACAACCGTGAGGCGGTTATTCTAGTTTTTTTTTTTAAATGGCTTCAAATGTGCAATGAAAATATAAAGTACCTCATGTTGTTTTTTCTCTCCCGAGGCTCATATGCTTTGAAGGCATGTGCTTTTATGTGTGTCTTTGAGGTGTGGGCATGCATGGGTTCTCACATTTGTGTTTGTAAAAGGGATGTACAGTACAGGCTGCCTTATAGAGCAGAGCTACCTAATGCTGTGCATTTCCAAGAGAACACGGATGGGCTGCCAAGGCTTAAATAAAGACATTACACATGAACAGAGGAGAGATCGATAAACACAAAGAGACTGTAATGCACCCTCTTAGATAAATAGAAATGCATCTCATTAATAGCGCAGCTGGAAAACACGATTGTTCAATAATTTGACAAAAAAGTAAAGCTTTTGTGTAGCCTTTGATGCACACATTGTTATTATGTTGATTTTTGTGTATTTTTTTTTTTTACAAAAACAGTGCATTTAACTGCTTGTCCCATATTATCCATCCATCCATTAGCTATATCCGCTTATCCTTGGCGGGTCGCGGGGGTCGCCAGTCAATTGCAGGGCCGTCACATATTAAAAGCAGGTAATTCCAATTTATTCAAGCTACTGGCTTATTCACCAATTTATTTGATCACAGCAGATTTAGAGAATATTAAAAACCCTTATCATACCCGATCAAATTTAGATTTACTCCCCCCGTCCTGCTGTGTTTCAGCTGAATTAAGTCCATCATTGTGCGGTTGTACAACACGGTGCGAGTTCTGATCGGTGAGCCAGAAAGGCTCTGATTCTCTGATCCTCTAATCTTCCCTCCACATTTATAAATCCAAGATCTATCTCTGTCTTTTTATTCCCCGAGTTCTGCTCTGTAAACTTCCACATGCTCCAGTGTTTCTTTTGAGCATGTGTGTGTGTGTGTCTGTGTGTGTGTCCGAATTGGAAAAAGCCAAGCCATGATGTCTGGCATTACCCTTTAATTTCCATGGAAATAGGTTGTGGGAGAGTGCCCAGAATGAGATGGGAATTTCAGAGGCCCCAGAACATACCAGTTGTAATTTACCAACCGGCTTTTCGGTACACGACATGCATGCATGCACACCCACACACACACACACACACACACACACACACACACACACACCCCTTAGACTGCCTCAGTCATGCTGCATCATGCTTCTTTTTGCTGTAAAATGCAGGATGAAAATATCATAATCAATAGGAGCAGTTAACTTGGCCACCATGAGAAAAATCTACATGTTGTGAAATTATTAAAAAAGCACCCCGTTGTTACTGAATGATGCTTTTTTACAGGAACTATTTTATCTTAGCTCCAAAAGAGATTACAGGCCCTCCAAAAAATGGTGCTGATGGAACAGTCACGACAAAATGCAGTCTCCTAAACTGTGTCTAATTCGAACTGGCTCAATAAGAGCCTTTTCCAATATCTTCCTCACACCTGGGGCCTCTGCTGCCACACCAAAATTACTCTCTGACACTGCCTGGCAGGCATGCAAAGCACCCTCTTGCAGACACTCACGTAATCACAAAGGCAAACATAAAGACATCTGCGCCTATAGGGTGTAAAGAAAAAAAAAAGTTTAATATTAACCAATAATACATGCTGCCACAGGGAGGGATCAGAATTGAGAAGGAAGAAGGGTGCTTGCTTAGCCAGGAGTAGAGGATCATATAAGATGCAATGTGAGCAGAGTCTGAAATTAACTTTTTTCACTGCCTGCCACTGTGGCAGGTAAGTATTTTTATTTGTTGGCCACAAATTTTATCTGCCACTTTTGAAATCTCTGGACTAAATGAAGGAATAACATTTTAGATCTGATGTCGTTCAATGTTTGATATATTCTACAGAAAAAAAGCATTACATGCATGGTTAATTACAGTGTTCAAATTACACCCTAGCTTTCGGGGAGCCCTATTTTTCGGGGGTGGGAGGGTACTGTACACACTACTGTACTTAGTTATTGTCATCTGTAGTGGTTATTTGCATAAAAACACAATTCAAATGATTAGGAAATAAATGATTGTTTTTGTATTTAAATATTTGCTTTGATTAAAAAAAATCTTGGCATCAGTATTTTTAATTCTATAATAAAAGCTGCTAGAGCTAGTTTAAGAAGTTAAACATGTCATAATTCCCTCTCCAATATCCATTTTATATTGCTATGAAAACATCTCCTTCAAACAACTAAATTTATTGAAGTTTCTCATCAAAAACTTAATTCTACGAGATTACATTTGAACACATCATGATAAAGTTAGACTTTACCTTTGCCCAATACTCATGTTTACTGAACAGAGCTTGAACGCACCATATTGTAACTCAATGGAAGCTCCGTTAACATTGGTAGCTCCGTTATTTAGCCAAGCAGCTTCTAACAGCTAACGTTACCAACTCTCCTCCAACCGATTTCAACACAGATTTGTTGTTCACAGTGCAGCATTATCAGGGAAAAAATAGGGTGCTTCTCAGGTTTAGTAGAAGTAGCGCATGGTTTTGAGCGCTTCTTTTTCTCTCCGCCACGGCTCCGGTCCCAAACAAACTGCGTGCATATGGCGTTGCGTCATTGTGCTTGCGTAACTGTTGGAAAGCATCAATACAGAGGAATCGATAGTGATGGAGGCATGAGATGCAAAGGAATCGGACAACAAAGAACCGGTTCTCGACGGGAACTGATTCTCTGTTCCCATCCCTAGCGTTTTCACTGCCTACCCATAGTGGCAGATGGCCTGATGATTTTATCCGCTACTGCCAACAATTTACCCATATTTGGCGGATGGCGGGTGCTAGTTTCAGACCCTGAACGTGTGGGTATTAATAAACAGATGATTAGCTCGGGGTGAGGGTGCAAGGTGGAGGACAGAGGAAGGGTTGAGGAGAAGGAAGAGTCAGGAAAAAAAAACAACGAGTGGACGTGCCCTCAAGAGGCCTGGCATAAACAAAAGTAGAGAAGCAGGATTTTAATATTCATATAATATTCATAACCTGGGACCAGACAGGCCTGTCGCTTTCATGTGCACAAGGAAACAAGAGAGGAAGGCCGGGCGGGAAAGATGAGAGAGACAGAGATAAAGGCGGTAAATGAGAAATGGGGAGGGGAGTAAAAGTTTGCCGTTAAGTTAGAATGTAGGGCGATTTCAAGCTCAATTACAGAACACATGAAAGCCCGAGCCTTTCACGTCCTCGTTCCTCTGTTCTTTCTCTTCGTCCTTCAGTTTTGCATCCATCCATCCCTTGTCATCTTTAACAGCCACGTCCCTCTCCCTCTGCCTTAAACTCTTGCCCTCTGTCTTTTCCCTGACTCCCTCTCGTTTCATCTCCTCTCTCTGTTTTCTCCTGTGGAGGGCATCTCTGTGACTTGGAACGCCAGGCTGTAAGTGAGCAACAGTCTGGCTGATTTCAATATATTTTCAGAGTGTGGGTAGAGCCGAACCTAGGCTACGAGATCTCTGAATATCAATTCCAATAATGAGATGCCCTTTATTTGACTTGCAGACACTTCAGTGCATGTAACTTGCGAAGGAAATCCAACACTTCTCTCCACATGAGAGTTATAGCTTCCAACTTTTCTAGTGGTGTAACAACAGCGAAAAGCGTGAACTGGCCTCAGGGGGGGACAGAAAAGAGGAATGAAAATTGATGACAGGGTTTGAACTGGACAGAACAGTAGTTTGGAAAAATGGCTGAACAAGAAAAGGAAAAATAAATGTCGCTGGTTGAAATAAAGAAAAAGATTTACTTTCTGTTTCCAGGATGTCTGTACAGGAAACTAAGAAAACACTGTATGTATGAGGTTAGAGGCTCGTATCTGGTCATTTAACCCACAATACTGTCTCCATTAATTAAGTGTCATTTCCAAATGTTAACAAATGCCCCACTTCAATGTGGCAGCTGACAATAAAAAATGATTTGTGTGATATATCTCCTCTAGCAGAAACCCACCATCCACACAGAGTGCACCAAGGTAACAGCCATGCAGTATCATTACCAGAGATTAATAGGGCTTTTAATATAGTCATTAAACTCCAGTGTGAAATATAGATGACAGTTGTCGGCAGAGATAGTGTTCTATTCCATTTCAGGATGTTTTCAAGCTCCTCTGGGTGCTGAGTTATAGGTGCCACTGGTGCTATCAAGAGCTAACAACATCCTTTGGCATTTACACTTCACTGGTTTCCAAACTATGAGCGCTGAGCTCGTCTGCACCGTGGCAACCTATCAGGCATGCAATGTCCCCATCACAGCATTTCAAAATGTAGCTTTTAAAAGATTAAAAAAACAGCCCTTAATACAAGCAGGATATCTGAGGTTACCTATTTAAAGTATGTTATGAAACCAGACTAGTCAGTACAACAACAAGTAGGACAAGTGGCAAGTAGACGACAGAGGTTCGTCGCAGGGCTGTAGTCAAGTCCAACTTAATCGAGTCCAAGTCAAGTCCAACATCAGGTCCAGTTGAGTCTGAGTCAAGACCGAGTCCTAAGGCAGTCGAGACCGAGTCCAGAGCAAATCGAGTCCTGTTCAAGACCATAATAGGCAATGATGTCTTTCCAATGCTATTGTAGTGATTAATGAGTTGGATGGACAGAGTAATCTATAAACAATATTGGTCTATCTAACATCAAACTAATCAATGCGTAGGACTTAGGTTTAAGGATCATTACAGTCTATTGCTACTGACGCTTCGACCCCGGGACACCCCCCCCCCCCCAATAGGCCCACAAGCAGGGACATTTTCATTAAATTTTAATTTTCAATTCATTTATTGATATTATTGTTCTTGCAAATAGCATGGATGAGGAAGTAGGAATGCTGCAGCACATCCAGGTTTAAACTCCAAGTTTAAACTTAGTTAAAACTATAGTGTTTTCCTCTTTCTTCTTGGGATACAGTATTACACAAGTAGGCTGTTTGTGGTGGGAAAAAGGATTGTTTTTTATCTGTTTATTATCATATGCATTAGTCCATTATTCCTTTTGAGGCAGACTCTATCACGCATGACAACATTGAGGTGTGTGAGAGAGAGAGAGAGAGACAGACAGACAGACAGACGGAGACAGAGAGAGAGGACAGAAGTGTAGACGTGATACAAAAACTTTCTTTGACCATGAAGCCCAATGTTATTGTCCAATTCTCAGGTTTTTCAGTGCAGTAACTACACTGCAGTCTGAAGTCTCTACTAACAGTGACAAACGGATGAACGGGTCCAGCGCGGGTTGAATACACATCAGCAGGTCTGTGTTATGTACAGTACGTTTGGTGTATGTAACGGCTGTATCGTCTCTGCGCTGTATTTTTATTAACTATGATAATCTGGCCACATCTCTTGTCCACGCGTCGTTTCACTCCCTCTTCGTCTCCTTGCATTTCTCGCACTCATAGAACTAGAGTTCCTTATTCTGCCGTGGCGGCCCAAATTGTATTTGGGAATATCTTTAGCCGCTGCGTGGGGAAACACTGTTAGAATCAGGCAACGTTCTGTACAACTGATCTCGTATCAGCAGCCAGGAACAACTTGACCAGTTCTCAATAGCCGTGCCCGAGACCAAGACAAGTCCGTGTCCAACAAGGCACAAATCCAAGACAAATGCAAGACTTTAAAAACGTTGACTCGACACTGAAACCGGACTCGAGTACTACATCCCTGGTTTGTCATAAACCTTTTTTTTTGTCTTTCAAGACACAAGAAAAGAAAGTTTAAATATGTTTTGTAACTAACCATTGCGTTCAACCCATTTCCTCCAAAAATTGTCATTACATGGGGCCTGATCACAAAAAAAGGCAGGGAAGTACTAGACTTTTCCTCCATGTTGGCGGTTTCGTCCAATTCCATCAAGCAAAGAGCTCTGTGTGCTGTTTCAGAGTGCAGGGATTGCCTCAATGAAATTGATCCACTAAACACAGCAAGTTTTGCTTGCTGCCTTAGGTTTGGGTTCTGATAGCCGGTTCCACTTTGGGTCCAGTTTCCACTTGCCAAAATACTCTGATTTGTTAAGCTCTGATAGTAACAAATCTCTTAGAAATTATCTACAGTAGCTGATTGTGCCACATCAATCTCAGAAGAATCCCAAATTTCATGCATATCATATCTATAATTTAAAATTATCAACTTAATAATTCTGAATCAGGACCAATGGTATTCGCAGCAAGTTGTTCATGAGAAATAATATGCAAAGGTGTTATTTCATTGTGTCACATACATTTATAACTAATACTGCTCATCTCATTTTCAGGTTGTAGCTACGGGGTGTGAACATTAATTAAGCTGCCACTAAATATTGCAGTGCTTCTGCCTTCTCAGCCAACAAAAGGAAATTACAGATCTTTGAGTTTTTGAGTTTCTATAGCTTTAATTACTTGCACATGTGGAGAGCTGAACCTTATTAGATTCGACACAGGATTCAATAAGTGAATAAAATACTGGATTCTGATTCAATAAATTGCTATCAAATACCAACCTTGCTGTCACTCTTGAAAACTTAGTTTATTGTTCTACAGTAGCCTATATATTGTCACCCCAGGTGCTAAACCAAGCATCATGATAAAAATGATCAAAATAAATAACTCCTCCACAACCATGTTAGACTCTCTGATAGAAAAATGCACTTCAGAAAGTTTCATTTTTTTACTTTTACGTAACAAAGCAAGTTGACTAAGAACATATTCATATCTATAGCAACAGCCTGGGGGAGAACTATGTGGTCAGACTGTTACTATTTAAATCCTTTCGCAGATCTATGAAGATGAAGTCGAATGTTCTTTGCCTGATTCACTCCTGACCTTAGCTAAAAACAGCAGAACCAGTCTCATGATCACACTGCCATTTCATAATGTTGCCAGTACATGAATAGATTGTTGCCACAGCAATAACATTTCCTTATGTTGACTAAAGAGTTGCTTTAGTCAATAATCCCCTCAGCGGTAGTCATAACCCTAGTACTTCAGGACCTCTTGGTACCTTTAGACCAGGGGTCTCCAACCTTTTTTCCTCTGAGAGCTAATTTAACAAAATGAAAGTGGCAGAGAGCTACACATAGCGCCACCAAGCTGTACATCGCCAATAGCAGACTTAATTGTCCTGTCCTGTCCTACTTTCATGGTCCTTTAATAACATTGCAGCCATCGCAGTCATCGCTTCTATTACAATCCCACCATAAGTGAAGGGCTGGTTATTTTTTTAGGATGTTCGCCACTAAACAAAGCCTCTGTTGCTGCGTTGGTCTTCTTCTCCAGTTTGGTAAACAGAGACTGTCGTCTTTTAAATGTTGTTTTCAGTTCCTTTACCTTCTCCGTTCGTAGACTGATACCAGACGGAAAGTCCTATGAAAAAATGCTGTGAACTATGGTGAAGTGGCGCTCGACGTTACATCTTTTACTGACTGACACGCTTGCACCTCAAATGAGACACACACATTTGTCATCACCCATTCCTCATTAAAATAGTTTATTTTTTGCTTTTTATTGGCCTGGCTAGTTTCTGCGGTCATTGTTAAATCTGGTGTTCGCTTGCTGGTCTGCTAACATCGTCTAATGTTACTGCGTCGCTGATGTCATGAAATTTGAAAGCAGCGCAACTTGTTTAATTGTCGGCTGATTGGCAAATAATCATTTTGTGTCAGAAGGGTGCGCAATGTCTGTGAATTTGATTGGATAGAAATTTAAACCGGTTTACGATGTGACTTTGTGTTATCAAATTTATGTCCATATTCTTTTAACCTTTAGTGAGCCACTCAGACACAGGTAGAGCTACTACTTGTTGGAGACCCCTGCTTTAGACCTTTTGACAAGGGTTTTCAGGTTTTTATTTTTCACATATGGCCTATAATACAATTTGGAAAGACTAGAGATATTTCAACAATACTAAGAGAGAAAAAGCCCACTGGGGAAAGGCAGGAAGCTCAGACTGGGAGGAAGAAAAATCGGAGAAATCAACATGTATTGTCAGATCTGTAGCGCTACAAGATGCAAAAAAAAAAAGCAGTTTTGGAACCGATCGTCGCATTTGCTCCTCTTCTGTCTGTTTCGAGGTGTAGACAGCATAGATTCACCATAAATGACCATGATAAAGCCATGATTAATCCCAATTAATCGCTGATTATCATAAAGTTTGCATGTCTGTAAAGGGGAGACTCGTGGGTACCCATAGAACCCATTTTCATTCACATATCTTGAGGTCAGAGGTCAGGAGACCGCTGCCAGTGCCATGCCAGTTTTTCCTCGCCAAAATTTAGCGCAAGTTTGGAGCGTTATTTAGCCTCGTTCGCGACTAGCTAGTATGACATGGCTGGTACCAATTGATTCCTTAGGTTTTATAGGTTCATATGATATGAGAAATTTATCTATGCTCTCTCCAAAGCCAGCAGGCTCAGATGACCAAAACAGTATTGATATGTTTCACTTTCAGGTCATTTTCGCCATCGGAAAACATTCTAAATATATTGTGTACACTTAAACTGATATCATTTTTTTTTTAGGTGAGCGTTTCTTTTAGATGACTAAAATATGTTTTTCTTCCATCCCCGTCCACAGCACTGTATTTCTTTACTCCCGTGCTGGTAGTCCTGCTGGTACTCCTGTTTCTCCAAGCTTGGGGCACGCCGACCGTCATCTACTGTAAATAATACACCTACAGTACTATGGATAAGTAACTCATACAACCCCACTTCAAAACACCCAAACTATCACTTTAACATTAGTGTTCATCAGCCCTAAATAACTTGTTAAGATCTGAATATAGAACAGTTATCTGTGGGGTCATGTGTTGTGTTTACTGCTTACTGAATGAATCTTTAAAGTCTTGCCTACTACATCACGTTTAGGGAGGGGCCAGAGAATTCGGCCGAACCGAACTTTGAAATCCAAAACATACGAGCAAATTTTTGAGCAAAAAGGATTAGACACCAGGGGTGTAAAGTGGGGGGGACCGATGGCCCCTTCCCTACTTCCTACCCCTCTACTTCTGGCGCCCTTACTTGGACCACACCCATCTTTGAACGCCACCTTAATTTTGATCTCAACTACACACCTGTAAAGTTTTGCGATGGGTGTGACGCTATCAGTTTGACAAAATCTGTCCCCAGACAGACAGACAGACATATAAACACCTGGCAAAGGTGCAAAAGGGAGTAGGTAAAAGATGCCTGTGTTAATATTTGCTTGCTCACAGAGGCTGAATGTAACAATGTCAGTTAAACAGTTAGATCTGTGCCAGAGTGTTCAACTGTAGTTGAGTGTAGTTATTCTGGTGGCGAGAATAACTCTCCTTTGTCTAACTAGTTTACCCTCAGTGTGCACCAAAATGTTACACACTAAAAAGATTCATATTGTAAAAATGTAGTGATAAAGAAAGAGGAGCAGAAGTTATAGCTAGTTTACATACTTTACTATACTCTGAACAGCATACTGTAAATAACACCTGTCTTATCTGACGTACATGCATGTATATAGGATGTAATCTTGTTCCTAAGCTTCACGTGCATAAAATGAGAACACACTGGATTACAGTCACATACAGTATATCTAATATCTCATCTGCTTGATGTGGGCGATAATGCCTCGCACCGCTTTTCTAGGAGATCCAATGTCATTATCTCCATAGATGGGATTGCGTGTCCTCAGGTTGATGTCGAAACATGCAAAATTCTCTTCTATCTCCCTGTCATCAATGGGTCTTATCTAGATCCTTCTGCTCTGACTGTATCACTGTTTGCGTGTATATGGGTGTGCGCTGCAGTTCTCTTCCTTTTAATATCTAATCTCATTGTATCTGCCATCACTAATAAGTTTGATTTAATTAGGTTTGAGCCTGCATTCATGTGTCACAGTGGTAGGGTCGGTGCCAACAATTCATTTATTTATTGTTTTAGATCTCCAGAGAATTTTGTTTTGTACTGAGTCTCAATTTGGATAATTCAGTTTGTACACATCCTTGTAGTACACTGTGCACACTATGTACTTACTAGCGTAGTGCGTGAATTTCGACAGTGTTGTCTCAACAATAACAACAACAGCAACAACAACTCTTGGGGCGGCAGTAGCTCAGTCCGTAGGGACTTGGCTTGGGAACCGGAGGGTCGCCGTTTCAAGTCCCCGCATGGACCAAGTACTGAGTGTGGACTGGTAGCTGGAGAGATGCTAGTTTGCCTCTTGGGCACTGCCGAGGTGCCCTTGAGCAAGGAACCAAACCCCCAACTGCTCGGGGCGCCTGTCAGGGGCAGCGCCCTCGCTCTGACATCTCTCCATTAATGCATGTATATAGGTCCTGTTTGTGCATGTGTGTGTGTATTTCGGGCCTGTGAGTACTATGTAAAATAACAGAGTGAAAAAATTGAATTTTCCCTCGGGGATCAATAAAGTGCCTTTCTTCTTCTTTCAAATCACACACAGCTGTTGCGTACTCACGAGAAGCTCGGTACATCCATTGGTGATGGTCAGCCACGGACATCATGCCATATCGGCAGTAATTCAATTCAGACGGATAAATTAACCCAATAATGGCTTCTATCCGACTACACTATAGTGGTACTTTGTGAAAAAAAACACATGTATAACTTAAATTTGTATAGTTTGGTGTTCGCCGTTTCAATCGCAACAACTGCAGCCTCCTCGCCTTCGCCATTTTCACAAGTTTGAAATAGGTTGGTGGCCCCTCCCCTTCTGCTACGTAACAAAGATGGCGACCGTTGAGGGTGAGAATTGTCCCGTGTTCCACACTCAACGTTTTGACCATTTTGAGTACAACATCCGGATACTTATTGTAGAGTGCACTGCATTTTGCCATACTTCTCAGTGGGGACGCACTTATGCACTCAAAATATTAAGTGTTAAGTATGGAAGTACACAAATTGAAACACAACATAAGACAGATCAAGGTCTGTAGACCCAGTTATAGACCTTTTCATGGCCATTCTGTTGCTAGGGCAACAGCTTTGGTAAAAGTTTACTTCCTGTCAGCTACTGCATTAACAAACATTGCAACAGGAAATGCAAAGGGACCTATTTAAAATGCTCATGTTGTCAAGTTGGTAAAGGTCTATACTGTACATGAATGTGATAGATAGACTATACTAGGGGTGGGAATCACAGAGTAACTCACGATATGTTGACATTAATAAATAAACGATCGACTAGATTATTATTCCCCGTAAAAGTAATGTCGAAAAAATTGTTTGAGAGCACCGCGAGTGACTCTCACCGTCTGTTTAAAAGGCCGAAAGTCCGTCACTCTGATAAAACAAACGGCAGGCCATGTCCGTTTATACCTGCAAGCATTTGAATGAAACTTGAAAAGCCGGAGGGCTGTCACTGTGAAATTACAAATGGTAGTAATGTGTTGTTTATGGGACCTAGAGATGGACTCTCCTAAATCCATGACGTTCTGGGCTCGGAGCAGCGCCTCAACCTCCATGCTGAAGATACTAACGTAGCTAGCTAGTTTTGTTTCAGCTGCCCCAACACAGCCATTTAGAGTGCCTGCATGTTTTGATAAAAATATCGATATTTGGCGACAGTGTATCGATAACGTATTGCAAGAGGAAATAATACAATATATTCCCGTATTGATATTTTTTCCCAACCCAATATATATATATATATATATATATATATATATATTGGGGTTGGAAAAAAAAAATATATATATAAAAATATATATATATATAAAAATATATATATATATATATATATATATATGTAGATATTATGTATGTGTAGTGTATACACATGTGGAAGCTCTTTCCTGGGACAACTTTACTGTCGCATGGTAAATAGTGTTTATACACTACAGTAGGGGATTACAGTACAATTGGAAAATGAATTCCAGTAACGCTCTTTTACTTCGACGTTTGGGGGTAGGCTTGTTTGCTGTTTTACCAATTTTCGATTTCTTCTTTGTGGGTTTAGTAGAGAGACTGGTTCGGGATGTGCTAGCTTTGCAGGCTGGGCGTGGGGTTGAGGCATTTAGCCCCCACCAAAAGACGAGAAATGCACTTCTTGATAATGCCACAGTTGTTTAAATGTTGTTCATTCTTAGCTAGTTTGCTAACTTTAGCTACTGGTTACTCTACATTCAGGAATCACCCGTTTTTTTAAGCCTTCACTGTGAGGACAGGACTTCCAGAGTGCTGCATCAGTCACTGGGGCTAATGTTAAGCTAGCTGTTGACGGTCAGTAAATCTCTCCAGACGCTATGCATTGCACTTATTAACACACAATGTCTTATTTTCTATGTTTGCATGTTTTAAATACACAGGATTTGATGTGTGGGTGTGGAGGCTTTGGAATAGTTTAAGGGCATGTTTGATGGAAAGTAATGTAACAACTATGTGACTAATTACTTTTGTTGTCAAATAATTTGTAAAGGAATGTAATTCCTTTTTTATAATTAGCCTATATTTTTCCAGGAACTTGTCTAACACTAGCGGAGATGTTGCACAAAGATTTGTGTTTTCCAGTAAGGAAGGTCATGTGGCTGCGGTGATGTTGTTGATGGAAGTGCCAAGTGATCTGTTTTATCCTGAAAAGAGCCTCCATCCCTCTCTTTCATGTGTGGTATTTGGCTGGAATTAAACCCAGTCCCCCCCCCCCCACAACTGAGATTACATAGAAATAGCTGACACAGTGTAACTGATGACCTCTATCTACCTGTCTGTCTCTCTCCTCTACCTCCCTCCTCCTGTCACAAGCTCACGACTCTGATTGGATGTAAACTACTTACATCATAAACCACTTTCTCATTGTCTCCCCCAGGCCTCAGCTCGATAACAATGTCCGTCAACATTATACACAATCAATCAATCAATCAGTCAGTGAACCAAATAACCAATCACTCTGACATTATTCAGAACACTTTTCGTTCAAACGCTTGACAAACAGTGCTCTTCACAATCAGTGGCAGACAAGCCGGTGGGGATTCACAGTTTCACGCAGAGCACCCTGCAGAGGAGGGTTACAGGACAGCCTCTCTCACAGCGGGGGGTGGTGGATTTTCCACGAAATAGAAGGTATCAGGATAGTGGATTGGTTGCTGGATTTAGGTTTTGGCTCATTACAACATGCATGCAAGGACATACTTTATCTCACCCTTATTTCACTATTCCATTATTCTTTCTGTCATTTTTCTCCATTTTATTCTGGCAACAAAATAAGCAAACACATACACACTTAGAAATTATTTGATGCTATCACTTCAGGCTGCTCTCATTTGCTCCTCTTTTGTCTGTTTCGAGGTGTAGACATCATGGATTCAACATAAATGACCATGATAAAGAAATATTTTCGTTAGGGCTGTCAATCGATTAAAATATTTAATTGCGATTAATCGTATGATTGTCCATGATTAATCACAATTAATCGCAAATTAATCGCACATTTTTTATCTGTTCAAAATGTACCTTAAAGGGAGATTTGTCAAGTATTTAATACTGTTATCAACATGAGAGTGGACAAATATGCTGCTTTATGCAAATGTATGTGTATATTTATTCCTGGAAATCAGGACACAACACAAAACAATGACAAATATTGTCCAGAAACCCTCACAGGTACTGCATTTAGCATAAAAATATGCTCAAATCATAACATGGCAAACTCAAGCCCAACAGGCAATAACAGCTGTCAGTGTGTCAGTGTGCTGACTTGACTATGACTTGCCCCAAACTGCATGTGATTATCATAAAGTGGGCATGTCTGTAAAGGGGAGACTCGTTTGTACCCATAGAACCCATTTTCATACACACATCTTGAGGTCAGAGGTCAAGGGACCCCTTTGAAAATGGCCATGCCAGTTTTTCCTCTACAAAATGTAGTGTAAGTCTGGAGCATTATTTAGCCTCCTTCGCGTCTATCTTCACTCTAGCTTTAAAATAGAGCAACCTCTGAAAGATCAGTTGCGTAAATGTGTTAAAGAAATGAATGGCATTAAAACTAATTTGCGTAAACGTGTTATTATCGCGTTAACTTTGACTGTCCTAATATTCATATTACTAAATATTAGGGCTGTCAGAGTTAACACAATAATAACTTCTTAATGCAAATTTGTTTTAACGCCACTAATTTCTTTAATGCAATCGATCCTTTGGAGGTTGTAACAGTCTCAGAGTCAACGAAGATACTGGTATCATATGGAACCAGAAAACCCAAGGAATCCATTGGTATCAACCATGACATACTAGCTTGTCCCGAAGGAGGCTAAATAACGCTCCAGACTTACACTACATTTTGCAATAATAATTTTCCAATAATAAATATACACATACATTTGCATAAAGCAGCATATTTGCCCACTCCTATGTTGATAAGAGTATTAAATACTTGAACATATAAAATATGTGTGATTAATCGATTGACAGCCCTGATTACTAAATATTGATTGAGTTGGTTGTCAAGCTATAGGACCCCTCAGGGGAACTTTGGGGAGGTCACAAGATGACTTCCAGAAAGTGAAAACATGTATTTCAAATACACGCATTTATGCTGATGATCATACATCACATGGAAATAATGGAAATTGGCTGCCTTTAGGCTCTTTTGGATAATAAATGAAAGGAAAAATTGCCAGAAAAGGGAAAATAAAAATAACTTGTGTTCACATGCTCTTGTAGGAAGAGGTCAGACGTGGGTGTTACTTCATCTGCAGTCACCTGTTGAGGAGGTTGAAACCCATGTAAATAAGAGAGGAAATAGTGCATTCCTTTTCACTTGAAGAATATCCCGAGGGCTATTTCTGACATCTCTCATGTGAAGTTTTGACTTGTAACCTCGTCCAGACACACACTAACAGGAAATCCTACTTTGGCGGATGTATGATTCTGTATTTAGAATACAAAGACCTGAATTATTTTTCCTCCTGGTCTCACATGGATCTACAGTCTTCAATACAACACACAGGAATCGAACATGCCTGCAGGCACACATTCATGCACACACACCTGACCTCTTTATATAGACATTGTGACTCATGGTTTTAATGAGGACTTGACACTGTGTAGTTACATTGAGGTTTTCTTGAGAGCTGATTAGTGTTTCACTCTACCTACAGCTGAATTAATTCAGTGATGGTGAATTATTTCATTCTTTTCGTATTCCGGTAATTTCACTATCTTTCATGTATCCACATGACAGAAAGCTTTATGCAGAAGTTACTCTCACCTCATGTCTTCTCAAAACGGGGGGCTCATCCATTTTACATGTACAGTAACACAATGAAAGAAAGACATGTATAAAAGAGAGGCTTGGGATGCTGGAAGGTTAAAAACCAAATGTATTTGTCAGATAAGGGAGGCAGGGGAAATGCTTTATCACACACACACACACACACACACACACACACACTCTAACCTTGCAACTAAAGTGTTTTTCAATTTAATTGATTTCCTAAGTTTTCTTCTAACATTGCTGCAAGTATTTTCAATAAATTAGACATTTTCACTAATACCTGTACAGCTACAATCAAATATTTATTGTAAGAGCTGACTGGGTCTGCACCATTCCCAAGTCATAGTTTTGCAATAGTGCAAACACTGTGGGTTTAAACAACATAGTGGCCTTCTGGGGGATTGTGTGTCTGAATGTGTGTCTGTTAGGGGTGGGGGAAAAAATTGATTCACCTATGTATCGCGATTTTTCTTAACGATTTTGAAATCAAATTTTTTATTGCCAGAATCAATATATTTGGTTCATTTGAGTCTGTGCGGAGGTAGAAGGAAGTTACCGCTTTTATTGTTGTAGTCAAAGTAACATGATGTCATATCTGTTCCGTATCATTCAACCAAAGCAAACCGCAGCCGGCCGCAGCGAGCCTTAACGAGAAAGTAGAAAACAGCGGAGGGTCCACGTGGATACAACCTGCACCCTCACATTTTAAATCCAAAGTGGTGTACACTACACATACAGTAAAGTATGGAAACACTTTGGGTGTTGCCACTAATTTGTGAGGGAAATGTCTTTATTCTTTGATTGTTGGGTTGCTGGAAAAAATGTAATAAATAATGACTGATATATTTGACTTTAGAAAATCTCTGACTACATACATGTAGATCACAATCAAACATTTTTAATGTATCAATGTAGATATTTTCCAAAGTAAAAGTCCCTAGAAGTGTATGATTCAACTTTTTCCCATGGTATAGTGTAATACTTATAGAATCAAAAAACTTAAAAATCGCAGAACATATTGAATCGGCACCCAAGTATCGTGATATTATCCAATCGGGAGATAGGTGTATCGTCCCAGCCCTACAAATATGCATAAATGGGTTAACTGTGGTACTCGAATTCAGTTCTTGCTCTCACATCTTTGTTTTTTTTGGGTTGTGTGAATACATGTCTGTTTGAATTCAAGACTCATAACCATGTGCCTTTTATTTAATGTATGTAATGATCAGCTGAATAAAAGATGGCACTGCTACAGCAGGGATTAAATGTATGGGTTCCTTTAAGAGTTCCTTTGAGAATAGATAAATATAAAATGACGGTCTGCAGCATTAGGCGTTTTCGGACCAAACACTTCTAGGAACTCACTGAGAGGAACTGCCCACTAGGGGGCTCCCGGAGAACTACATACCTTCAAGGGATTTTTTTTCTGTTTGCATTCGCACCGCCAATAAGAAAGCTGAAGTTACGTTAGCCGCCTGGTGTGAGCAGCAAGTTCCTTACTTTTCCCAAGCTCTCTTAGCTTTTTTAGTAATATGAAAATAAACAAACAACTCTTTTACACTCAACAATTAAATAAACTCAAGCAAAATAGCCGTCCCGAAATTGTCTTTTGCAATTTCAGTTCAAAATGGCTATCGTTCTTCAGCTCAGTGGGTGTGCTTTGTGCTACAGGGTTAGCCTTTGTGCTAACGTTACTGGGGGTAGCCTTTGTACTACTGGGTTAGCCTTTGTGCTAACGTTACTGGGGGTAGTCTTTGTGCTACTGGGTTAGCCTTTGTGCTACTGGGTTAGCCTTTGTGCTAACATTATTGGGGGTAGCCTTTGTGCTACTGGGTTAGCCTTTGTGCTAAAGTTACTGGGGGTAGCCTTTGTGCTACTGGGTTAGCCTTTGTGCTAACGTAACTGGGGGTAGCCTTTGTGCTACTGGGTTAGCCTTTGTGCTAACGTTACTGGGGGTAGCCTTGTGCTACTGGGTTAGCCTTTGTGCTAACGTAACTGGGGGTAGCCTTTGTGCTACTGGGTTGGCCTTTGTGCTAACGTTACTGGGGGTAGCTTTTGTGCTACTGGGTTGGCTAGCTGAGCAGTGGCTCTCACTCGTTTTTTTGTCTCAGTGAGTGTGTGTTCATGAATGCGTTAACTTCTACACTTCATTGTGGATCCATTTGTTTTCTTCCATTTTTTTGTTATGAGCTGTTGCTTGTGTTTTTTGTTGTTTACACAGCTAACAGGCTGCTGGTGCTGCATTTGCTCATTTGTTCGACCAATCACCGTACACTTGCGGCACTCACGGTTCTGGCTCACGGCGGGGGAATTTTGTCCACATATCCCTGCCTTGCACTGGTTAATGAAGATCCTCATAAACCAACAAACCTGAGATGTGTTTGTGAGAATTCCTGAGGGAATAAATGGACAACATGGCAGTCTGCATTAATGCGGTGTACTGCCTTTAAAACTGCATGGGGCCCTTTGCTGCAGAGAGGCTCATCAATAGCAATTTCCTTGAACACAGAAAGGCAGGAAGGACTCCAAACCCTTTTGGTAAAAAACATGCACACTTACACACACGCAGACACACACAAACACACATACACACAAACCATTAGCATTGATCAAGACCCTCTCTATTATTCTTGGCAAACATGATGACAGAAAAAATGGATGATCCCTTCACACACACACACACACACACACACACACACACACACACACACACACACACACACACACAATGACAGATCCTCAGTCTCCACGGAGCCCCAATTGAAATCATTCATGATTGGCTCCTATTGTTAAAGGCTATGTCAAGCACCAGCCTGTGAGCTGCAAGGCGATGAATAGCAAAATAAACACATATTTACCCCCTGACAGCCCCTTTTCAATTAAAGGGAAACACTCCTGATTTTCAGCACCAATAATTGTTTGGTTAACGCTCCATTTGCAGTGGTGTTGTGCTGCTGGCGCACTACCTAGAAATTTATTGTTGTCACATTGGACGGACTTGTTTGCCTCATAAATACTACACACTAAAGCAATTCAATTATAGTTTGACAAAGTGATCCCAACTCAAGGTTCACTAGCTTTTTTCTGGAGCTTTCAACCAAATCACACCATCTTCATCTGTGGATTGATCAGTGAGTGCATTTTTAGGACATCTCTTCCATGTTGGCTTTAAAGTTGAATTCAGTCTTGACATAACTCAAGGTACACTTACTATGCTTTTCCTGAGCTTTTTTTTATTTAGATGTTAGTTGTTTTAGTTTAGTTTTTTAGTTTGTAGCTGAACTACACCAGAGAATATTTGATGCTGTTTTGCCCTCATTGTTCTCCGTGAAGTTTGCTGGAAGTGATGTAATGTAGCCCTGGTGAGTTTAGTGTGGAGTGAGCACTGCGCCGGGCTGCGTTTAAAAAATTGGCCTTGTGTGCTCTCATTCATTTTAATAAATTAAAAGATAACACACAAATCATAATTTTATTTGAATGAAAACTCAACTCCTGGCATTTGCTACTGGTGGTCCTCACCACTGTTGTGGAACATATTTTATTTTTTAAACAAGTGCTGTGTGGTGGAACTAATTTATACCGATGTGAAAAGGTTCATGTCGATTTCGAAACGTGACTGATATATATTTGGAAAAGTAATTAATATTAATATTTAAAGAAACCTTAAAGTGTTAAATTTGAAACTGTGTTAGCGACCCATTCCTCTTTGAGAAGACTATAGTTGAACAGGCTGGGGAAATTATGGCAGACCCCTCCCATGTCCTGTGTTCAGAATACAAACTGCTCCCATCAGATAGATTCTATAGGCAGGGTTTCCGCCAGTGCATTGCAAGCCCACCCGGCCTAAGTTGACTCCCGGCCGGCCCTAGTCATCAGGTATTCATGTATTTTTAAGATGTTTTTTAAGCTGAAATGTGTTATACAAGTAGCAAACTCCTTTATGGAATAACTCAGTGCGTAGGTTGTGTACTTAGCGTTAGCGACTGTCATTGTGTTTGGTCAAGAGAGAGAGAGAAACAGAAGACACGCACCGACCACGTTCTGTTTGTTTACTAGAAAGTTCATGTATCTTTTGGGTGACAAGACAAGACGGGGTTGAATGCACTTGATGTTGGCACTTGCATGTGTTATGCCCTTTACGTCTGTTACTGCACCACTAGAGTTGTATGCTTTTTGTATGCGGCAGCCTTTATGTCCGAGACAAATTTCCCTAGGGACAAACAAAGTAGTATGAAAAAGTATGTAAGATGTAGTATGTAAAAAAGTAATCTTGAATCTTAAACAAACTCCAGCTGCAAATGAAGACCATGTGATATTGTAGAAATTTCCAGAAAACACTAGTAGACCTTGAGTTGGGATTGTTTTGTCAAAGTACTTTTTTATAGTCAACAATGAACCACAATTGCCATTCAATTGTAGTCTTTTCACAGAAGACATTTTGACTGCTCACAGAATGAAAAGAACAGTTGTACACTAGAATTGCACTCGGAGAGTGCAGACCTCCACCAACGCGTGACTTTAAAAACAGATCACAGCTCACAGCTGGCGGTTACGTGAGGTGAAGCGGCTTATTATTAACATGGTGAGTTTCCGTGTAACGTATCAGCAGATTCCTCTCTCATTCAGCAGCCTTGTTATGTCTGTATAACGTTACACTACGTTGTCTGTCACCCCGTCATCTACAGCTATGTTCTTTCTCACCGCGGACGGACAGCATCTGCCGCACACACATCCACAAACGTATCTCTCTGCTCTCCAAAGGAGGAAGGAGGCGGGGTCACGCGTCATCAGCTACACTGCGCATGTGTTATACCCTGTAGTTTTAATGCTCAGGCTGATCGGAATTCTTAAAAATATTGATCATTGATCATGATCCGGATCGCCACCAAAATCGAATGGATTGTTCACTGTGCCACACCCCACCCCTCCAAAAAATTTCATTCAAATCCATCGCGGACAACAAACCAACGCCGGTGAAAACATAACCTCCTTCCTAGGCCTTCGGCCTTGGCGGAGGTAATAATAAGATGAATGATGGCTGAATTCCATTTAGCTGCTTATTGTGCAGGTTGGCTCACTGTCACACTATCATGGCTTACTGGGACACTTAAATAGAACAAAGCCACCTTTAATGTTTCTCCTTAGTCTGTTGAGAAACTGAATGAACAATAGTGCAGCCTGCCTGTTCGAAAGGAGCTGGTAATGTAGATTAAACAAACTTCTGACAAATTGATCTTAAATTCTTGTTACAATTATATGATAGTCTTCTGCGACACAATGCGCTTTGAGCTGCGCTCGCTGGTGAGTTCAACGCACAGGGCTTTGTCCAACGCAGTGAAAAGCTGTCGCGGCGCAGCGAAAGCCATCGGAAATACAGTAATGGGTATCGAACCTACATGGGGTGCACGCTGTACCAGGTGAGCTATTGGTCGCCCGAGCATGTCTTCTTTAAACACTTAAATGTCGTTAAATGGAGCAATCGTGAATGTTATTAGTTGATTTTCCTGCTATGACAAGTCAATGTCAGTTGTTGTCAGTTATATTTGGCCACAAATATAGCTAAAGAGATAAGTGAATGCATCTCCATCACACTCCATTGCAAAACCACTGTAATCAGGGGAAAACAGCTGTATTTTATTATCACCCTACAGTGTGCATGTGACATTGTGTGCATTAATGGAAAAAACTGTTGCATTTACACAATAATTAACTGCCTAATTAGTAGAAATTGCAGTACACGTGCTAATCAGCGTGATATATTACATTACAGTAGCTAAGGCAGCGGTGCCAGTGCAAGCTGTTTTAATGGATTTTTGAAAGCAACATGAGCACACTACTAGGAGGTAGAGCAAAGCTGCAGTAGAGCAGTAAAATTAACACTTTTCATTAGCAATAATGACAATAGGAAATATGTTAAATTACAGCAGCTGGTGTCCTTTAAATCTTTTAAATAAATACTGCCGGGGGGGGTTTAGATCACAGCAAAGCACTTGATGAAGGCAGAGAGGATAGGTGAGTGTAGGGCGTGGGCTCCACTTTAAATACTCATGATGGTGTTGGTCACATGTGAAACCTTGCTAATGGTATTCAGCCTAGTGATCAGCCACAGCAGGACCCCTGCCACTGTGTGTGTCTTTTTTCAACTTGTCGTCCCAGCTCACTCATGAATAATTTATGATATACTCCATGAAATCACATCTTTAGAATCACAGATTAATACACCAGGGGCTGAGGCTGATAGGAGACAGAAGAAGGGAGCGAGAACCTGATCCCCCACCTGTGTGTGTGTGTGTCTTCTGATATGTGTATGTTACCTGCTTTACATCTCTTTACTTCAGCTCTTGAGCCATCAGCATGGTTTCTGAAATGAAAGGGGCATATGTAAAGTACTCCAAAAGACTGTGACAGTAATCAAACAGGGAGTTACACATGAGCGGTACCAGATCCAACACAGGTATCCTAATCACTGCCTATTAAGACATAGGGCGGCTCAGCAGTTAGAGCTGGTTGGAAACGATGCACAACAACAAAAATTCGGATATAATAATCATCCGCTTATAGTGATCAATTTGACCCGGACAGTTGGCCTACAAAAATACGTCATCTCTGCACCACTCTATTTACGTTTGATGTTAGGCGGCGACCTCTAGTGGCCGTAGTAATTATGACAGAGACAAAGGAGTCAGGTGATGTAGTATAAAGAGCAACAAAGTCTGTGTGGGGAAGAGGTCGGGGTGGAGGTATAAGTCCAAGGCCCTATGATTTCGATGCGGAAAACACGGACGGAATCGCGGAATGTGATGATAGTGGAATCAGCTGTAAAACGCAAAATAGCGTGGAATTTGCCAAAATGTTGATGCAATTTATGAAAAACTGGGTTTCACTGCCATTATAAGTGGGTTTTTTTACAGCACCTAAGCCGACTAACAGAAACAACTATGCTGCTATGTTTTGGTGTCATTTACGGGCACGCTGCCTCTCACCCTGCTCTGTCTGTGTTTCACCGAGAGCGAGCTCAGCTGCCGCTCAAACACACACGCAGACACATTCATGTCGAAGAGGTCCTCTCAGACGACTAGCATACTTCACTACACAACTTTAGCCAACAGTTTTTGGAGCTTCCCGACAAAAGCCCCAGATCAGAGGCCAATTGGCGTTGGCTCAGTGCTCGCTGTTCAAAGAAGTGAGCTGAGAGGCTCGCCGATGCATCACGTAGCAGGTTTAATGTGTGACCTGTCGAGGAGATAGTGAGCTAGTGAGCTAATGTCGAGTAGTGAGGAGTCAGCGTTAAATGACGGTATAAAACAATCAATTGAGAGGCGAAGTCCCTCCTCTTCTGGTGGACCATCATGGGACCTTATTTCGGGAAAAATATGTACTTTTTTTATTTTTTTTTATCCAATTTGAATTGTGCCATGAATCACACATATAATGTTTGTCAAACATAATTTGACAAGTCAAGAAAGTTGCCATTTGTTGTCAAACTGTTGAAGTATAAACTATGAAAATACGAATTATAAAGTCTACACACCCAAAGGTCGCGTAAGTGACGTGTCTCTCTCTGAAGCTACGATGCCTGTGTGTTTCGTACCGGTATGTACTCACACAAGCAACGGGTCTCGCTAATTTTTTCACTTCCTGGCTGATAAAAGGCCAGGAATCGCTGGATAAAACACATCAGGTAAGAGAACGTTTCATTTGTGCGCGGAACATAGCGAAGTTAGATAGCGCGCGCTAGCTCGCTAGTGTTGCTGACATATGTTGTGCAAGACGAGAGATGTAGTTCACTGAGCGGTTTCACACAAAACTACATGATACTACGATAAACCTACAAAGAACTGTGACTTTCTTGACTTGCAAAATTATCTTTTAAATTGACAAACATCATATGTTTGATTGATGGCACAATTCAAACAGGATAAAAAAAAATATTTATCTCTCGCCGTTGACTTACGTACATATTTTCTTCCGAAATAAGGTCCCATGGAGTCCACCGTAAGGGGAGGGACTTTGCCTCTCTATAAAATATGTTTTCAAAAAGTGCGAATCACTGCAACCATGGGAGGTTCTTGAGCATACAGTCATAAATAAGCATAAAAAATATTAGGCTGATGGGTCCAGCAGTATGAGAGATTAGCCTTGGACAGACGGACAGACAGACACAGAGATGCACACACATTGCCGTACATAATCTCCTGGCGGAAATAATGAACCGTACTTTTCCTTTAAAGTCTGCCAGCTCATGTTAAGTTTATATGAGTTTGTGTGTGTATGCTTCTTTGGGGTTTCATAAGCAAACATATGTGTAACCTAGTAATTGCTACAAGAACTGACTCACATTTGGATGCATTACCAAGAATCCAAAACACTCTTACCACCGCCCGACCTCTCTTGGTTGTTCCCTCGGCTCCGATCGACCTCAGTCCTGCTGAATAAATCAATACATTTACATGCTTGAATTTACTGGCAAAAAACGGCAACTCTGCTTTTTTTTTTTTTAAATTGGGGTGAAAGTAAATTCTGTCACAGCTGTGTATTTATAGTACATTTCAGCAACCCCATCTCATCCAACCCTTGCTCTCTCCTGCTATTTGCGCCCTCATCATGCCAGTGAGTGCTTTCTCTATGGCCCGCTTCCACGGTGCCATCAGCGGAGAGGGGCTGCTTACCCGCTAGCACAGATGTGCCCATCATTTGATGAAGGGCTGTTGGGTACATCTTTCCATGGGACACTTTTTCATGACACTTTTCCTTTTTTTTTTACGACCGTCACATTCCTGGCAGTAACAGCTGGCAGGCACCACACTGTCACAGACCGTATTCCAGGAGGGATTTAAAGGGAGATTAAAGTCAGTTGGCATCCGGTGATTGTACCATGTTTTATCCACACTATTCCCCTTGTTAATCAGGAGTTGTGTAAAACAGTTTGTGTTGGCAGTATAATTTAGCTGAAAAGTGGTTGGAAGCATCCTTAACGCCCTGCTTGTAAAATGTAAGTGATTTAGTTTAAAATGTTTTGTTCGTTTTTTCCTCTAAGAGGATCTTTGCTTTTCATTGCAACTTAACAAGGTGTATGAATGAATAAGACACCTTTCCTAAAAGCGGCAATGACGATACACAATAATATACACACAGTCACAAAATATATTTAAGAGACAATTTCAAGAAATATGAATGTATTTAGGCTGCAGGAACTGAGGTGTGTTATCACAACTGCGAGGGAAGCTCTTTGAATTTAATGAAGCGTCTGTTGTTTGTCACCCTCCTTAGTCTGTTGAGAAAGTGAATGGACTGAATATGATAGCGCAGCACATCTGTTCAGAAGGAGATGGTAATGTAGAGTAAACAAACCTCTGACAAATTGATCTTAAAATTGCTACAATTGTATGATAATTTTAGTGTTCTGTTGCTCTGCGTCTTTGCTTCTGCTTTTATATATTCATAGTGTTTCAGACAGGTTGAGAATTTATATGTGGTGGTATACGGGGAGCTCCGACGTGCAACAGACTGTCATCTGTTGCACGTCGGAGCTGTACTTCGAGCGGTTGACATATTTGGAAACTACATTTTGAGTAAGTAAAAGAACGTGAGGCATCAGTTTTACATGCAACACAGATGTGGCTCATTTGTCTCAAAATGTATGTTACACTTTCAGGATGGTAAATGGTAAATGGACTTGCATTTATGTAGCGCTTTTCTAGTCTTCCGACCACTCAAGGCGCTTTACACTGCATGTCAGCATTCACCCATTCACACACACATTCATACACTGATGGCAGAGGCTGCTAAGGTGCCAACTTTGCCCATCAGGATTTAATCTAAATACTCATTCACACACCGATGGCTATGCCTTTGGGAGCAATATGGGGTTAAGTGTCTTGCTCAAGGACACATCGGCATGTGGTCGGAGGAGCCGGGGATCGAACCACCGACCTTCCGATTGGTGGACGGCCTGCTCTAACCTCTGAGCCACAGCAGCCTGGAAAGGAGCAAAGGGTCACTACAACTATTCTAAAGGCTGGCCCACACTAAAAGACTTTTCAAATCTCAACAGATAATTGAAAATTTGAGAGACCCCACACATAACGACATGACACAAGTGTTGTTCCTATAGTGCAGGGGTTCTCAAATTTTTTGGGGCCTGGGACCCCTGAAAGGGAAGAAAATTTTCCAAGGTTCCCCTCATAATCCAAACACCGATTACGCATGATTTGCTTACCACCATTTATACTCTTAGATGCCATTGGAACTATTTGTTTTCTAAAACTTTTCAACCTAAATACTTCAGACCTGTTTGATAGTGATAAACAGAAACACATTTCACTTTGAATCATGTTAGCACCACTTTGTTTTGCCCTGATAATCCGGGTGCTTCGTAATCAGATTTCGCTTTAGCTTGGCCGGCTTCATATTTTCGTACGCTAGCACCTGAAGACACATGACGCATTTTGGTCTCCCGTCGCTGTCGCTCCATATAACTGTCATCATATTTTCTCAATTTTGCTAGTTTGAGCTTAGCGTCACTTGACAATGTGGACTGACTCAAATATTTTTCCGTGCTCGCCAGCTAGCTAGCTGGCTATAAGCTAAGCTAAGCAGCATCAGGAACGGTTCGTTGCTCCCCGAGTGAAGTGACTGATTCATGAAAGATTGATGTGATGAGTCACAATCATATCAGAGCTTCTATTGGCTCAAAGCTAACGTGGGTGGTAGTAATGGACACAATATGCTTGTTTTATTGGTGCAATTGGTCCCCATCTGTAGATATGTCCTTTATAATGATACAGGAAAATTTTATAATTTATAGCAAATTATTTCGCGGACCCCCTGACAGAGTACCACGGACCCCGCTTTGAGAATCACTGCTATAGTGTGTGGTGAGCAACAGTTTGGCCATAACAGCACACAGATTTTACAGATTCCACTCATGAGCAACAAGAATCCCGACTCAAAAAATCCCAGAAATCTCGCAAAATCTCTCGTGATCAAATGTGAACAAACATGGCGGACGAAGGGTGGGAAGAATTAGCAATGTTAGTTTTTGGATTACTTTGAACTGAAAATTCACAAAGAAAAAGGAAAAATAATTGATGAAGTCATGGAGACATGTTAAATTGACGCAACTGTTGATGCCACACATCAACAAGTTGGTCCTCCATTTCTGAGGTCCATCTTACTTTATGCTTCACGTTTTGCATCAGCTCATGCATTAGCCGCGGCCGCCATGACTGTGGTTGTTGTCCTTCCTTCTTCAGTCAGCTTGGTTTTCAATTGGCTATCGTTTTTTCCTACGTGACTGCGTCATCAGCTGTCCTCGGGGTTCCCCACACACAACAGGATATCTGATCGTAAATATTGAACATGTCTAATATTTGAAATATGTGCGGCCAGGATGGACTTCCGAGCCGATTAGGGGATGTAAAAAACACTCCTAACATAACTCACACCACAGGAATATCTGGAAAGATAATCTTTAGAACCATCAAAAAATCTGGGCTTTGCTGATGATCGTCGGGAGGGAGGAATCCGACCTAAAATCAATCCTTTGATGGTAAATTACCTCACAATAGAAAAAAAGGAAAAAATAAATATTAGCATCTTGTTAGCTTGGAGCTACCTGCAAAAGTAAATGCTCTGAGCTGAAACATACTGTAAATGCATGATCCTTGATTTGCCTTTTGTTTGCAAATTTATTCCGGTTGTTCATGAATTACTCCCCTGGCACCTTGGGTGTCAATCTATGTCTTTTCTTTTTCTCCCCTCTGAAGCAACATGCTGATAAAGCATTTAACAATGCCAGAAGAAAGAATTTAAAAGTTCTTTCAACTGATTCTGTTTGAGAAATGACTTGATCCGAGGTCCTAGATCATTTTTGAAGATAAATATTAGCACTAAAACTGAGTCTGTTTACTATTGAGAGGGTTTGTAGCTTAAAAAACAAGTTACTTTTGCATAATAGCCTGTCTAATATCAACATAAAGTTACTTTATGGCCTATTTCCCTCAACTGCCCCTGCTGAGGGGCCACTTCATTAGTGTTACATACTTGAGAACAAATATGGCAACAAATTAGTCAATAACAAATGTCTATATTTCTTCCTCTGCCCCCCTTGTGACCCTTCTGCTGTAGATTTATGTAGCATTGACGGCCCTTCTCTCCTCCCCGCGACAACAAACTGACAAGGCATCAATCTCTGCTCCCTAACTGAACGCCACAGCGCTGAACACCCACAGAGATGCCAGACGATCGATATTCAGAATAAATTCCACCTTTCACTTCCTACTGGCGCCGAGGGAGAGAGGGGAGCAGACACACACACACACACACACACACACACACACAA
>CAKAOJ020000549.1:0-17500 GCA_916701645.2 Sebastolobus alascanus
AAAAATATCACATTTTTGTTCAGAGGATCCCTGAAGAGTTCCAGTCCCTTCTTTGGGAACCACCAGATTTGCCTACCTGAGACTCTGCATCCGCTTACATCAAGGTAAACTAGACTGGGCAACTGAGACCTTATATACGACTTTGAACCCACAGATGAGTTACCGACCGTTGCAGTCATGTTCTAGAAAAGGATTAGACAAAAATCAAGGTTAATACTGTAATACTGAGTGAACAGTTTAGGACTTGAATCCCCCTTTTTATATATTTTCCTCCAGTTTTAGGACAATTCAGTGGGAGGGTGAGAGCAGTGGTGACCTAAGCTTCAGATGACCAGACTGGCAGCATGAATCTGAATGGGGAGGCAAAGTCTAAGAGCAGCAGTTGCCCCTCCAGAATGATTAAAGATAATTATTTCTAATCAACGTCTTTGGCCACTTGAGGGCAAAAAGAGCCCCCGAACAAACAGCCCCCCTGGTCATGTGAGCCCAATATTCACTCTCCCTTTAGCTCTGTTTTGGCTCCTCCAGCTCCTTGTTAGCTGCTAAATGTTACACTTTCTTCATGTGGTTTGGTGCTGGGCAGGTCGTGCACAGGGAGTTTATCACAGCTTGTTTGCTGAGGACAGCTGCCAGAGTTAGTGATAACTCTCTGTGGGTTTACACTACGAGGGACCACTCTCCTTTTACTCCTAGTTATTGTTCAAATAGAAAAATATACACATTAGTGATGTTTTTATTCAAAATACATGTTGGTTCCCTGAAATTGTGGGACTGTGTATAAAAAGAAGCATCATTCCTACACTGTTCATCTAATGTGGATGTAAATACCCTAAAAATAAAAGCTGAAGCACTTTGATGTCGTAGTCACTGTTCATTTAAATCAGTGTGTGGAAGTACAGAGCAAATACTACAGACATGTGTCACTGCATTATTGTTATATCACTGCATTGTATATTATCAATGAGTGACTGTTTCAATGTGCTAATCATCTCTGATGATGTCCCACTTAGTAGATCTCATATATTACAATTAGATTCAAGTCACAGATCATTTTCCAAATATTACCCATCAATGTTTGAAAAACCCAGAAGGTCATATGAAAAATGTTTCCAGAATCCACTGCAAAACAGAAAAGACTTTTAAACCCATTTCACAGGTTGCCACGTAGCCAAAAGTGACACGTCACTATCAAAATATTAACACATTTACACAGAAGCATCAATATATTTCAATAAAACGGATCATATCATTTTTTAGGTTTGTACAAATAGAGCAAAGAGATGTGTAAATTGTGACATCCGTCTTTGTTTTGATGAGGAAATCGAACCAAATCGCATTTTTGTCCCTCTGCAGACAGAATTCTTTAAATCAAGATGGTTGTTGAGTCTTTGAGGCTTCCTGTTAAACGACCCTCTGGCTCACAGACTCAACTGTAAAGGTCAAACACAGAGGAACAACTGGCTCTACTCTCAGGGACCAGATGCTATGAACTTTGCAGTGGTTAACTTCTGAAGTCACAGGATTAAGTTCACTTGTCATAAAGCAGATTGGTTTGAGGACATACGTTGCCATAGTAACAGACTCAGGATCATCTCTGGGACCAAAGATATATCTATACTTACAAAATCAGGTCTATAATCATAATACGGAGATATTGCCACAGCTCCTTGTGACCCAAAGTTGAAGATCTCAATGTCCATCTGAAAGCATAAATAGAAGAGAGACAGAAAACATTAGGGAATGTCTCCAACATATTTTAGAAACTAACTTTGATGTAAGTTCCCTTTGCCCCACAATGTCTTTCAAATGTTCATGTTGTTCAAAAGGCTGAACAGTCGATCAATGTAAAAACATGGAACTGATGATGACTCACCATAAAGAAGGTGGATTCTCGGAATTCCACAAAAACATGGCAGGGTGAAGTGGAATCGATGTTTGGGGGTACTTTGATCGGTGCTGCTTGAATGTTTACCCTCACATTCACATTGTCTATACCTCCTCCATCTTCCAACTTCAGACAGTCTTGTGCGGTGTCACGTAGGTCATTTTTGAAACAAATTGAAAGAGATCGATTTGCATTGAAAGTCACCTGTGAAACCATAGAGACACCATTGATGAAGTAACAATATTAATCTTTTCAAGACT
Source organism: Sebastolobus alascanus (assembly GCA_916701645.2). Classification (NCBI taxonomy): domain Eukaryota; kingdom Metazoa; phylum Chordata; class Actinopteri; order Perciformes; family Sebastidae; genus Sebastolobus; species Sebastolobus alascanus. Next base: position 2,146 of record CAKAOJ020000549.1, read on the forward strand.
TTGACTCAACAGCAGCATAGTTTCATCTCATTAAACTGTTAGTTACATTTATGGCTCCATGTTTAACTCTAAGTGTTTTTTAATTACTCAAAATAAAACGAGTTCAGGTCAATAACGATATCTAAACATTTCTCAAGGACCTTTTTTTACCGGTACGAGCAATTTTACATTTGAGAGAAGAGATTGAAGTCCACAGTGAACTGGAGGGAAATGTGGAGATTTGTGGGCAATGTTTGATGATGTAACGAATCTGAAAGGTCAGGAGATGATTTAGGACACAATGGGAAATATGCTCTGCAACACTTATTGTTTTTTATTTTATTTTCTATAATTATTGGATAGTTTTACTCTTTGAAGCGTATAATAATTTGGTAATTCTCTATTATATGGCTCTGTTATTTCTTTATAATTTCATAATCATCTCTTGGAAGTTTTCTGGAAAGAACTATGAACTTTGATATTGATCACAAGGAAAACAGACTGTTGTTTTAGTTCGCTCAGTTAGTTATGTAGAGTTTAATAACAGAGGAACGGCTCCATTTTACATTTTTTATCTATTTTTTCTCAGCCAGTCAAACAGTCTGTCTGTTAGATAAAAACACAAATATGGTTTCTTTTTACTCACATCCACGAATGTGTAATTGCGTCCATAAAAGATGACGGGACACGAGCTGACGTTGGTCGTAACAGACAGATTGAGGTCGACCTGGCTGGCAGCAACTACAGCATGAATGTGAAGCAAAACAAACATCATACATCAATCCATCATGACCAACTTTACACTGTTCATTCCCAGTTCACACCCTCTGACTTAAAATAACATTCATCACCACAATGAATTCTGAATAAATGAATAAAATAAATATATTTGAAAACACTTCATTTTACAGGTCCGCAAATTTCATAGTAATTAGGTGATAATTAGCAAGTAACCTATTTGAAATTTATTTGGAATTACAGCCAAATTATCCCAATATTTGCCTCAAATTTGATCAAAAATTACATTATTATAAACATTATTTAATAATTGTACTACACTATTTCCCAATAGTTTATTTAATACATTTACAGGAAAAGAATACAAAGTAAATTGATATTCTTTATTTCCATGTCTGCTGATAAATAGATAATAATTAGCAAATAACTTCTTTGAAAAAACTCCCTGAATCATGACATTAGCTATCAGGTTACATTTGTGTCCCACAATGGTGAGATTTGTGCTTGTGATGAAGTGTCTTCTATTAGTTTTGGTTTTCCACCTCCGATGAAGAGCAGCTCACAGCCACTTCTCAGCCTCAGGGCGACAGAGCATTTGCCATAGCCGCCCCGTCCCTCTGGAACTCACTCCCCAACCAATCAGAGACTGCACGAGCCTGTCCACCTTCAAATCTCAAATCAAAACTCCCCTTTTTAGAACTGCTTTTAATGTGTGATTAATACTGTGTGTTTTATATTTTTATGATGTCCTTGTTTTATGATCCTTTTATCTGTGTAAAGTGTCTTGAGTTCCCAGAAAAGCGCTATACAAATAAAATGTATTATTATTATTATTATTATTTTAACCATTAGATGCTATTTTAGCATATCATTATCAAATAATGTTTATAATAAAGTAATTTGCGATCAATTTTGAGGTAAATATTGGGGTAATTTGGCAGTAATTCCAAAAAAATTTCAAATAGGTTACTTGCTAATTGTCACCTAATTACCATGATATTTGCAAACCTGTAACATGAAGTGTTACCAAATATTTTCCTTTAGTGTGAATTACTATCAGAGCTGCCTTCAGTCTAACACTATTTTCTTATTCATAAATGTATGTATGTTAAAGGTTAAGCCCCCCATGAACAAGTGGAGGAATGAACTGAATCCATGACACTAAATTGTCTCAACTTGACTTACTTGTGTTGATTAAAAGGTACCCTCATTCATTTGTATTGATTTCATGGACAAGCACATGTTTTCAAAGTGTATCATTCATCAAATGCTTCTATTGGAATGTATGCAAAGAGGATTCTACTTTGAAACTGACTTCATCAAATGCCTTTAAAATCAAGGTTATATACTAAAGTACTGAAAACGTTTCAATGGCTGCTTACCTGCCAGCAGGAGGAGCAGTGCAACCGGCTTCATGATGGAGCCCCGAGCTGGAAGAGATACAGTTCACATAGTAAGAGACTGCAACACACCTCATTTAATCCCTTCAACAACACTAAACTCCATTCATACAGTATAAGGCATAGTGCTCATCAAACCATTCTTGCATGCTGCATGGGGTTATTAAAAGCTTACTTACTGTATCTAAAATCCCTTAAATGGACCCTGACTGATTACCTTACGTCGTAGCTTGTTCACCAAATTACTGCGACTGCATAAAGCTCCATGTGAACTCTTTCAGATGAGGCCCATGCAGTCGCAGTGAGCGAAGGTGATGAATATAGATTGTGAGTGGAGAAAATGCAAAGCATGTTGTTATCAGTAGCAGTAGTACTAGTGGTGTTTAATTTGATGTATTTGGAAATAAATAATAATTCAGTTTTTCTTTTATCATCCAATGAACACATTTTTACGGAAGCCCTGAAAGGCAAGCGAGAATTGTTTTTTCTGGTGTTCCAAGTCTGATGTAAATTATTTTCTCTCTTGCGTTTATGACTTAAGAATGGGTGGACTTTTTTTGCCAAGATAATCTTTCTAAGTTCCTTTTTTGTGGTCTGTGAAACAAGTAATTTTTTTTACATGTTTCACAGATAAAAAAAAAAGGAATTTAGGAAGATTATTCTGGCAAAACATAATCCACCTGTTCTTACGTCATAAACACAGGAGAGAAAATAACTTAGATCAGACTTAGAAAATGGATAACAAGAAAAAAAAAATTCTCGTTTGCCTTTCAGGGCTTCCGTACAGTTTGCATCTCACTGTGTCAAACTTAAAGGTAATGAAGAAACTGAAAAGTGGTTGATGTTATGAGGAACTTCAGTTTCACCATAAGATATAACAAGAATATCTCATCAAATGAAGAGAACTGAAACAAAATAAATAGGAACAACATGAAAGCAGTGTAATAATAAGCTTTTTAAATGTGGCAAAGAGGGGGTCTTTATTCCACAGTGTTCGAGCTAAAAGACTTAACAACATCTGGTGCAGAATAAGGAATTCATAGATCAGAAATAACTTGAAAGTAACCAAAAGAATATCAAAGTGATAGAATTAATATTTCCAAATCATTTTGATAAGCAGTGCAGTATTTTTCTTTGTTTTCCTGAAGTCACTGCAGACTTAAAATGAATTTTCTTGTCGATACACGGAGTTACCATGATGCATCTTGATAGAAGCAGAATGATTTTAAAGACCATCCTGTTGGTGCATAAGTATCGTCTACCTGAAGCCAGGCAGAGAGAGGAAGAGTGAGCAGCTTGTCTTACCGTCTGGAGGTCGGGTGGAGCAGCAGGGAGATGAAGCTCTGCAGATGGAAGTCGGTGATGAACCACTCTGGGATGTTGCTGCTCTCAGGCAGATGTGTCTGCTGTGTGTCTCTCTCTGTCTCTTTTTATGTCCATCTCATCACGCCCCTTACATTCACAAAAACTCCCCAAACTGGCTTTTTGTGGCCTTTGGCAGTCTGTTGTGTAACTTGCTTTTCTTAGTAATTAATCACAAAAGAATGCAGCAGCTCATAAAGTAAGAGCATTACACAACCTGTGAGACGCCCTGAGGGAAATACGTTCCTATGTGACCAACCTAAACATTTTTCTACCAAATCTCTGAAGGATGTTGATGTTTTTTATGGTAAACGTGTTTTAGTACAAACACATTTTCTTAATACTGACACAGAGGGTTATAAATTGTTCACATTTAGGCAGAGATAATTGGCTCTTTGGAGACGAGCCAAGCCTTCGCAGAATCGATCACCGGCGATCGCCGCGCAATGCCTGCCGGTTAGATCTGTGTCCGACTTGCTCCGACGTCATGCACACGTGGGCAACGATAACCTCACGAGATGGAGGTGGCCGCAGTTTTTAGAGCCAAGCACCGCAGTTGCTCTCCACCGACTGCAAGACCCAGAGCATGATGGGAAACGACTGACTGTCACCTGATCAAAGAGCTGATTGGCTCTTAGTTTTGACAAAGAATACCATGTGTTGTAGAAAGTCCAAACTTTCTGTGTAATTATAATATTTAACACTAGATTGTAGCTATTAGTCTAATGTTGTCCGATGAAAGTTTCATCTATTGACAAACATATTTTGTGTGGTTGATAATAGCAATAATAATAATCATTATTATTATTATTATTCCTTAGCATTCAGTCCTAATGACCTTTTGAAAGGTCCAAACTGCAGATCTGTATTTAAAGAAATCAATGTCTTAAAATCTTGAAAAGCCCTCTGTCATTCCTGATATTTAAGAACTTATATATTTCTTGGTCATTTCACTGTTGTTTATTGCATCACCTATTTCTAATAAATCATTCCTAAAAGCATATTAATATGTTATTTGGTCTCCCATTACACTGATGAAGTCAAACCTGTAGCTACTGGTGACAAAGTTAAAACAAAGAGAAAAACAAACAAACTAATCAAATGTTACTGGGTGACTTTATAGAAATGTATCACATGGTTTCAAATATTTCAGTTGAGCAGGTTCCCCTGTATGATCGCTCCCCTCTTTCATCTCTGTCCAGCTCGCAGTCTTAAATCTTTCCTTGACGTTCACATGTTCATCATGAGCCTCAAAAATACTACCAGACTGCATTCCCTCATGTCAGCTTGCCTTTTTATCCTGCGGGGGTTTCAGGTGCGCTTAAACAATCTGTGCAATTTTCATGCCAAAGATTCCAACCCTCACACACAAAGCAGACAGTTGTTTCCAGAACATTCTGTAATAGCAGATGCATTCAGCACCCAGGTTTCAGTAGCCAACATTACTATTTGCACCCGGGGAAGAAGAGCCAATGTGGCTATTTATACCCGGTTGTATATAGCATGGCAGAGACAAGCACCCAGGTGTCCAAAGCCAACAATGCTCTTTACATCCAACCCGGATACACTAAATACTGTATGTGTATATGTACTGTCTATATTTTTCCAAAACCTAACAAAGTAGTTTTGGTGCCTAAACCTAACCAAAGTGTGACTGAAAACTGAAAATAATAATAATAAAAAAGGCAAAGTGTAATAATAGGCTTCTCATCAAGTCTAAGTCCTGAGTTTGACCCATTCATCCATCAAAACCTACTAAACTGCATGCACTTTTTCACTCTTTCTGTTACTATGTTACTACTACTACTAAATCTTTCTGCCGGAAATGGCTTTCTGACAGAAAACCCTTCGGCTAGCTAACTATTGTCAAAATTAAGTAAATTAAGTAGCATATTCAACATAGCCAGGTGTAAATAGCCAAATAGCTGCTGGCTGGGTGCAAATATTCACTCTATTCTTTAATTTGTGACTATTTCTAAATTACTTTTAAAACTTGTGCATGCTGTATGTGTTCGTTATGGGACAGGCATGACATATAATATATAGAAATATAATATAAAGAAGTTACCTACACATCTGAGCTCCCTTTCAATGAACAGAGAGGCGTGGAGCTGATGGCTCATTGATAAAGGGGGAGGACCTGTAGTGGCCCCTTATACAGCCTACAATGAGGTGGGCTACTTCAGCAACATGGACAGCACCATGGATTTATCATTAAACAGTGACCTGCTGATAGGCCTTATCAGAACCATGGACAGCACCATGGATTTATCATTAAACAGTGACCTGTTGGTATGCCTTATCAGAACCATGGACAGCACTATGGATTTATCATTAAGCAGTTACCTGCTGATAGGCCTTATCAGAACCATGGACAGCACCATGGATTTATCATTAAACAGTGACCTGTTGGTATGCCTTATCAGAACCATGGACAGCACTATGGATTTATCATTAAGCAGTGACCTGCTGGTATGCCTTATCAGAACCATGGACAGCACCATGGATTTATCATTAAACAGTGACCTGTTGGTATGCCTTATCAGAACCATGGACAGCACCATGGATTTATCATTAAACAGTGACCTGTTGGTATGCCTTATCAGAACCATGGACAGCACCATGGATTTATCATTAAGCAGTGACCTGCTGGTATGCCTTATCAGAACCATGGACAGCACCATGGATTTATCATTAAACAGTGACCTGTTGGTATGCCTTATCAGAACCATGGACAGCACCATGGATTTTACCAACAATTTGCTCAAACCTCAGTCAGATAAAATATAAAAAAAGTAAGGCAGACTAAACTACCGGGTCAGGCAACCAAGGATAGAAGGCAAATGAAAACAGTTTGACATTTAGTGATGTTGAAAGCCCATACAGCCACACAGCCATATAACCTACACAATCAACCCACACACGACAACAATCTACACATGTGTAAGCAGTATGTGGGCCGCCGTTAACAATTTGGGCGCACTAAACGTAAGGAGCAAGAGCAGAGGAAGAATCTTGTGGCTGAAAGGTTTGCGAGGATGAAGGAGAGGAGGATGATGCTATAAGACCAGCTCACATTACTGTATATAGTTCAAGAATACATTTGAGTACTACAATAGATTCCATGTATTTTTGGTGGATTGAATTCAAACTGACAGCTGCTGGATGAAAACATCATTGGTAAGTTGTTTCATAGGATATTCATTATCTGTGATGTAATAGGATTTTAATAGATGTTGGTCTATGGCCTTTTTCAAAAATAGCATTGTTTGTTGCTGCTTAAGTTGTAGACCGCCATGTCTGCTTGCTTGTTTTTAGCCAACACAGACAGAATACATCTAGCTAGCTGACACACTACACAAGTCAAAGAGACACCACGCATGTACCTGCAGTGTTATTCAAAGTCAGAGGTCACGTTCTATCAAATGAAATGACGCACATACACACACGTGAACATAGAGAGAGAGTTATTGACATCAGTAATGATGTTTATACTTGGTCTCCCATTACACTGATGAAGTCAAACCTGTAGCTACTGGTGACAAAGTTAAAACAAAGAGAAAAACAAACAAACTAATCAAATGTTACTGGGTGACTTTATAGAAATGTATCACATGGTTTCAAATATTTCAGTTGAGCAGGTTCCCCTGTGTGATCGCTCCCCTCTTTCATCTCTGTCCAGCTCACAGTCTTAAATCTTTCCTTGACGTTCACATGTTCATCATGAGCCTTCAAAAATCCTCCCAGACTCCATTCCCTCATGTCAGCTTGCCTTTTTATCCTGCGGGGGTTTCAGGTGCGCTTAAACAATCTGTGCAATTTTCATGCCAAAGATTCCAACCCTCACACACAAAGCAGACAGTTGTTTCCAGAACATTCTGTAACAGCAGATGCATTCTGAGGGTTCTGTGCAATTGTTGTGCCTCGAAGCCTGGAAGATAATTATTCATTTGTCATTTTGTACAAAATGATCTAGTACATCTGAACCCTTCTGAACCAGTTTGTCAGCAACTGACATTTGTCTTCAGTCTGTCTCCCCCCACAGGAGTTGAGTCTCTCTCCTGGTAGCAGACACAGACACAGGGTAAGAGGTTCAGTTATTGTCATTCTACAACACAGGGTTGCACAGTGAAATGAAGTTGTAGTCTATTGATGCTACACAGGAAAAATAAAACAAAGCACATGTAGTTTTCATGGCGGAGTGTGGAGGATGATGGGAGTTGAGGAGGAAAGAAGCTGCTCTGTAGTCTGGTGGTACGGCAGCAGATACTTCTGTAGCAGGGTGAGCAGGCTGCTGCTGGGTGGGTATGGTCATTTAATATCCTTTGGGCTCGGTGCAGGCACCCCACCTCACTGATACAACTGATGCTCGGTAGATGGGAACCAGTGATGTTCTGGGCGGTGTTAGTCACCCGCCGCAGAACCCTCCTGTCCTGGGCCGATCATATCCCGCGCCAGTTTGTAATGTTTCCATTCAGGATGCTTTTTATTGCTCCTCTGTAAAAGTTAACTAGAACTTGGCACAGGAAGTTTGCCTTCTCAAATTTCCTCATGAAAGGAAAGAATCAAACTTTAATCTAATCCTTTAATTCCTCTGTGTGACTTCACAGGCATCTGATGGAGAGACCAAAACACAATACAGCAACAGTTTTAATTAACAAGCTTTCCATCTGAACAGGTAACAGCTGAATGTGTGCTGCTTCTAACTATCTAATCTAATCTAACTAAAAACACACTTACACTTTGTCAAACCTGAGGGCAACCACTAGAGGGAGATATACACAAATTCACCATGTTCTCTTGGATAATTGACACATACACATGTTTTGATGCTGCTATGATGTGTTTGTCAAAACTACATCAGCATATTATTGATTTAACTCCAGACAGGTTCTTTTTATATATCCACTGGTGGAAGAAGCACTCAGATCTTTTACTAAAGTAAAAGTACTCTTGAAACTATGTAAAAAGTAAAGGTCCTGCATTAACAATCCTACTTAAGTAAGATTACATAAGTATTATTAACAAAATGTACTTTAAGTATTAAAAGTAAAGGTACTTATTATGTTAGACGTTGACCCTGTCCTTATTTCATTGATTGACATTATTAGATTGAGCATGAAAGCACTGAAATACTGAAAGTACAAGTACCTCAAAATTGTATGGAGGGATTTGACTGAGGTAGAGTGTCAAGGGGAGACAGGATGCAGTAGAGGAGGAGACATGAGGATGAGCAGTCATGATGCTGCATGTAGCGGCCTCACATAGTGAGTAAGTTTTATTACATTTAGTATTCCCTAAGGTTAACTGTCACAATTTTTTTGTATAATTCAACTTAATTCAGCTAACTTGTCAATTTGCAATTTTCTTTATATGCACGCAACATTTACATTCCAAATGTACTGGTGTAATATGTTTTCTACACTGCAATGTTCATATTGTAGTGTTTTATGCAGTATTGATGTTTGTGAATGTGCTGCACGGCTTCCGCCACCAGGTGGTGCCTTTAGAAAATCTTACAAGTCTTGAAGCAGAAGTAGTGGAAGCAGTTTGTAGTAAAACAGTAGTTTTCCAGCAGCAGAGAACTAGCCTGCTGGTGAACTCCAGAGAACGAACATACGCTCCTTTGTTTTTGTTGTAAAGTGGAGAAATAAAATCACTGCAAGTTAAACTTCATCTGGCTGCAACATACACATAGTATATACTATTCTCTCTCATTTTTTACCATTCTAATGATCATGCCTTTTATGTCTATGCTTATTTTCTCTGACTTACAGATACACCTCCGTGTGTTATTGGAGGGCGGAGAGTCCCACAATGGAAATATGCAGCAACAGTATTCACACATTCAGGAATTGTGTTGTAGATATTTAAATAAATATTTTTGCTGCAGACAAATATGAGTAGCGTTTTGTTTGAGATGGACATTTTTAGATAAACTGAAGGTTTAAATGATTCTTTATGGGTTGCCAAACAAAGCTCCTACATTATAGGGTAAAACAAACACTCCTATTTCATAAAAAGTAGAAATTTTGTAGATCCACAGATGTAAGTATGATGTGCACTGGGTCTCTACCTTACATCTTTACATAAAGTAAAGTTAACAAACCGCTCACGTATATTAGTGTTAATTTGTGTACTCTGATGTTGCTCAAGCTTAAAACACACACACACACACACACACACACACACACACACGAGTATGTGTCCATATGAAATAATTGGGTTTGACAGCAGAAAAGAGAATCAGAGCTTTGCTGCCACCTACACAGAAAACCTATGTGAACAGATTCCTCTCATTTTAGAAGAGGTCGACCTGCAGCTGCTGCTGTTGCTGAAGCAACCAGGCAGACATGGCGGTCTACAACATACGCAACAAAAGGTGAGGGGGTTTCAGGTGCACTTATAATTCTCATACCAGAGATACACGTTACACGCAAAGCAGACGGCTGTTTTTAGAACATTTTTTTATTTGTGACTTTTTTTAAATGAATTGTGAAAATTTTTTAATTGTGAAATGATTTTTTTTTTTTTATGAATTTTTATAAAATATTTAAATGCCAACCCAGGTATTAGATTAAATAGATAAAACAACAATGTAGTGATCCCAACATGCCATGCTGGATGTGGGCGACAGAGAGGAGAGAAGAATTATTCCTTATTCTAACGCTACTACAAAAAAAGAGAGTACTTAGCAACCAGACTGACTGTTGAAGGGCATTTATCCAGTCTGCCACACACACACACACACACACACACACACACACACACACACACACACACACACACACACACACTATGGTTCGTCTCACAAAGCTCGAACAGGAAGGAATAATGTCACTAAACAAGTTGGACATCTGCTAAACCATAAGAACAAAATATAAACGAGTAGGACGAGGCAAAAAAGAAAGAAAAGAAAAAGGCAATAACACTAGAAAACAATCCTAAAAAAATAAATAAAAAATATTAAGTAGCACATTTCCTTCAGTTGGACTGAATGGTTTCATCCTACCTCTACTGGGATCATGGTCGCGGCTCCAACGCCTCCTCATTGGACACCTAGATCATAAAGACATTTGTCATTTTTGGTAATGATCAATACAGAAACAGCGTGGGCAATAAAACTGCTAAAGCACCTACCTGTACTCCCTTATGAAAAAATAATGTACTTCAAGTTTATTTTCTGAAGTAAACTTAAGTAAAGTTCAAGTACATTTACCAAGTATACTTTATGTAGTAAGTATACTAATATCAATGTTCTAGTAGTATACTCGTATCTTCTACCAAAACCAAGACGCACCAAGCCGAAACACAGTTGCGAAGTTGTTGTTCCTGAATAAAAACGAATAAAGTCTCCCCTCTGTCATTTTCCTAGAGATACACAAGCACATTCACTGCCCTCCGCCCGGTTAAACCACTGCCTCACATCTGGACTATAGGGGAGAGTGGGGTGAGTTGAGCCAGTTGTCTCTACAGTGAGGGAATGACAGTAATGTCTCCAACTAAAACAGGTACATATATTTCAGGATGTGGTGCATCCTTTGGAATAATCACTTTGGATCTAAAATAAACAGTTTTCAAAATATGACTTTCTGGCTCAACTTGCCCCCGATGAGGAGGGTAAACTGAGTTGAGCCAGTACGGTAGGCCTAGTCTATCAGTCATACCGGTCTATCACAGAACTCCCCCACATTGTGCCTGAAGACAGTGGCTCAGATGGTGACGCCCCCTAAAACCTGAACCAATCACGTCCTAGAAAAGGTTAAAAGTTGATTAGATCTTTTTATTTATCCTTTATTGAATCATTGCAGTTTACATTGAGATTTACATAACAAGTTGAAGCTATAATATAATTATATACAATTATAAATGGCTCAACTTCCCCCAGGCCTTTTGGCTCGAATTACCCCACCCCCACCATTTTAACAAACTAGTATCATCTAGCAGTGTAGCGCTAACGTCATGCTAACAGTTCAGCCTCATATTGTAACTTCCTAAAGCACTAACACCTGTGACATTTTTTCAAACTTGTCTGTAATTTTTCAGACAAGAATCATGACTCCTGGAACATAAAAAAATCAATTTGAAGGCAAAAAGATGTGTTTTTTTTAACCTCAATGTGCTCACCATGTGTCATCTGGGCCTCTCTCCATCACAGGGTCAGTAAAATCGATGACTCCTCAAAAATGTGACCAAAATTGTCTATGGTTGCCTAGACACAAGGCTCAAATCACCCCACTCTCCACTATCTGCCTGTTTTACACTCTTTGACCAACAGGTGGTTCCGTGTGCACATGATGACGCCTCTTGAAATGAACCGAACCAATTTCCTGGAGAGCTTCAAATCTTCACCAAGCTTAATCTCGCCATCACGAGCTACTACAGACTCACTACTGGAGGACAGCTTTACTGCTGTGCGTAAAATGTGCCCGGATATGACAATCAATTGTTTCGGTGTTGGCGTCTTCCTTATATGGAAGGTGGTGTAACGTGGCAGTGACCAGCCAGGTCAAAATGAGCTGGGAAGTGCTAGGCAGGTAGAAGTGGGAGAGATGTGAGAATAGCCCTGCTACATATATGTGGAGTGAATTACGCACGGGCACGGCGGATCCGTTGGTTAGATTTAGTGCAGCCGGCATCTACTGTTGTAAAATAACCCCTCGTGCTGATGTGCGCACTACACGTTTCGTTTGGATGAATTATTCTACGCAGTTCCTTCTGCACATCAACAGGCGACAAACTGTGAATCACTGAAACCGTCTCGCTCCGCTGGAACTCCCCCAGAACCGTGTGTTCCTGCCAGTCTTTCACCTGTTCGTCATCCAGGACAAAATGATGTCTGAGCTCCACATCCGTGCGTCATGACGCGGAGAGCCCTGTGATCAGAGGGGTTGAAAGTAGTGAATGTTTGTCACAGCCTCAAATGCACCCCCCTATTACAAATCGCACCACCACGAGCCCAAGTGCGCCACAGGCGCGCCAAGTGTGAGCCTGGCCACACTTGGATTGCATTTGGCACGGTCCCGACGCACTTGGGTCGGGACCGTGCTGACAAGGGGTGAACGAAAATGGGCTGGATAAGGATTTTGCACTGTTTGGGTTACTTCTGAAGATTAAGATTTAAAAAGTAAATGGATGATTTCAAACACGGGTCACACAGTTTTATGTCAACTGATAGTTGAGGGGATGTCCTCGGATGTCTTCTGTCTGACCAACTGTACAAAACCTAAATATATTCAGTTTACTATAAGGTAAAGAGAACCAGTAAATATTCACAATTAGGAGGTTGGAACTGGTGAAATTTTGGCATATTTGCCTTCCAAAACTTAAATGTTTATCAAAACGTTGAGCCTGTAACAACAGCTGACTATCTAACATAGCTCAGGTTATGTCATGTAGAATGTAATCCAAAATGGACTCCTTGTTCTTTGTGTCTGCAGCCTGGATTACATGTTTTGCAGTGTGAGCAGTTGGTAAAACCAGCACAATGAAACAACTGATGCTGAGAGAACTTCAGATGACCTCACTAACTGCTCTGGGAGCAGATTAAACCTCCATTACTTATTGGGGGTTAACTGATAAAAGTCTTAATCTCTGCTGAGCGATCATGTTTGAAGTGATGTCTAATCCTGGAGCAGCAGCAGGTCAGATAGTTTTCTGTTTCTGGAGTAAACCCACTGAGATATGTGTTATATTTTATATTTCTAGGTCAGGAACATTCACACAGACTGAACAGGGATTAAAGGTCGTGGGTTTATCTTTCAGATGATATGCTGCAGCCTGTTAAAGCCTCACTTTTCTGCTCTCTGGACTCATTTCTTCAGAAAAATTTCATGGGATTTTTTTTTATTTTGAAATAAAATAAACCTCACGAGATGAAGAAAATCCACTCACGTAAAAGAGCTCGTACTGCTTAAGTAAAAAAATCTGTTTTATCTGGAGCATCTAGTTGAGGCTAATATAAATATATATTGATCTCATATTTTTGGCGTAAAAATGCATCATCGTTCACTTGAGATCTCTTATTTCAGTGGTGGAGTTTATAATATTTGGCATTTTCATGTGAATTTAGATTCTTCCTTATTACACTGTGTTTTTTAGTGTTTATATGGGTGGATCTGTGTGAGAAGAATAAACTAAAAACGAGTACGATTAGGGTTTTAAAGGACAGAAAGTCACAGAAGTCACACGAGTGATTGCAGCACTTAAACACGAAAAGATTTATTTAAGGTCTCACAGATACAAAATAGCTTTTCTTGTTTTCAGAGAATAGCATTTCTTTTTTTTATTTCTTTTTCTTACTTGCGTGAGGTATACAACAATATATCCAGATGATCTGAATGGCACACAAAGAGAGGGACGCTGGATGTTGGTATTTTCAGTCACATGAGGAAAGGAAGGGAAGCTGCAGACCGAGCAGGTAAACAAGCAGAATTCATCCTTGTAAAACATCTCAACCAGAGATCAGTATCTTTTTGGAGCCTTTTCATGCTTTAAAATCTGTTTTTAATAATGTTGCTTCCTTACTGACACCAGAACCAAACATGATGACCCAACAGCAGCACAATTTCTACAAACTTCAACCACATTTAGAAGGACATATTCTGCTCTTGCTTCAGTCTGGTTTAAATGAGAGCTTCAGGCTGGATTTCTGATATTTAAATAGTCTGTGGCTCATTCACATGCAGTCAGATGCTTCAGAAAATGCATTCAGGCATGACAGCAGTTTTAAAACCCCTCTGGAGTCTGTCTGTTCATCAGTAAAAACACAGAACTTTATTATATATCATGTAGAGACGAAGTTGAGAAAACAGTTGGAGTTGGGATAACTTTGCATGTAAATAAACTATATTTTGGTTTTATTTCTTATATTTTTCTGCAGCATTTATGCGTATAGAATAATATTTTTCTCTATAATAATATTATAAAGATTTGTACATTTTTAAAGGCCTCTGTGTCTTTTTTCTTGTATTTTGGCAGCTTTATACTTTGTTAAATTAACAAAATGAGAAGTCAGACTTGTAGTTGAGAGAAAGAGAAACCGTGCATGTGGGTTGAGGCGGTTTAAAGGTGCTAAACAAAGACTAAAATGAACCTGAACTCCAGAGGGATTTGTTTGAGTCTGATGGGACATGCAGTGTTTTTTATTATTTGATATTCCTGGTTCATTCAGATTAGCTGTGAATGCAACACTTTTCACCCTCTGAATGTCCCTGAATGCATCATATGTGCCACAAACAGTTAAAAAAAATCAGATACATGCCTGCGTAAATCCTTCCTGACCTGAAAGTCGTCTGATAGTAAGTTGTTTTTTTTATTCTTCAGCCGACGGGCAGATAGAGAAGTCATTCTTCATCACGACAATCATCATCATAGAGAGAAAAGGCCAAAGGTCAGATAGGAGTCTGAGAGTCAGGAGGGAGGGTGAGTCCGGCAGACAGGAGGCTGGTCTTGGTTGCACTGGTTTCACTGGGGCAGAGCTTTGAGGATGGCGTTGACCTCCTCAGCAACAGCTGTCAGGGCAAACTCAAACTGGTCCTGGAAACAACAAGAGAGATGATTACAGAAGACAGGAAACCTTTTTATTTAACAATCTGAGCCTGAGTCTCACTGTGGTGGACCGCTGCACCGGTTGAGGGTTCGATCCCAGGTCGCGGCAGCACTAGTAACATGATCAGACGTCCTGTAGCTGTGTATCACCATATCTGAATTTGTGAAAACATTTTCTATGAATGAGGGATGCACCGATACCAGATCGGATATCGGCCGATACTGACTCAAATAGCTGGATCGGGTATCGGTGGCAATGGATCCGATCTATTCGAATTCTATTCTGTGTTTATATGCTATATACATTGTATACTGGAATTTTAATT
>CAKAOJ020000549.1:22500-30000 GCA_916701645.2 Sebastolobus alascanus
CTTTCTCGAGAGCGCCACAGCTGGACACACACACACTTATTCATATCCACATTTCTGATGATTATTTATCAAAAATCTCATTGTGTAAATATATTGTCAAAGCACCGATAGTCAACCCTACGTTATCATCGCAGCATTGATATTGAGGTATTTGGTCAGAAATATTATATATCTGATCTTCTCCATGTCCTCCAGCCCTACTACATTATGCCACTACGTAGTACTGTAATATACACACAAACTTAACACGTAAAATGTAAATGAATGTTATATTTTGCGTCTCACTGACCTGCCAGAAGTCAGAGATGGTGTGCGACAGGGGGCCTTGGGTGGCGATGTAGGCCGGCATCCTGGGGTCGTGCTCAATCTGAAGGGAGGCGGGGTAGAAAGGTTATACAGGGGCAAAGGTCACCTCGGAGCCAAGCACAAAGTCTCAGTTACCATGGAAACCAGCTGTGATGGTGACAGCTCCACTGAAGCGACGGCGGGAAACTTCATTTGACGGACGGATACCAAAATGTTCAGTTCGTTTACACATCAGGTTGTTAGGAGACATATTGACGTTTTTTATTACATAATAGTATAGTATGTCATATATCTAAGGTTTCTCTATAAGATGTACAGGAATAACGTGGTTACCATGGTGACCATTGCATACTTACTATGGTGCTGGCGTTGATGTAGTCAGAGCGTGACGGGTTGATCTCGGCTTTCAGCTTCACCCTCGAGTGGTCATCTGAAGGACAACAGTGACCTTTAACCCTTTTATGTCTGAATATTAATATTCCAGATGTCCTGTGCTTCATTTGAGCCTGACACATGCCGCATCTTTAGACTCACAGGGCACCGAGTCGGAGCAGCGGTTCTTCTTGGCGTTGGCGTCGCTCTGAGCTACGGAGACGGCGCTGGGCTCGGCCTGGTAGGAACACAGAGCCTCCCACTCCTTCATCAGACGGTCTTTGTTCCTCAGGTGGTCCTCCATGTAGGCCTGAGGGACAAATCATATTATTCACTCAAAAAACAAACAGACTGTGATATAACGTACACATCTTTTAATCTACACATTTGTATAGATTTTGTGTTGTTGTGGTTATGCTGTATAAATAGAGCAAAGGCTGAGGGTTAATCCTCTGGTGCACCTATGCTTCCAGGGTCCGGTACTGACCAGTATCATGTGACCGGTGGAGATGTCCATGTTGGCCTGGGCCGGCTCCTCGCACCACGACGGCGTGCTGCTGTGGGAGCTCGGACTGGGCTGGGCTCCATCGCTGAACTGGGACGACACGCTGCTCACCCTGGAGTCGGCACCTCCGCCTCCTGCTGCTCCTGCTCCTCCACCTCCAACGCCAGTACCACCTCCTCCTCCTCCTCCCACACCTCCTCCTCCTCCGCCCGCTCCTCCCACGGCGCCGAGGGCAGCAGCTTCCAGCCGTCCGAAGGCGCCTTTGGAGGCCATGTGCTGGCGACACAGGTCCTAGTGAGCCAGTTATGCATCACTGCTTTATCACTTTATCACTGCTCTTTTTACACATCTTTTCAAATCCATTTCATGTTCTCCTGTTGTATTTATCTGATAACTTTTCTTATTGAGGTTTTATGATGTTTGCTGCAGGTGTGCATGGTGCAGTCAGTGTGGACAGCTATCATCTATGTTACTTTTTGACTGAAGGTGTGTGCATGACAACATTTATACATAGTTACATAATAAAAAACAAATAAGATTGCTTATCTTTTATTTGTGTTTTTTAAAGAGTTGCCTTTCATAATAACGTTGCTCTCTATACTACAAGTCCTGCTGTGTCAGCCATATTTGTAGTTTCTCTCTCTCCTCACCTGGTACTCCTGGTGGGTGAAGCTGCCCCCCTCTGGTCCCAGACCCAGCTTCTTTGCTGCCAGCCGGTGGGCGTGGTGACGCAGGCAGGCGATGGTCATGGCTGCCACCAGGATGCTGCCGATGCACGCCATGGCCACCAGTGTGGCGAACACCCAGCGGGAACCACTGGGCTGGACTCGAGTTGCCAAGGGCAACGCCTTCCCATCATTCCTCTAGGACAGACAGAAGGAAATAACATCATCAAACATTAGCTAATGAGGTGGACATAAGTATGGAGGACGGAACCTGCCAAAATCCAAAGTAAATCAATAAATAAATGACTCGATAAATAAATAAATATGTCATTAAATGTAGCAAAAAATCATATAAAAATAAATGTAGCCATTAATTAACTGATAATATGTGACATAATTGATATTTCTGTTTTAATTTGCTTCTTTATTTATTTATCTTTGTATTAATTCCCTTATTTATTTACTCTACTGTTTAATTTTCCCTTTTATTTATTTATGTATTTATTTTTATTAATTTTTTATTTTTCTATATATTTTATTTTCATGTTGAGTGACAGCCCCCTCATTTGCATAATGAGGCAGAAATGCATAAAGAAATGTATAAAGAAATGTCTAAAGAAAAGAATACAGAAATAAATAAGTTTGGGGAAATAAATAAGGGGTGAAATGCAAAGGGAAAATCATGCATAAATACATAAATAAATACATACATTTAAAAATAAATAATAAAATAAATAAAAAATAAATGCAAAAATTAAAAAAAAAAGAAAATGATAAAATTAATTAATTAAAAGAAATATAAAAATATAAATAAAGAAAGAAACAAATTAAAATACAAATATCAATTTATGTCACATTTATTTTTCATATTTTTGCTAAAAAGAAATGTATAAAGAAAAGAATACAGAAACAAATAAGTTGGGAAATAAGTAAGGAGTAAAATGCAAAGGGAAAATCATGCAGAAATAAATAAATGCATAAATACATACATTTAAAAATAAATATAAAAATAAATTTAAAAAAAATGAATGCATGGATGAATATCAATTTATGTCCAATTTTGTCAATTAATTAATGGCTACATTTATTTTTAATATTATTTTTGCTACATTTAATGACATATTTATTTATTTATCAAGTCAATTTATTCATTTATTGATTGATTTTAGATTTTGGCAGGTTCTGTCCCCCATAAATAGGTAGCTACAGTTAGTAGGAGGAAGAGGAGGAAGAGGAGGAAGAGGAGGTATCTCTTCCTTTATTTCTTCCCATCCATCTCAGCAGGAACCTGGGACAAAAATGTGCCCCAGTCCTGCTTTCATCTTCCCCTCTTCTCCTTTCTCCTTCTCTCATCTTCTTTGTTCCCCTCTTTCTCTCCCCTCCTTTTCATCATCCTTCCTCCCTCCATTCTCTTTTCTCCTCCTCCTCTCCTCTCCTGATGAATTGTCTCTCTTGACCTTTCAGACCTCCTCCTTCCTCTCCGCGGGCCTCAGGAATGTGAGGCGCTCTCTCTTTTTCTGTGTGTGTGTGTGTGGTATCTGAAAGACATTAAAGCTGGAGCTGGGGGGGGGGTAGAAAGGCTACTTCACCTGCTATTATAAAGGGGCCCCAGTGGGGTTCAGTGTGTGAGTGTGAAACCGAGGAAAAAAAGAAAATGGATGACCAGACTACATGTGGTTGAAGGTGGTTCACTGCTTTACGTTTTTACAAGAACCTCAAATTGGATTTAACCATCGAAAGTCTTTAATTTAATTTACGCTGCTATAAGACAGCTCATTATACAAGAAATAAAGCCATACAAATGTTCAACTTGCCTTAAAATGTCTGGAAAGCTGTCAAATTAGCAGATAATTAAAGTAATACATTTTAGAAGGATATCATAAATTCATGCTTTTGTGCTCAGATATTATAGAAAATAAAAAACTTGTAGTAAAACTCACTAATGACAGCTACACTTACATTACAAGTATTATATAGATATGATGATAAAAAATAAATGTCCCATCGCACTATAAATTGACTTTAGATAGATAATACATAAAAAAGTGATATATGAATGAGTTTAAGTACTATATGAAGTATTAAGAAGGAACATGTCTCATATAAACTGAGTACAAACACAAGGGCCTTACAGTATATTATTAAGAACATTTTAAGAATATGATACAAAGAGCATAAATAATAAAAAGCACATTAAATGCCATCAGATCGTGATAGTGTTGGGACAGGATGTAGATAACATAAATGTCACTATCATATAAACTGATTATTAAGTCATCTTTATAAGAATAATAGACTTGTTTCATCAATGAGCATGAAGTGTCATAAACATGACTCTATAACTTCAGGTGTAACTGCACAATTAAGAAACTCTGCATTATTATTATTAAAAATTATAATAATAATAATTAATGATAATGTGTTAGTGAGTAGATTTTTATGTTTTCACTCACCAAACGCACGATGCAGAGCAACTGTCCTGATGTCCTGCTGGACTCACATGGACCCAGAGTGTCAAGTTAGACCGACTTTAAACAAACTGGACTTCCTGGACTGACTTTCAAAATAAAGTAAGTGTATATAAAGTTTAAATGAAGGATGCCTTTCCAGATTATGCTCTTGTTGCATTTAACAATGGTGGAAAGTAACTAAGTACATTTACTCAAGTACTTAATTACAATTTTGAGGTACTTTACTTGAGTTTTTCCTTTTTATGTTGCTGTATACTTCAATTGTTTTGATGATGTATTATTATAGATTAAACTCCCCAGCAGTGTATAAAGTAATTAAAGTGAACTCGAACCTTTACAAGCTACTATGGAGGACGGAATCTGCCAAAATCCAAAATAAATTAATAAATAAATAAATTACTTGATGAATGAATATATATGTAATTAAATGTAGCAAAAATAATATTAAAAATAAATGTAGGCTTTAATTAATTGATCAAATGTGACATAAATTGATATTTCTGTTTTAATTAATTCTTTATTAATTTATCTTTGTATTAATTCCCTTATTTACTCTTCTGTTTAATTTTCCCTTTTATTCATTTATGTATTTATTTTTCATTCATGTTTAAATTAATTTTTTTATTTATTTTATTTTCACATTGAGTGACAGCCCCCTCATTTGCATAATGAGGTAGAAATGCATAAAGCCATGTAAAAAGAAATGAGTAAAGTAAAGAATACAGAAATAAATAAGTTTGGGGAAATAAATATGGGTGAAATGCAAAGAGATAATTGTGTATAAATAAATACATAACTAAATAAACATATACATTTAAAAAAGAAATACAAAAATAAATAAATGAAAACATATATGCAAAAATAAATTAATACATTTTACAATTTAAAAAATAATTACATAAATATATAAAAGGGACAATTAAACAGAAGACTAAAAAAATAAATAAATAAGAGAATTAACACAAATATAAAGAAATAAAGAAGCAAATTAAAACATTTATGTCACATATTATCAATTAATTAATGGCTACTTTTATTTTTAATATTATTTTTGCTACATTCAATGACACATTTATTTATCTATCGAATCGTTTATTTATTGATTGATTTTTGATTTTGGCAGGTTCCGTCCTCCATAAGCTGCAACATTAAAGTGATGATCACATTAATGCATCAATGATTATAATCCAGTATAGTATATTTTGATGCTAATAATTTTGTACTTGAATGCAGTACTTTTACTTGTAACAGAGTATTTTAACACTGTGGTACTACTACTTTTAGTTAAGTTAAGATGTGACGCTATGAGCACCATCCCTCCCTTCATCCCCATCATAACTTGATCTCATTTTGTCTTTATCCCTCTCTGCTCCTCCAGCGTTCACATCAAACCCTCTCTGCTGCCTCTCTTCTTCTCTGACACGAGCACCCACCTCTCCAGCGCCGCTCTGCAGCACCTTCAGGCCCGTCTCAGACTCCAGGAAGTTCTTCTCTGCAACTGCAGAAAAAAAACATTCAAATAATGACTGGAAAGCATTTGAGTACTTGTAGCACTATGGGGGATAGTATTTGAAGTAGTAGTAGTAGTTAAAATGAATAAAACAGCAGGCGACGTACCGGCTTTCTCTGCCACGTCTCCAGCCGTCAGGTTCTTGGAGTTGGGTCTGACCCTGAAGGTGATCGCAGGTCCGACAACACTGCAGACGACAAAACACAAGAGCACATCCAGAGGGGAGTATTACACAGTGAGAAGTACTTTTACACAAGTATTCAGGGTGTAGTTGAGTATTTACTTTTGATGCCACTTTCTACTTCTACTCCACTACAGCTCAGAAGGAAATATTGTACTTTGACAGCTCTCGTTACTTTAGAGTTACTTTACGGATTACATGGAGGATCCGGATACGGAGGATCCGGACACGGAGGATCCGGACACGGAGGATCCGGACACGGAGGATCCGGACACGGAGGATTTGGATACGGAGGATCCGGATATGGAGGATCCGGACACGGAGGATCCGGACAGGTAAGATTTGGATAGGGAGGATCCAGATACGGAGAATCCGGACACGGAGGATTTGGATACGGAGGATCCAGATACGGAGGATCCTGATATGCAGGATTTGGATACGGAGGATCCGGATACGGAGGATCCGGACACGGAGGATTTGGATATGGAGGATCCGCACAAGGAGGATCCGGACACGGAGGTTTCGGATACGGAGGATCCAGATACGGAGGATCCAGATACGGAGGATCCAGATACGGATGATCCAGATACGGAGGATTCAGATACGGAAGATCCAGACACGGAGGATCCGGACACGGAGGATCCAGATACGAAGGATCCAGACACGGAGGATCCAGATACGAAGGATCCAGACACGGAGGATCCAGATACGGAGGATCCAGACACGGAGGATCCAGATACGGAGGATCCAGACACGGAGGATCCAGATACGGAGGATCCAGACACGGAGGATCCAGATACGAAGGATCCAGACACGGAGGATCCAGATACGGAGGATCCGGAGGCATCAGGCCAGCAGGTCGGGGATCTGACTTTGTTTTATTTTGTTATGGAGGGTTGATGAGCGCCGGAGTCCTCGGTCCTACCTGATGCTGATGAAGGAGCCGGTGGAGAGGCCGATCCTCTCTGACAGCAGCTCCAACAGTCGCACCCCGTCGTTCACACTGAGGGGGCTGCGGTGACAAAATGCACACACGCACACACACACACACACACACACACACACACACACACACACACACACACACATGAAGACAACACACACATTCATTCATTCATTCATTCATTGACACACATCTGAACGTGTTGTACCTCTGGTTGGTGACGATGAAGCCGTACTCGTCTTCCTCGGCCGCTGGTCCTCCCTTCCTCAGTTTGTCCTGGTTGGCGTCCACAGGGGGGGTCGGATCTTTCTGGGCTCCGTCTGGTTTGGGGGGCTTGATGGTGGAGGCTGGAGCCTCGGGGGCGGCCATCTTAAACGCCATCGAACCCTCCGTGAGCTGATGGATAAATAAAGACGTTAGAGAAGTTCTTGACAGGTTAACAAGTACTTAATTTGAGTATGCTTATTTGACTATATCCCCTTTCTGCTACTTCATACTTTTATATTGTACTTTTTACAGCTGTAGTTATTTAAAAATATTTTTCAGG
>CAKAOJ020000549.1:32500-166969 GCA_916701645.2 Sebastolobus alascanus
CAGTGATACCCAATTTATGGAATTCAAGACTGTTTAGGGACCCCAGTATGCAGAAATATTCAAACACACCATTTTAGTATAGGAGAAAATAACACATGCGGGTCTCAAGTCAGTAATTCCCAAACTTTAAAATGTGATCAGTGAACTTTCAATCTTTTAAACTGTGTTTTTATATGTTAAAATGTGTTTTTGTCACAAACAGACATGCAAAACCTGCTAATTAACTTTACATTTATATATTGACACTTATATTTGGTAGTGTCTCCATCTAGTCAATCAGTATATTATTTAAAACATTCTGGACACAGTGCAAAGTTGCACAATACACCATATTATTTTATAACCAGCATCAAATCATACATGTTTAAATAGTCCATATCATTTCCCCACCTGGTGGTAGGTGTACGGGTCCAGCAGGGGCGTCTGCATGTGGACCGAGGACCGGGAGGGGTCGAGGATCATGTAGTCCACATACTGCTGCATCATCTCGGGGTCAGCTGGATCCTCGGGCCCCTGGACCCTCCGCTGACTGGGGCCCGCCTGTCTGGAAAACCTGGAAAAAAAACACTAATAACTAGTTTTCAACAAACTTATTTTTTTCTGTATTCTTTTCTTTATACATTTCTTTATGCATTTCTGTCTTATTATGCAAATGAGGGGGCTGTCACTCAACTTGAAAATAAAATGAATGCAAAAATTAATAAAAAATAAATACATAAATAAATAAAAGGGAAAATTAAACAGAGGAGTAAATACATAAGGGAATTAATACAAATATAAATGAATAAAGAAGCTAATTAAAACAGAAATATCAATTTATGCCACATTTAATCAATTAAATAATGGCTAAATTTATTTTTAATATTATTAAATCATTTATTTATTATTATTAAATGTATTTATTTTATTATTTTTTCTACATTTAATGACATGGTAATTTTTTTTATTTATTTATCGAGTCATTTATTGATTGATTTTGGCAGGTTCCGTCCTTCATAGGTGAGGGGCATGCTGGGAGTTTTCTTACTGTTTTAGCGCCCTCTCATGGAGTTTGGATGCGACAGTGGGAAAGCGACTCAACTCTCGGCTGATGATCGCCTGGGTGACGTCGTCCTTCCAGGTCAGACCTGCGCAGCCACAGGGCAACACAACT
This sequence comes from Sebastolobus alascanus, assembly GCA_916701645.2. Classification (NCBI taxonomy): domain Eukaryota; kingdom Metazoa; phylum Chordata; class Actinopteri; order Perciformes; family Sebastidae; genus Sebastolobus; species Sebastolobus alascanus. Next base: position 33,654 of record CAKAOJ020000549.1, read on the forward strand.
TATTTACTTTCTCTGTTTGTTACTTGTTCCGCTGGTGAGCAGACGTTAACGTCTCACTCAGACTCACCTTGCACCATCAGGTCTTTGAGGACTTCCTGCAGTTTGTGCAGGACGGGTACAGACACCTGGTACTGGACGGGCTCCTGGTGGGGAGCCTGGCACTGTCCGAACAAACCGTCTGCACGGGAAGAGACCGACAAGTCAGTTTCTTTATGTCACTTCTGAGATTTACATTTATACCCTACAAAATGGTGATTTTCTGAAAAATAGTGAGCTTATCCAGCAGGGGTAGATGTAAACTTAGCAATAAAGACGCCAAATAATGCTCCTCCTGTCAAATCAAACTATTGTTCTCTCCTTAACTGATCTAACTGGCTTTCTATCAGTTTGTATTCTCTCGAGGCAGGATTGTAATATTTTGGAAGAGCAGCAATTCTTATTATTTTCCTCCTCCACCTCTATGCGTGCAAATTAAACAGTAGAATCAGTACAATGCCACACAGTTCACAGTTACAGACATTTTATCTGGATGACGTCTGACTGCATTGCGGCAAAACTTGAGCAAGTTTCAACTCTGTTTTCTTTGCTGAGACATCTGCAAACGGCAACCCGGCGTGCCATCACAGTGACGTGATTGAAATGGACAGGAAGGCTGCATTTTCAGCATAACATCACAATAAAAAATGCCAAATGTCTCAGTTACCTTTAGTGGTATCTAACCATGCAGATAGTTCAGGGTTTGAAACATCTGTGTCTGAGATTTCTAACTCAAGTTCAACAGAAATAAAACCAAAACTATCTGCATTGCTGGATACCAGTAGGGGGTTTGAGGGTTGGGTTGAAATAAGACAGGATATAAGACAAATTATGTTTATTCTTTCTCTCATCTTTGTCTTTTGTAATATTAATAATTAACTCCTCAGGCCTCATTGCAGTTGAGTAAGATATTCTTAAAATTTGGGTAAACTGATCCCATGAAAACCCAAAACAGATTAGTATCTACTAGACGCAGGAGAAAACCAACCTACTACTGTATACACCAGAAACCAGGATAATATTCTTCAAAGCAACACAGAGCTGAAGGACACTGAAGGAACAAGCAAAGCAAGAAAAACACATAACATATACATGAATGTGGCCATAATGTGCAAATATACAAGTACACACACATGTACATAAACCGCATACAAGCACATAACACACACAAAGGTACACATCTAACTATACAAACATGCACACACCAGAAACACAGAGTACATTTACACACAAACGTATACACCAAAATGTACACAAATACATGTACAAGCCTGCAAATACACATTCCACATCACACATACACACACACATATTGAAGCACAGTGTGTCTGTGTGTGTGTGTGTGTGTGTGTGTGTGTGTGTGTGTGGGCCGTGGTGAGTCATCACCTCTGTCTCCCTCCATCTCTCATCAAACACACACACACACACACACACACACACACACACACACACACACACGAGGGAGACACATGGTCGTCAGGCAAGTGATGTCACTGTTGTCATAGAGACGGCCAGGGCGAGCTGCGATTGGCAGAGCGCGGCTGACGGAGGGAGACCTTGTTTACGTTGCACTCTCGCTCTTTTTTTCTCTCTTTCACTACGTATCCCTCTCTTTATGTCGCTCCGTTCACCTTTCTGCCCATGTGACGAATCTCATAGACGAAATTATCATTTTTCACACACTCACATTTCAGCACAATCACACACACACGCGTCACTGTCACACACACTCCAGCGCTCAAATGACCACACAGACTTAACACACACTGAAATGTAGTGGTTACGTCTGCTGAATTCTAATTTATTTTGATTAAACAGACAACAGATGACAGATGTTTAAAAAAACAAAAAATGGGTCGTTTGTTCAATGTAGTCTGGAATGTATTTATTTTACTAAAATATTCCAGGTCTTACACAGATGGTTAAGTATGCAAACCAAATTGTTTTTAATTCAGTGTTGAATAAAAATGTTTTCTACTCAAAACTGATAAAGGTTTAACACAGATTACAGATGTTTAAGGACACAAAATAAGTCGTTTTATTAATGCAGCCTGGAATGGTTCTATTTTGCTGAAGTATTAAAGCATTTGAACACAGATTACAGATGTTTCAGGCTACAAAATGTATTGTTTTTGAACACAGTCTGGGACTAAGTTTATTCTACTTCAACACTCCAGGGGTTGAACGCAGATTACAGATGTGTCAGGATATAAAATGCATTGTGTTTCCAATGCAGCCTGACATGCAACTTGTTACTCTCTCAGCCTTTTTCCTCACACTCTCATTCTTGCATTTCAGCACATGCACTTCCTCAAAGCATCATCAAACACACGCCATGAGACCTCACTATGAACTGCCATGTTCCCTAAATGTTCCCGTCTCTGGAAACGGGGAACACAACATCCTCAAGGCGGACACAGAAACATGCCACCATCAATAATTCAGCTGTCACGTGTACGCTCTTGTAATGACTTCCTAACCATGTTTGAACAGGCAGGGAGGAAGCAGGAAATCCACTGAGGGATTATAGACAGCCCCGTTAAAGGCAGGCTGAGGCGTGACGGCTAACCAGCTCCTGACTGTTTGACGGACAGAAGACACGTCACAGCTTCCTGAAGCGTGTCGCTGCAGCTGGAGCCTGCTGGGATCGCTCACTGTTGGTCGATTTACTATTCTCGTCACGCTGCATTCAGGGCACAGTGAATACGAGCTTCCCGTGGAGGGGGAAAGTGTCCACGTTAGCCTCTCAGAGGAGGATATCTGACAAGTTTTAATTTGGCTTCATGAATGTGTGAAAAGAGAGGAGTATATAGATTATAATAGATATGTTTAAAGGGGCAGTTCACCCAAATCACAAAAAAATAGTTTCTCCTTACTTCTTCGTATTTCCTACTCTCCACCTTTACAAATAAAAGTCCACATAAAACTGTATCCATTGAGGTCATTTATTTTGGAAAGACTTGCTGCTGTTGAGGTTTTCCATTCACCTCCATATCGGGATGGTGTCAGAAGTCAAAACCGGCAAATAAAAATGAAACGTTTTCCTTGTTTTCTCACATTTTATCTATCGGATCAGTTTTGTTTTCTTATACTAATCTACTGGACTTTGTGTTTAGTTATGTCCCTGTAAATATGCTCTTTCTAGAGAGGAATAAAAATGACATTAATCTTTGTCTATTATATTTGTGAGGTTAAGAGCAGGATTTTTAAATGTTCAAACGTTGGTGTCATGTAAATATTTGATATGTTTGTTTCGTGTTCAGCTTCATACTGAAGCAAAAACAGGCTTTTTAGTGATTTGGGTGAACTGAAACTTTAATTAAAGTGAACCTTTTGTTTGTTTAATTTGGACTTTTATATGGTCATGGCATAATAAATAAATACAACAAGGCTTCAGCCCATTCTCTGTTGCCTCTGAATGCAGGCTCATTACTACAGCTGCCATGTTTTTTCCATACACATAACAGGTATAATCTTTTTCATATGTATAATGATAATAAAACTGTGGACAAGACAGTTTGTGATTGAAAAGTAAAACTGGAATACTCACCATCGTTGCACAGATGATCTCTCGGACAGAGCTTCTTTTCAAACAAACAACCTGCAGACACAAACAAACAACAAATAAAATATTCATATTCATTTAAAAAGGAGCTGCAAACTCACCCCAAAACAGTGTCCCTAGAAATGTATAGAGCTAATCAGCCTCCTTTAACCTCAATCTTTGGCATGTTTTCCTCCTGAATTTAACACCTAAATGTATCATTATTTGACTGGAAATAAACACTACTTTGTCAGATTAAAAGCAGAAACAGATGTGGATATTTGGAGAAAATGTCACCTTATGATACTTTTATTATGGGACACAAATATAGACAGAAATGAGCTTGGGGAAACCCCGAGCAGAGCGGGCAGCTACAGTCAATGTTAGTGATGGGATTATATACACACGTGTGTGTGTGTGTGTGTGTGTGTGTGCGTGTGTGTTATAGTTGACCTTTTCCCAGGTTCTAATCTGTAGCGTTACAGTAAACAGCAGCAGATGTGAAGCGGCTCGCTCCGCTCTGTTTGCGTTGTGTTTTCATTTAGGATTTATGTAATCAATGTGTATTATTCACGTATCCTGTGATAACGTCAGGAAGTACACCTCGTCCTGCAGAACGACCTGCACAAACACACCACGCTCGCTGTTTCAATCCCATTTTAATTAGTTTCCAGTGATGTCCTCAAAAGTGGCGCTGTGACATCACGACTTTGGGCGAGGACAAATTTCAAGTTACACTGCAAAAAATCTGCTTCTTATCAAGTCCTTGTTGTCTGAGACTGAGTATTAAGGTTTACTGTTTCCAAAAGAAATATTATATTAATATTATAATAATATAGAAACTAGAGCTGTCAAAGTTAATGCAAATTTGTTTTAACACCACTAATTCCTTGAACACAACTTGCGATCTTTAGGTTTTAGCGGCTCAGTTTTAAAGCTAGAGTGAAGATATGGTATTATATGAAACTATAAAACCTGATGAATCCATCGGTAGCAACCAGGTCAGATTAGCTTGTAGTGAAGGAGGTTAAATAATGATCCAAACTTACGCTTAATTTTGGCGAGGAAAAACTGTCATGTCCATTTTCAAAGGGGTCCCTTGACCTCTGACCTCCAGATATGTGAATGTAAATGGGTTCTATGGGTACCCACGAGTCTCCCCTTTACAGACATGCCCACTTTATGATAATCACATGCAGTTTGGGGCAAGTCATAGTGAAGTCAGCACACTGACACACTGACAGCTGTTGTTGCCTGTTGGGCTGCAGTTTGCCATGTTATGATCTGAGCATATTGTTTTATGCTAAATGCAGTACCTGTGAGGGTTTCTGGACAATATCTGTCATTGTTTTGTGTTGCTAATTGATTTACAATCATAAATATATACATACATTTGCATAAAGCAGCATATTTGTCCACTCCCATGTTGATAAGAGTATTAAATACTTGACAAATCTCCCTTTTAAGGGACATTAGAACAGATAACAAATGTGCGATTCATTTGCGATTAAAAATGTAATCAATTGAAAACAGACACAAGACTACAGGTTAGTTTATAGACAGAAATGATCTGTAAGTGAGTGATCAGTAGGAGGTTAATGCAGCATATCTTCTGCCCCGCCCCAGTTAGTGATGTCACAGTCCACTGTTGAGGAGAATGACGTCACTATCTCCTCTAACAGCGTAGACACGAGCGTGGAAACAATCATTAACATGGAAATATAAGAAAAAATGCCGTGATTAAGCCAGAACATCTTACTAGTAAAGTTCAGTTTCTTCTCTACTACAGCCTAGTCTGATGTCTGATGCCACAGACCAACCCAGTCTGTGTTTTTTCTTTCACCTGAAATCTATAAAAAGTCAGACAGAGTATCGACTACATGACGATGCTGTGCAGCAGCTATCAGAGAGGGAATCTCCATTAAAGAGAGAAAGCGGAGACGCTGCTAAACATAGAAGTTAAAGATTCTCCATCCATCCGCCCGTTGCTCCCTCCGTCCACATGATGACTAATCTCTCCTCCGCCCACACATCCTCCCATCTGATCTCTCCGTCCCTGTCCTCCCTCCTCCTCCTCCTCTCCTCTCCACTTCGTCTGTTTCTAGGAGATCATCATCTTGTTAAACTCGTCCTGCAGACTGTCCATCACTGTCACCAGTCACACACACTCAATCACCTATAATACACAACATTACCCACTAATTACAAGAAGTTATGGAGTAATTGAGTGTCTAATGAGCAGACTGAGAGATGCACTGTAAAAAATGTTAGTATAGTATTCAGATCCTTTAAAAATATGAATGCCACACTGTGAAAAAAAGTCCTTACTTAAGTAAAAGTATGTTAAGATTATCAGCAAAATGTACTTAAAGGTACTATATGTAACTTTCAGAAAATCCTTGTTATTAATGACAGCGGTGGCCGTTAAGTGAACTGCAGTCAGCATCCTGTTGCTCACGCACATGCTCACCCATTAACATCAACATCACCCGGGGCATCGGCCAACACAGTGACGTAACATTACATTACATCATATATCACTGTTACTGTCTGTAATGTCCAATCTCCATGATACTAACTAGCTCGCCATTTGCAAATGACTTCATCAGCTACGGTTACGAAGCAAAACCGTCCCGAGTCCTTTACATAGAAATCAGTCCACAGGCTGTTATAGGCAACAGAGAAAGTCTCAGTTTTTAAGTTACATTACAATCCGTTTACACAATGGCAATACAAAGCAATTAATACATGTACATTTTTACATATAGTACCTTTAAAGTATGAAAACTACAAGTACTCTGAGAATTTTTCTGGAAATTAAGATTTGTATCTTTGAACAGAAAAGGGAAACAGGTTGATTTTCATTGCAAACAAGTTAAAATATAATTAATATTTTTTTTCACTTGTTTTAAGAAAATAAAAGCCTCATTTAGAAGAAAAACTGACTCAGTGGGAGATTTTTGGTTGATTTCGCAGCAGTGAAAAGCGTTTTAATCCAGGGAGTCATAGAAACAGACTCAGCAATAAACTCTCCTGTTTGATTCAATTTCACCAGTAAAACCATGAAAATGACTCGGAGTCAGCAGCAGGTCTTTACGTTTCTCAGGGGAAACTCCTCCAGCTTGAGAGAGAGAGAGAGAGAGAGAGAGAGAGAGAGAGAGAGAGAGAGAGAGAGAGAGAGAGAGAGAGAGAGAGAGAGAGAGAGAGAGAGAGAGAGAGAGAGAGAGAGAGAGAGTCTCGGCGTCTGAGATCCATTTTGTTGTCTGAGAAGGTGTGGCTCCGTCTGAGCAGGATCACAGCCAACACAATAAAACCATAAATACGTTTCCTTCCATCATCACTACAGGGAGACTTTAGGAGCCATTTTGAAGGTTTGGTTCATCGTGAATCACATAAAATCATCCCATCACGTCCTGTTTGGACCTCAGTATCTCAAAGCTGCATGTTAATAAAGAAGGGGGAATAGAAGTGAGTCTTTAAAAATACCACATGAAGTTTATGATCCAATATGTTGATAAAAAACATAAACTATAGCTTTGACACAGGAAACTGGAGTTTACATCTCATCTCTGACTAACAGTCAGAGTTATCATGATCTTTCCCTAACCGTACCCATGTAGCTTCAGTTGTCTAAACTTTAAACACTCAGGTGGATCAGAAAACTAGTATATCACCACTAACACAAAACAAGGAAGGAGCTGTATCTGCAGGATGACTCATATCATAACTCATCATAACAGATTTGGCATTTAAATGAAGATCTAACAACAACTAAGCAAATAAACACATTGTTCAACAACTGGTCATATATTTTTTACATGGAAGAGGGTATGTGAAGAAAATCAGGCTGACTCATCACCAGCTCCCTCCCATCATCATCATCATCATCATCTTCATCAGTCTCTCTGTGCCTTCGCTTCTATCGTCCATTAACTGCGTGCCAGATTGAATCCAGTGTCATTTTCATAATGGTGCTGCTGGCATTTGTGGCTGCTGCTGTGTGAGAGCGAGCTCGTCCTCTGCTCTGCGGGCTGACAGAGGATATTTAAGGTGGGATGAGTCAGCCAGGACGGAGCAGAATAAAACCTGGCTGAGTGGCAGCAGAGGCAGCGAGGTTATAACCCTTCTTAGCTCAGTTCACCTTTATACCGACGCACACTAATCACTCTGACTGGAGCTCACTACATGCAGTATTTAAAGGACAAGTCTGCTGATACTCTATATGTTTCTTCTTGTCAACCTAAAGGTTAGCATGATATCGCTTCTTCCTCTGAGCCATTAAAAACACATCAATGAGCCTCACTGTTGCTCCTTCATCACCATCAGCTCACACACTGTAGTTTATTCTGACTCAGTCCTACATACACCGTCCTGCTGCCACGAATACTAGGCTGAATTAGCCTAATGTGGGACATTTTTTGCATTTCAGACTCCAGTACCTCTCCGAAATCCCCAGGATGTGTCTTAATCAAACCAAAAAAGATGCAGCCACCACCAATTATGGATTGCACTTCACCTTAACTATCTTAGATAACACATTAGAAGACTAAAAAACTATAAATAACCATTGTTATTGCACAACCCATGCTGTCACACATTAGGCAAATCATCCTGTCCCACTTTTCAAAACCATATTTCCGAAAGTGGGACAACATTTGATTGAAATAACATATATAGAGTATATTTACACAATATTATAATATTTTTGGATGAAAAAAATCAAAAAAATCATACCCTTAACATTAAGATTGCTCCACCCTAATCTGTGATTGGACATTTGAGTTGATTTAGATCACATGACACCACAGCTTGTGTTAACCAATAATTTTATTGACTTTTATTTGTTTGAGGAAGACCTGCACCCACTAGAGCTTGGGTGTCCCACACTACGGCAACTCACCCTGCTACTAATATACAAATGTGGCTTAATCCGCTGCTGAAAATAGTCCCCAACAAAGTCACGATTTCCTCCTATTTGTTTGATAAAAAACTACAGTGAGCAGCTCTTTTTAGGAAAATACTGAGCCTTTATTAAAAATGTTAATATATTATATTTGTGAGGTGTTTTTAAAGATTTACGTCTTCAGTTGGAACCAATGAGCTTGGAGCTGAGAGTCACTGACAGTAAATCAGAAGGGATTAACTAACCCTAACACATATGTTGTTTGTTGTAAGTTTATTATTATTATTTCGTATCTTCCAGACCTACTGTAGTACTCCAGTTTTGTCTTTTTTCTCTTATCCTGTACTACTTAGTCACAGTCTCTGCTACTGGTCTCGCCTATTACCGTCTTTGTCTTCCCCAATTCTTTGATATTAATGTAAACTCCTTTTTAACAAACAAGTATCCTCATTTTAAACGTGTCATTTTACGCAGAAATGTGTGGAAATAGCTCATAATTTTATGGTTAACTTGTAATATTGTGCAGAAATTTTCCATTTTTATTTCGTCAGACACATAAGGCAACATTTAGGGCAGGTTTCCTGTTCACATTTTAAAAAATCTGAAAACAGTAGGCTCATTTGTTCTCGACTCAGACTCGACCCCCATTTGGACCCTCATCAATCTTTAACTGTAAAGACTTGGATTTGTCAGTAGTATTGACTACAGACATGTTAATAATCCCTGTAGGAATCTCTCTGAATCCCGTTTTCCTCTTTTCTAACGATATTTATGATGAAAAATTCAACTATTTTCTGCTGGTCTCTGTCCGTGGTGCTGAAAAACTCAGATTGGTCTCTGTCCGTGGTGCTGAAAGACTCAGATCGGTCTCTCTCCGTGGTGCTGAAACACTCAGGCTGGTCTCTCTCCGTGGTGATGAAAGACTCAGGCCGGTCTCTCTCCGTGGTGCTGAAACACTCAGGCCGGTCTCTCTCCGTGGTGCTGAAACACTCAGGCCGGTCTCTCTCCGTGGTGCTGAAACACTCAGGCCGGTCTCTCTCCGTGGTGATGAAACACTCAGGCTGGTCTCTCTCCGTGGTGATGAAACACTCAGGCCGGTCTCTCCGTGGTGCTGAAACACTGTACCGTGTTTAGAGCATCAAGGCGACAGGAAGCCATTGTTGTAAGTGTGAGCAGACGGAGCTGAGAGGTCAGCTATGAGTCATAACTGAGATGTGCTGTTATGTGGCTGTAATGTTCCTACAGGGATTCAGAGTCTCAAAACGTTTTCTGTTATAATTTGGAAACAAAAATCTCTTTCTGTAGTATTTTTCTTTGAATCTGATCATCATTATTATGGATTATTGATGGGCTTACTGCCTTCCTTATGAATCATTTTATTAGCTAGTTAAAAGCTGCATTAATTGCTGTTTTTGGAGTGTTTACCATCGTCTATTTCACACACAATAAACCTGTGGATCAGTACAAGATCTTTTATCTTGTAAAACAAACTGTCAGTTATGAAACTGTGCCCCTCAAAGACTGAACCTCAAGATATTAAGATTTTATCGTGACCTAATGAGTCGATTACTGACTTTCAAGGCTTTAGGCGACAGTAAATCTGTATTAAAACGGGGAGACAGATGAGTAGCTCTGCTTTCACTGGTTTCATTTGATGGTTTTCTATTTATTCAGCTTCTCTTCAACTCCTGCGTGAAGGAAGCAGTACAGCAGGACTTGGGAGTTAAGTTTAACCTAACATTGTCTCATAATCTCATATGTCTATTATGGTTTAAATATTAACTGTAACCCCTATAGAAATCGATTTAAGACACTAAATGTTGTTTGTTTCCTACAATATAGTTATAGAACTGCTATAATATCTTGTCTGGATGTATAATGTATCTGGGGAGGTAAATAATAAAGTTATAGTCACCTTAACCTGTTAATCCCTAACCCTCAGAAAAAACCCCGCCTAAAATAAGTACCCAAATTTAAGCAGGATATCTCCTCAACCATAAGGCTTATATGCATATATCTAGTCTCTTTTGAATTGTAATAATCTTGGGAATATGAATCCATTGCAAGTAAACTAAACTATATTACCATGGAGATTACAATGGAGAAGCAATAACAAAAATATCACCATTATAACAAAGTTCTCATAGATAATGATGCATCTGAAAGTGTTCTTCTACTCTTTACTACAACTGGGACTGTAAATTTGGTAAAAAAAACACTAAAATACACTATTTATAATACAATCTATAGAGATATACTCAGGCGCTTTCCATGTTTCGTTCATGTATACTGTAAACATATTGGCTGTTTATTGGGTTTTACTTCAAAACACTATTTATTTCCATATAGCCATGTTAAAAATACCATAAATATCCCCAAAACATTGAAATAGTTATAAACACAGTGAATACTGATCTTTTGATAGGCATCAGGGTATGACCCGTTTCAACCCGGTACAGGGTTTGTTGGGTAAAGGGAGTTAAAAGAGTAATCAGCATGTCTCTGATTTGATCATTGGCCTAAATAATATTTCTATAAGGATATATTACAGGTGGGTTATTTCTATAATATTAGAGACTCATATTGGCTATTTCTTTTATCATATTATTGTTGTTGTTGCCATAATATTCTTATAGTCTGCATATGGTCATTATAACTCTGTTGACATTAGCGCTTGTGTTAATATTTTGAGTTTTTACTGGCAGTTTTAAGCTTCATGGTACATTTACTTGCTCTAATACTTTTGCTGTGATATTTGTATTAGTTAAAAGTACACACAGGGCCACTGCAGGTAATTTTCATTAGGTAGATTATATGTCCTCACAGCTGCAGCACACAGATGACTTTTTAAATGATCATATACTGGCTCAAAACAACCCAACCCAACCCAACCCAACCCAACCCAACCCAAACATCTCTCTCTCCATCTCTCTCTCCATCTCTCTCCTGCTGTTTGCTTGTGTGTTTGTTGTTGTCGTTGCAGGCTGAACAACAAAATGATTCATTCAGGCAGCCAGACACATCCGAGCTGACCCACGGTCAGAGCATTTACGTCAGTGACGCAATTAAGCACCGGTGTAAAGAGATCGGAGGCGAGCAGAGCAAGAAATGCAACAAATATAAGATGAAGTCCAGCAGGTTGGATTGCTCTTAATATCTATATCTGCTAAACAAAGAAGCCAAACTTGATCATGAATTATGTCACGCCAAAATAAAACTCACTATTATAGGAATATTAGAGCCAAAGGATTTCCTCCTTTATATTAAGGATCAACACTGGAACATATGGAGCTCAGAGCAACTTAAAGGCAACATTTACCACAAATCCTGCAGCACAACCAACCTAGGAGGTTTCCTAGGAAAACTGTACAACTGATAATATCTTTATAGAGAAGAACAAAACAGGAACATAAAGTACTATGAGGTCACTCCAAACTCGCTGCTAAGTACAACAGTTACTATAGGAACACGGGGTCGTGATTTACGCGCCGCCAGCTGCCGCCTGGATGCATCCGTCTCCATCAGTGACGGATCACATCTGATGCGTCTTACCGTGTCGGGCGGCCGCGCAGAGCCGGCAGGAGGCGGTGAGGAGGAGGCACAGAGCCGCCCAGAGCCGTGGAGACCTCATGGTACATCCAACAGCCACCGGAGCGACGAGGAGGAGGAGGAGGAGGAGAGCGGCCGCTGCTGCTGCTGCTGCACTTCTACCAGCTCTCCATCTCTGAGGAGAAGCTGCTGCTGCTGCTGCTGCTGCACGGGAGTGGTGACAGGAAGTGTGTGAGCATGTGTGTGTGTGAGAGAGAGAGAGAGAGAGAGAGAGAGAGAGAGAGAGAGAGAGAGAGAGAGAGAGGAAGAGTGAGACGGGTTGGTTGGAAAACCAGGACCACAGGAGGCGCCACACTGCAAGAAATATTTAAAGACTAGAGCTGAGCAAATAACAAAACTGCTCACTACACAGTAGAATAATGACTGTGGTCGAAGAAGTACCAACACACCTTAAGGTTAAAATAGACTCCTACATATTACAAGTAAAAGTCCTTCATTCTAATTCCTAAATGTACAAAAGTATCATCAGTAAGAAGTAAAATTAGTTTTGGGGCCCAGCAGGAGCTCAATTCTGCCCAGGGGAAGAATGACTGAATGAATATATATATATATATAATTTCTTTAATGACTCTAATCTTCTAACTCAACACCACAGCATCATTAAACTAGTGGATAAGAAAGGTTTAATATTCTTACCGTTTTCAGAAGAGGCTGGTTTGCAGCAGGTGTTTCTGTTATTTTGTCAACCCCACTTAGGTGAAGTTGTTATTACAGAGCACTCAAAGTGTCACACCAGCGCAATATTTTTGCAGTGTCAATCCAGCTGTGTTATTTCATCTAATTTCTCAGATAAATAAGGTGATAAAACTCTAAGACAAGTCCACAGGACTGTGTGAAAACAGGCATTTCTTGCAGTGTGGAGGAGTGTCTCCAGCCTCCTATCAGCTGCATCATGACGTGGATCACAAGAAGTCCATCTCATTCTGCCAAATAACCGTCCAGACACTTGGCAGAGCAGCACATCTGGCTCCTCACAGTGTTTCATTAAAACCGAGAAGGTGAAATTAAATTACAGCAGCTTCTCCTGCACAATGAAACCTTTCGTTTATGATCGGACAGAAAGAAGAGAACACGCTAAATCTGAATCAATATTTTATTATTTTCTAAACAACTCCAGTTCATAAGAAAGATCACTAAGTGCTTGTGTATTGTGCTACTGTTATGTGCATTTGCATGTGATTTTCTTTATTTGGAGTAATACTGGGCTTCAGTAGAGATGAGTGCAACATCATCTACAACTGAGAAATCAGTTTTTAAGAAAGGATTTGTCATTTTCAACATGAATGTGTGTCTAGATAGACACAGTTTCTGATGGTAATATTCTTTGCATCAGTATGTGTTGAAGTATCACATGTTGAAAATGACATCAATCAGCTCTGGTTCTTCCCGGCTCTAGTCGACAACCAGCGAGCTCCTCACAACGGGGAACAACTCGAAGAAACCCTGCAGGAGGAAGCAGACAGGAAGGGAAATAAAAAGGGAAAATATCTGCAGGGGATGAAAGAAATGATCTAAATAAACAAAGAACTTGTGACTCATCTGGATAAATGTAATATTTAATTCCTGAATCACTCAAAGCTCACAGAGACCTGATACAAAATCTCCATCTGCAGACAACGTGTGTGATGCACAAGTGTCTAGAAATACCAGCCGGGAAGATGAAGAAGAAGATGAAAATATTCTGATCTTCTCTCAGTGTGAACACACCGTCTCCGTTACCTCCTCATGACACATTTGCAGAGCTCATTTTTTAAATATATATACATTTTAAATCCTGCATTGTTTACATGGATGGTTACTTGCTAGCAGTCTTCTCCACTGTTGATCAGTGGGATAATGTGAAACGATAGCAGGACGTGATTTCACACATTTGTAATAACACTGCTCCATTAATGGTCAGAAACTCAGCAAGGTACCTTTAAGAGTGAGTTCACATGCATGCTTTTAAGAGGACATAATACACAAAAAATGTCCATCACAAGTTCCCAGAGCCGAAGTTGACGTCTTGTTTTGTCTTAACAACTTAACGATGATATAAAACAGGAAAAAACAAAACAACTAAAAAGACTCATATTTTGAAGCTGGAACCAGAGAATTTTTTGTATCAAAATTGTCAAAAATGGTATTATTTAACTTTATGGAGCTCTGTCAGAGGTGTTGACTCAACTCTTTGGTCACTCTGGAGTTATACTGAGCATCAGTGAGCCTGTTTTAGTGTTTGTTTGGAGTAAAAACCAAACAACTGCTTTATAAATGAGGTTTTGTTCTGTACAAGGACAACAGACGGGTGTTACCTTGAAGAGAGTGGTGCTCTGCAGGACGCTGGAGGTGCAGCACATCTCTCTGATGGAGTGCATGGAGAGCTGCGGCGCTCCGATGTCCACCACGGGGACGCCGAGGCGGGCGGCCAGGATGGGTCCAATGGTGGATCCACAGGGGCTGTCGTTACGGACCATCACATCCTGCAGGAGGAGGGGTCACAGGTCAAACTGCTGGAAAACTATTAAAGATGAAAAGAATAAACACATCTCTGTGCCACAGTCAGCATATCTGCCTCCTAGTGGCGGTTTAGAAACACTGCAACGTCTACGAACACTAAACAGGGATTCATCAGCAGCTAAACCGTATTATTCTGAGGCATGTAAACAGGATTCTAGGATTATATGGGAAATGTGCTTCATAAATATTGATAAAAGTAAAATCTTTTACAGCCTGGAAATAGAAATATGTTTCTAGTCTTTCCACGTCTTGTGTTATAATTACTGTTAATTAAATGCCTTTGTCTTTATTTCACACATGAATTCTTTTATTTCCTCTCTGTGTCGTCCTGGAGCAGCCGGCATGTTGCTAGGAGATCTGTGTTCGCTGCCGAGTGACTCAAGAGATGAGACGCTGCTGAGCCTCTGTCTGCAAACACTTCATCTATAAACACACACACACACACACACACACACACACACACACACACACACACACACACACACACACACACACACACACACACACACACACACACACACACACACACACACACACACACACACACACACACACACACACACACACACACACACACACACACACACACACACACACACAGTACCTGCAGAGGCACGCTGACTCGGCTGGCGACCTCTCTGACCACGGAGGCGGTGACAGCCGTAGTGGCGTAACGCTGGTTGTTGTTGAACTTGATCACTGGGCCCTGAAAGGGAAATGTGAACATTAGTTACATTTATTATTATTATTATTATATTATATATCTGTTTTATATCCTGTGGCCAAGACAAACTCAAGTTCATGTTTTCACAACAGAATCACTACTACCAATATATACATTGCTTCATGTAGATTTTGTTTATGAAACAGTCGAAAATACTGATTAATGCTCATCATAAAGCCCCAACTAAGGTCTAAAAATCATTAAGCTAAAAAATCCAAAGAATTCCATAAAATAATAAAATAATAAACAAACAGGTAGGTCTCTGTATTTGTGAAGCTAAAACCCCAAAAATATATTTTTAGTTAAATATAAAAAACTGGCAGCCACTTTATGTAAGTTAGTGGTTAGTAGAGCACACAAGGTGCACAAAAACAAAAATCAGGCTTTATAAACTATTTGGGACAGTTCAATCTGATAAATGTCTTTAAAGCTGCTGCCCTAAATGTAAATTGTAAAAAAAAAACTAAAAAAAAAAAGTATTTGTATTTTGTATTTTTTTTATATGAATGAATAAGTTAACAAATCTCTTCACCTTGTGGAAAGCAGGACGATGGTTCTCTTCATGTTTCTCCCTGAGAAGAAAATCACAAATTTGATCAAAATAAAAGAATAAATTATTTATATTCTGAGATAAAAGGAGATAATGTACAAATGAAAACTAATATCTGATAACATTATCTGAACGGGACTTCTAATTTCTAACTTCTCATGTTTTCAGTTGCCTGCATCCTGTTTACTGGACAAAATTAAACTGATTTTATTTTCTTTACTACAGTCATTTTTTTTCCATTTCAATGCACACAGTTTCCAAACTTTAATTTCTTGATTGGATTTCGATTGAAGTGATTCAGCAATAAAACTCAGCCAGAATTCAATTCAATAAAATAACTATATAAATAGAGAAACGTCCTTAAATGTTAAATGCAAACCTATAATGCTACAACAACTGAGACTCTTCTGTGTGTTAACAGCACACATGTTGTGTGTGTTTGTGTTGACACTGACTGGTAGTTGGGGTGCACGGCGTGCGCCATGTCGGCGCTAATCATGAAGGAGAGCGGCGCAGCCTGTTGGAAGGCGGTGAGGTTTGAGGCGGAGGAGGAGAGACGGCTGAGGATGAGCTCCGTCAGGTTGGACTGAGCACCCTGAGCGCTCTCTGATCCCACCTGCACGACACACACACACACACACATAACATGCTGTGATGAAAATACAAGAAGTCAGAAAATAGTGAAAAGTGTGCATCATTATTTCATCTTCAAATGTCTTGTTTTGCTCCACAAACCTAAAAGATATTCAGTTTACAATTATATAAAAGAGAGAAAAGCAGCAAATCCTCACATTTGAGAAGCTGGAACTGGACAACGTTTGACATTTTCTTTGATAAATTATCTGAATTATTAACTAGTGTGGATTCACAAATTTAGTTATCATCTCAAGTTTCAACAGCTGCTAAGTTAAATATTACAACATGAGCTGCAGCAGTGTTGATGATCACATCATTACAAGTTGCTGGGAAATAAGATTGACCACCAAAAAACGCCATTATTTGTTCTTCTACTTCATTTTAAGGAACAATTTTGGGCTTTTTACAGTCAACAAGTTGTCAGTTTCATGTAGTCCTTTACTGTGAAGCTTTTCAAGATGACAAACTGCACAACAAAGATTAATTCAGGTTAGGGCTGTCAAAGTTAACGCATTAACGCAAATTCGTTTTAATGCCACTAACTTCTTTAACGCATTAATAAAGGAATCCATCGGTACCAACCATGTCATACTAGCGTGTCGTGAAGGAGGTTAAATAACGCTCCAAACTTACTCTAAATTCTGGCGAGGAAAAACTGTCATGGCCATTTTCAAAAGGGTCCCTTGTCCCTTGACCTCCAGATATGTGAATGTAAATGGGTTCTATTGGTAGTTTTTTTGGACATTTTTCAAGTTTTTTCTGGGACTTTTTTTTGGACATTTTTCCAACTTTTTTTTTTTTTGACATATTTTTGACATTTTTCAGACTTTTTATTTTTGACATGTTTTTGGACATTTTTCAATTTTTTTTTTCGATATTATTCAAACTTTTTTAATTATTTTTTTCGTACATTTTCGAGATTTTTTTTTTTTTTTTAAGTTTTTCTTTTTTAAATTTTTTGGACATTTTTCAACGTTTTTTTCGACATTAATTTTTTTTTTTTTTAATTTTTCAGACTTTTATTTTACATTTTTTGACATTTGTCAGACATTTTCAAACTTTTTTTTTTTTTTTAACATTTTGGACACCTCTGACCTCCAGATATGTGAATGTAAATGGGCATATTGATCTGACCATATTGTTTTATGCTAAATGCAGTACCTGTGAGGGTTTCTGGACAATATCTGTCATTGTTTTGTGCTGTTAATTGATTTCCAATAATAAATATATACATACATTTGCATAAAGCAGCATATTTGTCCACTCCCATGCTGATAAGAGGATTAAATACTTGACAAATCTCCCTTTAAGGTACATTTTGAACAGATAAAAAATGTGTGATTAATTTGCTATTAAATATGTTAATCGGTTGACAGCCTTTATGTGTATTCTTCTCATTTCCCAGAATCTGATTTAAGCAGTTTGTGTGCGAAAACCCCAAACAGCTGTTCAGGAGACACTGGACACAGCACACCAAGCATCAACTGTTCCTCATCACACTCACCTCCTCGTTGTCGTACAGAGTGATCATGCGGACGTTGGGATCCTGGGCCAGAGAGTCTCCTGAGCAGGACTCCACCAGCGCCTGAGACACAACAGAGTCAGACAGGCAGAAAGAAGTGAGTCCCATTCTCTGGATGGTGAAGACCAAAACAAGAAACTAATGAGTCTGACCTGCAGGGCGCAGTAGCAGCTGTGGAGGTTGTCCAGACGAGGAGAGTAAATGAACTCTTCGTACACCCCCCCCAACACCTGCAGAGAGAAGAGAAGAAGAACATGAAGTTTGGAGATGTTTTCTTCCACCGTTAGTTTATATACATCTAACAGATGAAATATGATTGAAAAACCAAAGAACACAGAGGACGGATGAAGAGAGTTAAGCTTCGGTTCTAGTTTCCACAAGGACGGTCACACGGACATAAGCCGAGGTGGAATCGTGAGGAAACGTTTGGATCTTTTATACTCTGTGCAGGTTTCTTCTCGCGCAAAACCGACATTCTCAAAGCTCCTCAAAGTTCAACATTTTCTCGCCCATCCGCGTCCGCTTAGTTAGAACGCACGGACGGGCCGTGTCTGATGGCGTGATGCGACCCTCGCGGATGAGGCAAGCATAAATCTCGCTTTAGGCAGCAGGCCTTGGACCACTTGTACATTTACTGATACTGCAGTGAACTTACTTCGTGTTTTATATTTATTTTCTGTTTCTTGTGCTGCTGAAAGTCTTCATTTTTCTTTCTGATGATTAATAAAGTCTCATCTTTATCTTAAATAAACATTTTGCATTATTCATAAATAAATGAGAATCTGCTGGTTATCTGAGACTACTGCTGCTGTAGAAGGTTAAACTGGATTATTCCAGGTGACAGGAAGTCAGTGGATGACTTGTAGACTCACCGCGGGCTGAGTGTCGGCCAGACAGAGGTCAAAGTCCAGTAAGGCTTCAGGCTCGACGGCCAGCTCTGTACACAGCAGCTTCACCAGCGCTGGGTGGTGCTTCTCCGCCTGAGGAGGGAACAAACAACACGTCATCACTTTCTCCATTTCCTCACTGGATTTGACATCCTTTGTCACTACTTATCCCACTAAACTAATCAGCTTTTTCATACATTTGATCATCTTCCAAAAACATTTTCTAGCTTTTGCATAAACAACCAAGAAGTTACAAACACGTTGGGGAGCAAATTTGGCAGAAAAACAGCCATAATTTGGTGTTTCTCCGACTCTAAAGCAAAATAGCTGGTACATTATTCTGGCGTTTGTGAGGCCATGTGGCGTGTGGGAAGAAGCAGCAGCAACCATTATGAATAAGAGAAGAGACAGTTACACTAACAGAGAGTACATGACATGACAAGTGCTGTTACTCAAATGTCACAACACCAGATGTGTCTGTTTTACCGTGTTGGCAGCACAGGTAGCATCTCCGGAGGAAGCACAGCCCGTCTCCAGCTCCTCCTGGACGGCGGTGGCGATGATGGGCACGCTGAGACAAAAAAACACACACACACACATACACACACATAACTGAGTTGGCACAAACTAAGCTACGAAATGTATCTCAGCAATGATATGATAGCAAATTAAAAGAGGCTGCAGACAAAGAAGTTGAAAACTAAATATTGACTTCACTGAATGAGCTAAAACCCGAGCTGTAAGTAAAAGCTGTATTTATAGTGAGCAAAATAAACACATTGTCTCAATTTCTAGTCAACTTCAAACATTAATTGAATAATAAGATGGCCTAATACTGTGATATTGTGTTTTGTTGTTCTCCCTGCTTCTTTCCATCATTTTTATTCACATTTAGTAAAAAGTCTCCTTTTGCCCACAATCACAATGGAAAAACTTAGATTTGAATATTAAGTTTTCATCTCCCATGTGCATCTGAACTCCACATGTATAATAGTGTTGAAATAAATGCCCTAAGCTGCTGTGTGTTGTCACTGACAGGTGGTTCTCCTTGTTGGGGCCGAAGGAGTCGTTGACGTCCCTCTGCAGGTGGATTGCCAGGTGAGGGATCCTGAGCAGCGGCCTGGACACGTGGAACAGCCTCTGGACCAGCCGGCCGTCACTCTGTAGGAGGACAACACACACACACACACACACAACACAACACAACACAACACAACACAACACAACACAACACAACACAACACAACACAACACAAACACAAACACACACACACACACACACACAACAGATGAAAAAGCTGAAGCATTGCTGCCAAACTTAAAAAGGTATTTTACATCCTACATTCATCTCATTTTAACCTGCGTTTCTATTTATAAGAAAACCGTCTCACAACATACTTTAGTGCCAGTACCTAAAACAGTCCTGACAATAATATTAATAATAATAATCGTGGTACCTTGACCATAACACGGCCGGCGAGGGTCAGGTCTCGGTCGAACCAGGTGTTCCAGATCCCTCCGCCGTAGCACTCCACCCCGACCTGCAGACAGCCTTGCTTCGTCCTCTTAGACCTCGACTTCACCTGAAACACAAAGAGATCATCTCAGCTAAGAATCGAATAAATACACAACTGATTTACTGATACTTCTATTATGTTTTTCATTGCCCTCTCCCGGTTTCCTCTCAGGGTCACAATTCTCCCGTATTTCTCTATTTTAGTTATATATTTGAGGTAATATTTGAGTCCTTATTTATGGCACATTTTCACACCTTTTATCCTTTACGTTATGTAAACCCGTTTCTGGTACCGTACAGCGTGTATAATCCTCACTGTTTCCACCTGGACAACAATAGAGCTACACCTAATGTTGTGTCCTGGTGGAAGAGAGCTGCTTGCGACCAATCGCAACGCCGCTGGGTTGACTATACACCACGCAGCGCCCAAAGTTGGGCTTTGCTCGATGCAGGGAAAAGCCTTCGTGGCGTGATGCAAGCCTTTAGAAAATGGGTTTCAGAGAGCAGTGGTGGCGTTGTCGCGTTGTCTCTGAAAGGACCTTTAGTGAGTGAGAGAAGGAGAGAGAAATGGAGAGAACTAAGAGAAAGAAATACTCAAGCAGGAGCAACAAATGAATGAATGAATGAAAACTGGTTTATGCCAGAGATTCATGCAAGTTCACGCCAGAGGGGCGAATTATTCAGTTTTCTTTCCTGAGAATTAAAAGTAAAATTAAAGTAAGTATTATTTTACTATTTTCATTCTTTGAAACTCACCAGAATGAAGGAAACTAAGTCTCTGAAACTCTAATGTTTCTGGGGGAGGTTTAGAAATCCTCCCTATTTTTGAGGTCTCAAGATTGGCGAGCATGCTGCTTTCTAGGGATGTAAGAAAGGTAAAGATTGTGATTGACAGGTGGAAGTGGGCGGGCTCTCACCCTGAGGCAGGGGCTGTCTGTGTGGGCGCCGATCATGGAGAAGCCATTTCCTGGCAGGAAGCGTCCGCCCACGGCGAAGGCGATGAGGCAGGAGAAGTTCCTGGTCACAAAGTACTGAAGACAGCAGAGGATGGCTTTTAAATATCAAGGATTATTCAACAAACAGCATGTGCAAATATTACTAGTTATGTTCATCTGTTACTTGAACAGCTTTTGGAAAAGGAGGCAATATATTTTTATTTTGAAATCCCTCACCACTTCCTGACTTAAAGCCCTGCAAATTGTTTAATTTTTGCATATACAGACATCACATTATCACCAAGCTGGCTAGAGAAAAATGAAATTCAAGAAACCCAGCAGCTAATGTGACACTTTTCACCCTGAACTCTTAGAGCAGACCGACCTTGCTGGACGGCTTGATGTCCCACTGCTCCGTCTCCTTCAGCTCGATGAAGCCCGCCTGCAGCAGACGCCGCTTGCATTCTTCAACCACTACAGGGACGAGAAGAAGAAAAGACACTTTCTGTTCACTGCTTCACTGATGTTTATTAGGTTTTGTAAAAGACACAGTGATTTTTCATTTAAGCTGGAAGTAGCTCCACCAGTCTGGCTAAGTGGCAATAAAATGAATTTCATCTCGTTACCATCTTTCATGACTTTCAGCTTTTCAACACCGACTGAAATATTGTGGAAAACTGCTGAGAGGCTGCTCTGACTGTTCAACACTAAATAAGGGCTTTCCCTGTTTCAACAGTCAGTGCCTAATGTTTTATTGTCTTTTAGTTTGTATTTCTCAGCTCACTTTTATTGATTTTTTTTTTTATCAAAATGATTGATATAACCATAAAATTAAATCTAAACTAACTTATCAGGTTTTTTTCTTCCATCCCTGAAATGATGTTTCTGCAAACTGAGCAGTGGTGGAATAAATACCCAGATCTTTTAATTAAGTAAAAATACAAATACCACAGTCTTAAAGTAAAAGTCCTGAATTCAGAATGTTACTTAAGTAAAAGTACAGAAGTATTATCAGCAAAATGCACTTAAAGTATCAAATGTCAAAGTATGCAGAATGGCTCCTTTTAAAGTGTTATATTCTCATAGAATATTATATTATTCTGTTTTTATCACTAACAATATAGATACTTTATATACTACTGGGTAGATTAGTAATACATTACTGCATCATATCACAAAAGCATATCATGTGTTTTTTTTATGTAAAAAGTAACTAAAGTGTCTAATAAATGTAGTGGAGTAAAATATTTCCCTCTGAGATGTTCTAGAGTAGATTTAGAAGAAAATGGGAATACTCAAGTAAAATACCTCAAAATGATACTTAAGTACAGTACTTGAGTAAATGTACTTGGTTACATTCCACAACAGATACTATGAATATATCCAAGTACTGCAGTAACTAACATATACAAAGTTATTGCTTTCCTGCTCATTTAAGACACAACTCAGTGGGACACCAGAGGTCATAGAGCAAAGGTAGGAGACATTATGAAATATCTGTTCCATCTGCAGAAACTTTATCTTATCTCGAGCTCAAAGTCGTCTGTTAAACTGAACAGCGTCTCGACTTGGCACCGTCTTAATGCTGACACATGCACATCTCTTTGTTCTTGACGACTTTATATCAGACTCCAAATATCTGGCAGGTTATTTCTGTCTCTCTTATCAAACACAACCGTCTCACCTCGTCTGAACTGTTAATATCAAACAAATTAAAACGTGATACCAAACTGGAAGGACGCTGATTCGACGCTTCGCTTGGTTCTGATGCAAGAACACATTCATCAGAAAACTGTTTTCATTTTAGAGCAAAGTTAAATTAAATTTATTTAGGTGAGAGTGACGGATTAAGTTGAAGAATCTTTTCTACATATCTGTTACTGCTTCTGTCACAGTTGGCCTCAAAAGTAAAAGTCACTTGAATTACCCTACAAATGCTAATGAGGAAACAGCATGGGAAATATATTCATTAAAATACATAACATTAATTTATCCTACATCCTAGTTTTTTAAGCTCATGCAAAAAGTGCATATTCACAATGTTTTGCATGTACAAGTACACTTCTTTAATGGTCCGTGTATATGGTCAGCTTTCAGTGGCGGACTGTAATTAAGTACATTTACTCAACTACAAATTCCAAGTACTTGTACTTTCTCGAGTATTTCTATTTATGCAGCTTTATACTTCTACTCCACTACATCTCAGGCAAATATTCTACATATTCAAGATTCCAGATGTTTATTGTCACGCCGGTTATACAGGTGCAATCGTGTGAAATACTTTTTGCTGGGAAGCTCCATTAAGAAAAGAAATAGTAGGTTAAGTAGCAAAAGAATAACATAATAAAATAAAGTAAAAATAAAATAAAAATAATAGTGTATTTATAATAATATACAGTATAATAATAATAATAATAATAAAGGAAATATTGGTGTATGGTAAATATATACAAGTATTGCACAGGCATTTTTGTTTTTTTATATTGCATAGAGGTATGTATTGAAGTATTGCACTTTTTTATTGCACTTATTTACTGCACATAGTGAGAGAAAGGGTGTTTGGGGGTGCGATTATCGGTTTTAGAGTCTGCACTACATACTTTTTGTGCATGCATATATATACCTGGTACTTGTGGAGCTATTCTTGATGTATTTTGGGTATGTCTGTGGAGGAGAACCACACCTTCCAGCACATACACATAACATAGAATATTGGTCCTGTTATAAAATCTGGTAAATGAAAGGACAAACCCACAGTTTGTTCAGACTGTACCGTGATATGGAGACACTCCTCTGTTGACAAACTGCAGGAACTCTCTGGCTGCTGACTGCACGGCCTCTTTGGAGCTCTTCATCATCAAACACTGGAGAAAGAAAGCAAAAAGGAAATAATGAGTCAATGCACAAGTTAGTTAGCTGGCTAGCAGCTACCTAGTTCCAATGTCGGACACTAATCACACTTTCTCTCTCTACTTTTCGATAAACCAGACATGCATACAACAGGACAGGCTAGCAATATCACATTAGTTAAACAGCAAATAGTTTGCCGTTTAACTTCGTAATAATTGACATTATCTTGCAAAAGCCAAAGCTTGTCCGATAAAGGACGCACAGGTATTAAGCTAACCTTTGCACGGGACTACTAGAGCTCTGTGCCTCTTCTTCTGCAGCTCCTCTTCCTCTGCAGCTCTCAGTGAGGGAGCAACACCTAGAATGATCACTTTTTATGGCACTTACCTGCATTAATTGCACTTTCAAACTCTGAACTCCGTTGAAACAGCACAGTAATGAGAGCAGACTGCTGCCTTGACTGAAAGTGACACCCACAGATCAGCTGACCGCAGCAGAGGAAGGAGCAGTGTTTTCTGCACACAGGGCCACAGCGATACCCAGCGGCCAGGCGGTGGAACTACAGCCATTACATTTTTCAGAACAACTTTGTTACTGTCATTTATAGTGGTTATTTGCATCAATTCAAATGATTAGGAAAAAATGACTGTATTTTTATTTAAATATTTGCTTTGATTAAAAACATCTTGGCGTTATTTTACAAGATTACATTTGTATATCTATATATATATATATATACACACACACACACACACATATATATATATATATATATATATATATATATATATTTATATATATATATATATATATATATATATATATATATATACTGTATATGAGAAGATTCTTTCGTTGACATATTCCTGATACCTGTGATGAGAAATGTTTAAGGCCAAATTAGGCTTTTTATTTTGAATCCATCTCTCTCTCTCTCTTCCTCTCTGATTTTACTTTATTCATGTTTGTATCCTCTCTCTCTCTCTCTCTCTCTCTCTCTCTGTCTTTCTATCTCATGTTAGTTTACTCTTTATTTCCCCCGATGCAGGCAGCGATTCATCACTGTATGACCACAGGAACCAGCCTTATATAGTCCTGAACAACCAGGGAGGGGGAGGAAGAAAACGATGAAGACGTGTTTATATCAGCTGTCAGCTCACAGCGTCGCTCCTGCTCTTGAGGAAGCCCAGGGGGAAGAAAACACACACAAACACACACACACACATACACACACACACACACACACACACACACACACACACACACACACACACACACACACACACACACACACACACACACACACACACACACACACATTAGCATTCAGGCTCTATTAATAGATGTGAGAGCAACAGGCTGCAGTGGGAGTGTTGAACATACTGGGATCTTACACCAGTACTGTACAGTACAGTAATTGGGAATATACTGATATCACGTGAAACTAAAAGACCTAATGAATCCATTGGTACCAACAATGTCATACTAGCTTGTCAGGACGATCGCTAAATAACGCTAAATTTTGGAGAGGAAAAAACTGTCATGGCCATTTTCAAAGGGGACCCTTGATCTCTGACCTCAAGATATGTGAATGTAAATGGGTTCTATGGGTACCCACGAGTCCCCCCTTTACAGACATGCCCACTTTATGATAATCACATGCAGTTTTTTGCATACAGTACAAATGTGTTATTTTCTCCTTCTAAAAATGATGTGTTTGAATATTTCTGCATCCTGGGGTCCATAAACAGTTTTAAATTACAGTATATAAATTGGGTTTCACTGTAAAGCTGCTCACTGTATAAAATGACCTGTGGTGACCTCTAGGATAATCACAGCCTCATGAAACTTTACAGCCACAAACTAGAGACCTAGAGCATTCAGAGGATGGATGGATCAAACTAGAGACCTAGAGCATTCAGAGGATGGATGGATCAAACTAGAGACCTAGAGCATTGAGAGGATGGATGGCTTTCCTAGCTAGATTGATCAATAAGGGGGTTTCTGAGCAGTTTACACAACACTAGTGCTCGCCATCCAATCGCCGAAAAATGACATTTTGTAGAAATCTCCAAATGTCAAAAGTTTTTGATCCGCAATCACAGCATGCTTTTTCTATGGTGTTCCTCAAGGTCTTGGTGTCTTAATGTGGTATTTTGGAGGGATTATTGATAATTTTTATCAATTCTCCAGTATTAAAAAATAGTTAAATTTAGCACCAAATCTGTGTAACAAATGGTATCAACCCAAAATTTGCTGCAACAACTTCTGAGACATAATAGAGCATGGGGATGGACATCATATTTCATTATTTCATTACATCATCATTATTTCTGTATATGTTTTAATAAGATAGATCTTTATACTGTATAAAGATCACTGCTGGAGCTGAGATGCAATGTGCACACTTATCTGTGTAAAGATCCAATAAATGCAAACTGCACAGATTGTGACTCCTGCTATTTTAATAAGAAAGTTTGTAAGAAACCCACAGATTTTGCAGCTGATTTGATTCTCTCAGAACAACTTTTAAATAAATTTGGTTAAAAATGATTCCCGAAAATGCAACAGCGCTTATAATGTGTTAACGTGTTTTTTCAACACAATATGACTCAGAGCACATGTGAGTCCAGAGGGAGCCTCCCTTTAAATTCACCTCACTGTCACACACTCTCTAATGATATCATCATTAATGGCACATATTGTTTGGGAATGTGGGCTTTCTCCTGCTCTAGGAGCTCCTGCAGGGACACGCTGTCCGTCTCTCAGGATGGGATAGTTTTCCTTTTTAAGGCAGGTTAGTCAAAGCTCCCCCCCCCACACACACACACAGGAGGATGACGCACAGTTTTCAAAGTCCGCGCATCCTCACATCGTAATGTCATGAGATCACAGACGCAGGGGAAGATGAGAGAGGGAAGTCATCACCTTCCAAAACCACTCATATTAGAGTTCACTGTGGTTAACATGTGGTTACGTTTAGGGACAAAAACGCAGTCTCCCTCATTCATTTCAATCAATGCAGAGGACTCCTGCAAAAACCTGGCTCAGTTTTTGCTGCAATGTGCCACATTGGTCAATCAAATACATACAAATATATATCATCATCATCCAAAGTTGGACTAATTTTGGCGAGGAAAAACCTGCATGGCCATTTTCGAAGGGGTCCCTTGACCTCTGACCTCAAGATATGTCAATGAAAATGGGTTCTATGGGTACCCACGAGTCTCCCCTTTACAGACATGCCCACTTTATGATAATCACATGCAGTTTGGGGCAAACCCATGCAGTTTTTTTGAATGCAGTATAAATGTGTTATTTTCTCCTATTCTATAATGGCGTATTTGAATATTTCTGCATACTGGGGTCCCTAAACAGTCTTGAATTACATAAATTGGGTATCACTGTAAAGCTGAGTCTCTTGTGGATCCAATGAGCCCAACTGTATTCATGTGTCCTTCATTATTATTCATTCAACAGTCGGGATATCGATGCAGAAGAATATGAAATAATAAAAATAAATGTAGCACAATTAATTGCAACACACTACTTCTGTTCTACTTCTTATTAAAGGTGCAATTTGTCCCATTTTCTTCCATCGTCATCCAGCTGTTACTGCCGGACCTAAAGGTTTGACGTCCTAACTTTTAGGGACATTAATCTGTGTTGATCTAAATCATGTTTGTGTAAAAATTCTCAGCATCACAGATCGCTAATGAAATAAAGAATGAAATAAAGAACGAAGGAGTAGACGGAGAAGGTGAGGGGAGAGGAAAGGATGAGGAAGAATGAGGGAGCAGATGAAGGAGAGGTGGTAAGAAAGGAGAAAGGGAAGGAGACAGAGGGAGGAGGGGGTAGAAAGTGAGGGAGGGGGTAACTACAAATAGGCAGGGGCAGTAAGTTCTCCGTCAGTGCTCCCCTCTGCTGCAGCCCTCACCAGGCTTTCCTTGTCTTCCAACATGGCCTCCTACAGCTCCTCCGCCCAAACCGCCTCCTCCTACCGCCGCACCTTCGGCCAAGGCACCTACGCCTCACCCTCCCTCAACCGCTCTCTGCTGGGCCACAGCGGCGGCGGCGGGGGCCACGCTTCCTCCAGGGTCTATGAGGTGACCCGGAGCAGCTCCGCGCCGGCCTACCGGGTCTCATCCAGCTACTACGGGAAGCCCATGGCGACCTCTCGGGCTTCCATCGGGCGCTCCTACGGTGGCATGGGCGAGACGCTGGACTTCAGCCTGGCCGACGCCCTCAACCAGGAGTTCCTGACCACGCGGACCAACGAGAAGGTCGAGCTGCAGCACCTGAACGACCGCTTCGCCAGCTACATCGAGAAGGTCCGCTTCCTGGAGCAGCAGAACCAGGCGCTGGCTGTGGAGGTGGAGCGGCTGCGTGGCCGCGAGCCGACGCGCATCGCCGACCTGTACGAGGAGGAGATGAGCGAGCTGAGGAGGCAGGTGGAGATCCTGACCAATCAGAGGTCGCGTATAGAGGTCGAGCGGGACAACCTGGTCGACGACGTGGACAAGCTCAAATTCAGGTGGGAGGGGCAAGAGGGCGTGTGTGTGTTTCTTTAAGAAGAGGTGTGTATGCACATGTCAGCTGCTTACAAGGTTTTGTGTGTGTGTGTGTATGTGTGTGTGTGTGTGTGTGTGTGTGTGTGTGTGTGTGTGTGTGTGTGTGTGTGTGTGTGTGTGTGACGCAGAGAGAGAAATCTGTGTGTGTAAATATGACAGAAACATGGAAAAAAAAAAGATTTTGCAGCAACTCAGAGGGAGAAAGAAATGAATAAACGTGCTGATTAAAAAATGTGAAAACGTTGACTTTAAGAGGTAGTTTGACATTGAAAGTCCAGTAAACAGGTGAACCAAATCACCGACTACTTGAAGGTGAATGAAGGTGTGGATGGAGAGGTGGATGAATGGAGGGATGTGATGAAGACATGATTTAACCAGCCATGTGGGAGATGAGCGAGTCTCTCAGCTGGCAAAATGATCTGCTGTTTGTTGTGGTTACAGGAAGTATCTTTAACCCTCAGAGACCCGTGATCCCGACGGACTTTACTGTCTTTCAGAGGCTGTAGCAGGTTCAGGTTTAGAGCTACAGTGAAGCTCCAGATATCATATTAAACTAGAAAACATAAGGAATCCATTGGCACCAACCATGGCATACCACCTTGTCGGGAAAGATCGCTAAATAACGCTGGGCTAAAGTTGGGCTAAATTTTAGCAAGGAAAAACTGTCATGGCCATTTTCAAAGGGGTCCCTTGACCTCTGACCTCAAGATATGTGAATGAAAATGTCTTCTATGGGTACCCACGAGTCTCCCCTTTACAGACATGCCCACTTTATGATAATCACATGCAGTTTTTTCGTGCAGTATAAATGTGTTATTGTCTCCTATTCTATAATGGCGTATCTGAATATTTCTGCATGGGGTCCCTAAACAGTCTTGAATGACATAAATTTGGTATCACTGTGAAGCTGAGACTGTTGTGGATACAGAAAAGTCTAAGTATTATTTTTGATGCAGTAGTAAGCAGCATTTCAATGTTGCTGGTCGTTAAACACTTTATGCTTCATATTCTAATAATAATTAAAACATGTTCCATAAAATTCAAGTTACATATACCCATTTAATATAGACTGATGATTATAAAGACATGTTCCCAGGCTTTCAGCAGTCTGTATGATCTTAAATTAAACCTGACGACGAGCTCTAATTCCTGCATTAACTCTTCTTCGTCCTGCTGAATCCCAAACGTCTTCATCAGCTCGGTTCCAAAACCAGAGAATAACACAAACTTAAAGTCAAACAGTTGTCTGCTGCTCAGACTCTTTCTAATCTACAATATTGTCTTATAAAAATGTGTGTGTGTCCACGTCTGACCAAAGTTAGAGCTCATCACACACACACACACACACACACACACACACACACACACACACACACATGTTTACAGTGTCGTCTTCTATAAAAGGAGAGGAAAGAGCGCCACATATCTGAAGAACCTCTAACGATCTGTCCTTCCTCTCTGGTTTACATTTTAAGTGCCAGTTTTATAAAGATACAGCGCTACTGCAATTAAATAATAAATATAAAAGAATCACTGGAAGCTCCTTTAAAGGGATTTAAAGAGTTTTCACTTTTATCTGGGTTTTTATTGCTGTAAGTTCTGTAACAATAAATGTGCAGCAGACTTTGTATTTCCTGACTTCATTAGTAAAATTAACATTTGTTCAGAGGATTACAATAATAACTTAAGAGCTTTTATTACAGCCATAAAGATGTTGTTTCATTTTGTGTTTTGTGTTTCAGCTCAGATGTTTTATTGGCAAAATCATTTCCCAAACATATCTCAGATGAAACATTTAAAAACCACTTAGTTTAAGCAATGTTGGGGACTTCTTTCTTTGACAGTTAAAACTACTTATACATGGTTGGTATTCTTCAGGATAATTCCAGACTTTTCAGACTCATTATATTTAAATTTGACTACTTCTAGGTCACCAAAATAAATAACTGATTCAGCATTTCTCCACAACACTCCTCTGTGATTTCCTAATCATTTTCTAGAGAGTTTCCTGGAAAAAACTATGCAGCAATTATAGAGAAAAGGGACAAAGGGCACAGGGACTTCCTTAAAATAAATGCTCAATTTAAATTAGATATATTTAAACAATAAATACAATATGATTTATGGTTTCATTGTCTGTCATCAGGCTGCAGGAGGAGATTCTTCAAAAAGATGACGCAGAAAACAACCTGGCTGCTTTCAGGGCGGTGAGTCCCTCATGTATTACTGATACTGCGTATTATTACTGTTGGAATACTGTATATTACTACAGAAGGTATTTACAAGTACTCCAATCAGAGACATCTTTGAAATGTAAGATTTCAGAGAAAAATGCTGTACTTCCCTGACGGACCCGGTACCGGGTTCTGCTGAGCTGAGTGTTAAAACTCTGCCTTTAAAAACTTCATCAAATGCTATGTTGGTGTTTTTTCTGAATAGTTTCTGAAAGACGAGGCCTTAACGTGACTAAAACAACACTCCAAGTGGATTTTGTCCAAACAATGTTTGATTGGCAAGGATTTCAATAATTTAGTTACAAAATCAACGCATGAGAAATAAAATTTTTACTTTATAATATTTTTGTTTTTATATTAATGTATAAACTTGACTTTGGATTCTTGTTATCTTATTTACATTGTTATTGATCTTATTTGTTATTATCTAAGTTTCATATATTATTTCATTCATATTTCATTATTATAATAAAACTACTCCATTTGGAGTCGAAATTATACAATTTAGTTGTATTTTTGTATTGATTTTATACTGTGCACAATAATAGAATTTGATGATGCACAGGGTAAATGTCATGGCCAAAGGCTCCATTGTGTGCACATAGCCTCCTGTAGTGGATATCAGTAGTATTTTAGAGCCAGATTCCCTTTCAAGAGGTAGAAAACCCATTTGGCACACTTTGGGTATCCAAGTGGTCAAATGGAGAGTCCTCCTTGTCCTATCCTGACTAAAACCTTTGTAGAATCTATGTGCTTTGTGTTATATATATCTGCTTTGGCACAGTTGTAGTCAAGGAGTTGCTGAATGAATTCAGTGGCATCTCTGTGCATGGCATCATTACATAATGGTGTCATCCACCGTCTAATCTAGAAAACATCATAGGAGAGCATAACAAATGTATATTTTTCCTTTGGTTCATCACAATTTACTCAGACATAGTAAAAGTCACAATGTTACTGACACTGGAGATGAATCCTCTGAGGTATTACGTATACATAGAGACCAAGATCATGCATATAGACCTAACTATTTGCTGGACGTACTTTGAATAAGTTTCTTACCGATCTGTGTCAGGATGTGGATGCTGCCACTCTGGCTCGTCTGGACCTGGAGAGACGCATCGAGACGCTGCAGGAAGAGATCGCCTTCCTGAAGAAGATCCATGAAGAGGTTCCTCCTTCTTCTTCTTATAATATTATACTTTGGGGAAATATACTTGAACTTTACTTATGTATACTTCATAAAATAAACTTGAAGTATACTACTACTGGTAAGGGTGGTTGGTTGCTACTCCCGTTCCCACCTGGACGTGTGGACACATACTGTATTCAGAACTAATCCCCTCCATACTCTGACCTGACCTCCCTCCTCCTCCTCCTCCTCCTCCTCCTCCTCCTCCTCCTCCTCCTCGTCCTGCAGGAGATCCGCGAGCTGCAGATGCAGATGCAGGAGTCTCAGGTGCAGATCCAGATGGACATGTCCAAGCCTGACCTGACGGCGGCGCTGCGAGACATCAGAGCCCAGTATGAGGGCATCGCCGCCAAGAACATCTCCGAGGCCGAGGACTGGTACAAGTCAAAGGTGAGAGAGGGAGACATTGTTATCATGATGGGCTTTAAAGATTATAAATAAAGAGATTGGATCTCTATAGCAAGTAATATTAGTACTGGTGTGACCTTTGACCTTTGTCCCTCCAGGTGTCCGACCTGAACCAGGCAGTGAATAAAAACAACGAGGCACTGAAGCAGGCCCGGCAGGACACCATGGAGTTCAGACACCAGATCCAGTCGTACACCTGTGAGATCGACTCGCTCAAAGGCACCGTAGGTCTCACACACACACACACACACACACACACACACACACACACACACACACACACACCACTACACTAATGGACTCACTTCCTGTCTCTTTGACAAATCCAGAATGAGTCCCTAATGAGGCAGATGAGGGACATGGAGGACCGCCACGGACGTGAGGCCGGCGGCTTCCAGGACAACATCTCCCGGCTGGAGGCAGAGATCGCCAACATGAAGGACGAGATGGCACGCCACCTCCGCGAGTACCAGGACCTGCTCAACGTCAAGATGGCGCTGGACGTGGAGATCGCCACCTACAGGAAGCTGCTGGAAGGGGAGGAGAGCAGGTGATGATGGAGGAACAAAGACTGAATATGAAACTAAATCGATTCAAACATCTTATATGTTGACTTCCTTTACGTAAAGAAGGATGTTAAGACTTGTTCTGTCTGTAAAAAGAGTTTTAATATTAAGCTCTGTTGGTAGAAGGGGAAACAAGTTTGTTCATATGCTGCTAAACTGAATTACAACCTGATTTTAAAGGACAACTGTAGCCTCAAAAACAACATTTTACTAATTGCAGAATTATCATTTGGGATTAAGTATATTATATAACACTTTTATTTCTGTCTTTGCAGGATTACCTTGCCTGTGCAGAGCTACTCCACCCTGAGCTTCAGAGGTATGAACACACCTGCTGTAACCTGAACACACCACTAGAGGACGCACATGGTCTGGAAGCTGTGCTCTCCCACAATGCAGTTCACTGATTTATGATCCACCATCATTTAAATGCCAAATAGAAGAAATGCATGGCATCATTCATAATAATATAATAAGCAAAATAAAATGTGAAAAGGATTCTCAGATCCTTCCTATATTATATTTTAGGGTAGGGTGAACAGGTGTCCCACTTTACGAGGGACTGCACAGCATTTTTATCCCTTGTCCCACGTCGTTGTTGGGATCTGGTCACCCTGTTTTAGGGGGAGTTCAAAATGGTAAACTTTAAAATATCAGCATGCGTCTTGTGCTTTGCTTTAAACAACAGATTATTAACGTCAGCGGGATGATCTCCTGTCCTGTTGATGATGATGTTTTCTTGCTGTGTTTAAACAGAGACCAGTCCCGAGCACCAGCAGCGCTCCTCTGAGACTCATTCAAAGAAAACTGTCCTCATCAAGACCATCGAGACCCGCGATGGAGAGGTAAAACACAAACAGAAGAGCAGGAACACTGCAGGAGAAATATCTACATTTTTAGTTGTCATAAAAATGTATAAGTATCGTCCCTCTACAAAATAATCTGTTCTATAAGCTTCCAGAATACTTCATCAGTCACTCCAATATTTCCTTTTTCTCTTCTATCATCGACAAAACAAAGGAAAAATCATCCCCAAAAATAACCTTAAGAAGAAAATCTGTCATAAAAAAGTCTAGAAAAAAAAAATTAAAGGATTTAGGATTCGGTGTGGATCGAAACGTGACCTTTTAAACCCCTCGATTTTCACATATTGACTCATTTCTAAACTAATGGGTCTACATTTATATTGATCAGCACTTAGACTGGATCACTTTTAGTTCATTCTGCCCTAAATAACCTCTTCACCTCCTGTCCTGCTCAGTTAGATGCAGCTAAATGTACTATTTACAAGCTCAGTTAGCACTCATGACCTTTGACCTCAGCAACACAGCATTTGTCTTCAGCTTTGAAAGCGTGAGGACATTGTGACGTTGTTTCATGTCATTCAGGGGACAAACACGCCTCCACACACACACATGCAGCGACTAGTTGAGTCAGAATGTACCATCCAAACATCCCGTTCCTCCCGAGTGGAGACACGCTGCACCCGCAGCTTCTTGGGAAAACATACATCACAGGCGTGTTAAGACAAGTCACATTTTATTTTGTTATCTCCATCTTCATGTGCAGCCCTGTGTGCTTTGTTTAAGGATGGCACGCTGCTGCTTTTTTCCACCATCTTATCAAGTTAGTTCTATTTGTATGAGTCTTATACTCTTAAAACAAGTGATTTATAGTGAGTATTTCCAACAGACCCTTACAAAAAAGTAGTATATTTTATGAAGTATACATAAGTAAAGTTCAAGTATATATTTCCCAAGTATACTTTATGTAGTAAGAATACTAATAACAATGTACCAGTAGTATACTTGTAAGTGTATTACTTTAATACTTCTTGGGACTAAATTGGCCCACTTTTTAGTTTATAAAAGTGTAAGAATAATAAACATAGAGTACACAACTAGTTTACACCTACGTTTTATTTTGTACTGCAACAATACTACAAGTATACTGATAGTTTACTAGTTTTATACTAGTAGCCCACTTTATAGTTAATGAAAGTGCACTTTAAAGTATACACTCATTAAACTACTAGTTTAATAGTTTTTAACACACTCCATCTGGTGTTTATCCTTGACAACAGCAAAACTTCTCAGAGCCACATGAGCAAGTTTAGCTTAAAAAAAAAATTAATTACAGACAAAAATTTGAAGTGCATTTAATAAACAGTAAAGACAAGAATGCCTGCTGGCCGTTTTGTGACAGATCAAAATGATGTTATACTTACAGGACAACGCAAGTCAATCAAACTACTGCCAGCTGTACTTGTCAGACAGGTGTTCCTGGAGCTGTTTAACCTCTATCCACAATTAGTTTTCATTTTTTCCAGCTGAGAGCAGCCCCTGAAAAATCAAGCACAGCACCAGGCTCTTTTACTTTGAAACAAAAGGCAGCTATTCAGACAGAGAACCCGTGTGCTGACTCTCACACAGTGTCTTAATGTCTCTTTAGGTGTGTGTTTTATATAAAGTCTACTGACCGTTGTGTTTCTGCCCTGCAGGTCGTGAGCGAGTCGACGCAGCACCAGCAAGACATTATGTAACCATCTGCAGAGGAGAAGAAGAAACAACAACACACCTGTCCTTCTAGACAGATGAGGAAAAGAAACAAGAAAAGATGTGCAAATAAAACTAAAAGTGAAAAGACTTTACAGACTCATGATTATGGCCCCTGAACATACTGCAATATGTGATTTTAAAGCAGGGTGGTAACTTTATCTCTGCTTAGTGGTGTGCTTTATCTGGATGCAACATACATGTGTGTAGCTAACTATGGATGCACAAGTTGCAAAAAACCTCCATCTAATAGAATCATTTCTGTATTTAACTGACACCTAAAACCTTTTTACTTTAAAGAATTGTGTCTGTATCTTGAAATAAGAAAGAATAAGGACTAAATAGATAAAAGATGACTTGATAAGATGGCGATTTTTTGCCAGTAAAATATTCAGATCACATGGGAAAAAGCATTTTTGCATCTGAAAGAAGGTAAAAGCATTTCAGGCAGACTCCGGAATAAAACACTGCATACACTTCCTGCTCTGCAATTTCAGTTAAATGTCACAGAAAATGTGTTGTTTCACATCAACATCCTCTGCTTTTGCATCTCACAAAGTACGCAGATGGATCCAAACCTCTTGCATTATGATTCTTCCGTTCTCCCTACACACTGTTCCTCAAGGTCAGAGTCACTGTTTTGTCCGATCAGGAGCATTAAGGAGGATGAGGTGAACTGTATGTGCATGTTTGAGCTTATCAATAAAGGGACGCAGAAAGGACAGATAAAAAGGAGAAGATGGAGGAGGAGATTAAAAGGAGATGAAGCGAGAGATAGGAGGAGGAAAGAGGTTGAGCGAGGTAGAAAATACAGGTGAAACGGAAAGAGAGAGAGAGATAATCCCTTGTGACTTTCAAATATTATTTGCTAATAAAAGTAAAGTGGATTTCATGTTCCAGCTGAATGATGTCTGCGTGTCCTTGAGCTAAAAGACGACTCACACACATTGATCGTATACAGGCCAATAGGAACACATGCTTTAATAATCATAGTCATAATTCAATTCTTTTAAAAAAAACATGGAGTTACTGGCCTACAGTGATGACATTGCACTCTCCTTTACAGAACGGCTCGAGAAATAAATAAATCAGCAAATAAATACATCCCACTGGAAAAGAACATGTCTCACTTTCATTAGATTACTAAGAAAAGTTTAAATGAAATGATAAAAATAACAAACAAAAAAAGTTAGTAAGTGCTGTGTTTTATGTACAAATTTCACATCGATGCACATGAAAGGGTGGAGGGTGTTTGGTGGGGTCGGGGCCGGGACGGAGGAGTGAGGTCATGCATCTCCGTTTCCCACGGAGGAATAAGAACGTACCATACATCCCCCCCCCCTCCCCACACAGCTGCTTGCTTTTCCTTTAAAAAGGTAAAGTCGACAACAAAGTATTCACATTTTCACTGGTGACAGAAATGTTATGTTGTCCCAAATAAAGAAAATCAATGCACATGATGGAAGGAGTTGTTGGTCTAAGTACAAGTTGGTATGGCCACTAGTCCACTGTTTTCATCCAGACTCTCTGAGCCTTATTTACACTGGCATCTCAGCCTGACTCTCATTTTTTAAATCAATAAATAATTATCCTGCTTGTTCTGAGATGAGAAGATTTTTAGCTTTCACCAGCTGCTTCTGCACATTTTAAAACTGCTCAGATTTTGATTGTTTGCAGCACAAAACAGGAAGAAGGTGCTGTTCTGCTGGAGCAACTGGAGCTAAAGAGTCAACGTTTCAGACAGATGATGGAACAAGTGAAACATATCTTTCAGCTATGCTTATGAAATAAAAATATTAATTCTCTGCTTAGCAGCGTAAGTAATCTCTTGGCGTGCGAACAGTTTGCACTGCAGGGATGAAATTCAGGTTGTAAAATAATCAGGGATTGTAGTTTCTACACGAAAATCCTCGAAATCGTTTGTATGTGAAATCTCAGATGAGGTGCCAGTGTAAACGTGGCTTTTTCTGCTGTCAGCCAAAAGCAAATCCTCCTCGTATATCCAGGCATCTGTGAAGACAACTTGACTCCAACAGTATTTTTTACCCTGCTTGTTGTAGCTCCATGGCTACCCCCCTGAAACATCCTTCTGTGATCACATTTAATGCAAAAACAAGCCGTCGATGGGAGATCTGCCAGTAACCCCCCTCCTGTTGCTGAGTGGTACAGTCCACAGAGGGGCAAGGCACCCGTTTAAACAGATCCCCCGGCCATCGGAGAGCAGTTTGACGTTTGAAGAAGTGTATCGTCCAGCACCAAGGGTGACGTCTTTCCCCATTTCAAGGACGATTTTTGTAGTCCAGATGGCACAGAGAGCAAATAAAAGATCCCGGTTTGCATTTAAGGGCCCTTACTTCCCTTTATAGATGATCTTTGTTGGACTTTTAAGACGCCTATAGGCTGAGGAACTAGTTGCTTCGGCACCATCAGTTGAAATTCGGTGACAGCGGTAGAAACAGCACGCTGAACGAGGGCTAAGTGGTATTGTGATTTTTCTTACGATGCCTGCGTTTGAACCTGAGGCGGGTTTGACTGAAACTGAGATCCCTGATCTGGTTTGAGTTGAGACGGTGATAAACAGACCGGGGCCAGGTACAGCAGGCTGCTTCGGGTTTCCACGTCGCCCCCTAAGATTGTAGCTGTGGTGCGTGTTTGTGTAAGTGCACGCATGCATTTGTGCATTTGAATCTACTGAAAGAAAAAGGTCAACCAAGCCTCTGCACCACACTGATGGCTCCAGCAGGTAGACACAAGGAAAGCTGAGCTTTATAATCCAAAATTCAATTAGTAAAGGGTTAAACGTGTTTTGCATTGTGGGTAAATCCAGCCCTAAATATATTTTCATCCTCTTAGGGGTGTGGCTAAACCCAGATTATGTTTAAACCCTTTGCAGTGGTGGTTTATTGTAGCTCAGGTGTGATTACACCCAGGTGGGGTAGTGTTTGCAGAGTCATGTGGTGCGTTCCGGCCTCTGGGAGGTGGGAGTGGTCAGACACGTAGTGAAGGTCCTGCAGCTCCGGTGAGGGGCGTCGTGGAGCCCGAGTCGTAGCCCACATCCACCACGGTGTGCGGTCGGCCGACCAGCCGGCTCGGGACGGGCTGCGCCTGCACCTGCCGGTCTCGGAAACTCTGGATGTAGCTCTGGACGGGGCAGAGAAAGACTTTGGTTTAAAGATGAAAACACACTCACACACAACAACACAGAGAAACGACCAATCACACTGCAGGAAGCATAAAAAAAGACAGAAGATGATGAACAAAACAAAAAGACAGCAGCAACAAGAGAAAATAAGATCCTCACCGGCGAGAGGACGTCTGTGTCGTAGCGGCGGATAGGGTTGGGCTTGCGGCGGTAGGCGGGCTCAGTGTGAAGCTGCTTGGCCTGGTGATGGTTGGAGGAGGAGCCGTGCTGCTGCTTCTTCTTCTTCTTGTTGCGATAACGATCGTCTCGCTGACGAATCCGCATCACCTGCATCCTCCTCTGCTGCCGGCTGATGATCACTGTGGAGGACAGGGACGACGATGAGGAGAACCACCAAAGTTAAAGACAGAAGATAGCTAGCATATGCTAATAGCTTTGTAGATGTTTTAGTGTAGATGATGTGCACACATTTGTTTTTAAAACAGCAAATGGAGGCAAACCAGAAATACTAACAGTTGATAGTGACAAGTTTTCCTTACCCTTGGTATGGGAGTATCCCTCGGCGGTCACCTTCCACTGCACCATGACACCCAGCAGGGTGAGGGCAGGCCACACCCCGAGCACCACCCACGTCAGCCAGCACACAGGCTTACCGGGCGCTGCTTTTATTCGCTCGTACATGTACAGCACAAGGGCGAAGAGCTCCACGAAGTAGTCCAACGCCACAGTGATGACAGCTGCACCGAACACCGCTGTGGACACCGTTGTGAAGAGTCGCTGCCACTGCAGGGTGAGCACGGCGAACAGCATGCCCAGGCCAAGCAGCACGCCCAGGGGCACCCAGACGGAGCGCGGCGGGCTGTCGGTAAGCTCCTCCAAGCCCACCAGGGTGGCCACGGCCACCAGCAGGCCCAACAGCAGGCCCACCATAAAGAGGCCCACGCTGCGAACCAGCATGGTGACCAGGCCGCAGAGCGTGCCGATGCCAAGGCCGATGCCCACCGAGGCCTCCACGCTCAGCTGGGTGTCCAGAACGCGCTCCTTGTAGCAGAGCATAAAGATAACGACGGAGCCAAACATCAGGCCCGTCAGGAACATCACCGCCTTGAAGCAGCGGTAGCCTGGAATAAGAGGAAGAAACATCGTTAACAGGGCCGTCACCTAATGAGTAAACCAATCACACGGAAGCAGGACTCACCAAAGAAGCAGTAAATGATGCCGAAGAGACAGCACATGGAGCAGACGACGGAGGGAACAACCTTGTAGCGGCCGGCAAAGTCCTCGCAGCCGTCCAGTCGCTCGGGGCTCAGCTCCTGGTCGGGCTGGGCCAGCAGCATCTCCAGGGTGGTCGTCATGGTGATCAGGAGGAGAGAGGGGAGATGGGGGAGGAGAGGTGATCAGGTGGGAGGCTAGGGAGCGCCACACAGCCGCATGCTTTCACCTGGAGATAGAGAGAAGAAGAAAGGGTTCGACAATCAGATGAAAAGGATCACATAATGCTAATTAAAGGACAGAAACTAACTATATGAGGGTGTTTTTGCAACTCCCAAAGTTAAAAAAAAAAAATCAACCTCCTATGAATTTTAATTTTAACCACCAGAGTATGTAATACATATAAACAGGTACACAATTTTTAATCGGTAACATGATTATTTTTTACGGTTTTCATCACTAAATGTCCTTACCGACATACCTACTTAAAAATGCCCGTATTTGCAGAAACACCCATGAACATTTTTTTCAGAGAGATCAAAACCTTTAAATCACTTTAATCAAAACACTGTCCATCACTTTCTGCTGACTGTAGCATGAACTTTGAGCATACGTGTTAATATCAAGATAATAAAATTGTAAGGTCATACTGTACGTTTGGTGCATTCACTCGGTTTCACACTTCACAACATACTTGACATAAACCAGAAGATCCTTTTGACAATTTAGATCATGGATGCTCTAAAACAGACTTCGCTCTAATCCTGGATGAAGGAAAGTCCTTGAATGCACCATCATAACATTCAATGCTTGTGCCTATAATAATAATAATAATAACAACTGAAGTTTGACAAAAAAGTAAACTATGATCGGTCATCTATTTCAACCATGTTTTAAAATGTCTGCATGTTGATTTTCAGAAAAGGTACAGTTGGCTGCAGGGTTGGAAACCGATGGTAAAACTGATGGTATAATTTGAACCATCAGGTCTATGTGATTTAAATCTATGAAAAATTACCAGCATGATCCAAAGGATCAACAACACTGCCAGCAACCAAAACCCCCGTTACCCTGTTAATAAAGTGGCTTTCAAATCTGCAGCAGCGTAAAACAAATTTGGTTTTGTGTCCGCACATACACGCACAGTTTGGCATCCCCGATGGCGGAAACGGGCGGATAATAATAGCTCAGATAACAGCGGGTGTTTGAGCCGGGCAGACGAGGGCAGTCAAAGCCTCTCGCTCTCTCGGTGTTTGATCAGGAGGCATTTAAGGGGAGCGAGAGTGGTGTCCTTCAGGCCACTCCAGCAAAAGGCAAACACATTTCTCTCATGGCTCAATCGTTCATCAATCATCCTGTCATTCAGTCGATCTAATCTAAAATAGAAGATAAATAATCAGAGTTCTTTAGAGTCCTAAACCTTTGTGGTGCGCCCTTGTTAAGTGTCTTGTATTATTATTACATTTAGATTATGACCTTATTTTAAGTTCAGTGTGTACTTATGTTATCTTATCTTGGGTTTTCTACCCCAGCTCTCACTGTATGAGCCATTCCTTTTGTTTTGTTTCCTTCCCTGC
This sequence comes from Sebastolobus alascanus, assembly GCA_916701645.2. NCBI lineage: Eukaryota > Metazoa > Chordata > Actinopteri > Perciformes > Sebastidae > Sebastolobus > Sebastolobus alascanus. Next base: position 75,322 of record CAKAOJ020000549.1, read on the forward strand.
AGCCTTTCACTTATTATTCCTTATCTTGTATCTATTCTCATTGCGATTGATAAAGCACTCTATCTGTAGTTTTCTTCTTCATTTGGTTTCTTTCCCTGCAGCCTGTTTCTGAGTGATCTTATATAATCTAAGTTGAGCTAATTCTCTCTGTGATTAATTATAATTATCCATCTATCGTTTTTAAGCCACCTCAGCTCCTGCACTTTGTTTCCTTTCCTAAGTGTCCTTATACTCTTTGTTTTTGTGTAACAATGTGATGTCTTATCACATATAATCCCTTGCTTTCCTTTTGTTTCCTTTCCTGCACCCTCATCTGTATTCCAACAACGTCCTTTGTTAACAGCACTCGGTAAATAAATTTGCCTCGACTTGCTCCTTCTTTGCACCCAGCCTTGTTTGTATTTGTAACGTCAGCCTGTGTTCACCTGTCAGAGACCTGCTAAATCATTCAGATCTCCTTCGGTTTCCTCCTCGTCCTTCTTCACATCCTTCCTAACTGTGCATCACTCCGTTTCACCAACAACAAAGGGCTTCATGCTTAACTAAACTGTATAGCATTGTATACTCTATACCTGTGTAGGTATACTAGTAGGGCTGCAACTAACGATTATTTTCATTGTTGAGTAATCTGTTGATTATTTTCTGGATTAATCGATTAGTTGTTTGGTCCATAAAATGTCAGATAATGGTGAAAAATGTGGATCACTGTTTCCCAAAGCCCAAGACGACGTCCTGGAATGACTATCATGAAAATACTGAGTCAAACACGCAGAGAGCTAAAGGGATGCATATATCATGTTTTTATGTAAAAATGGAACTATTGTTGGGTCAAAAAGTGCATAATAAAGTTAAATAAAACTCTGTCTTTGTCCTCATTCACTTCCTTCCCACGCCTCCTCCCTCCTCCTCCCTCTGGCTGTTTTCGTGCTCTCCATCTCGGGGTGAGTTCAGTCCGACTGTGGAAGGTTTCTGGGTCAGAGGTGCTTATGCAACTCCTATCTGGGGAACTTTGCTCTGATATTCATGAGCTCCCTCATCCCTCTCTCCTCCTCCCTCACATCATACTTCCTTCAGTACCTACGTTTTCCTCCTTACCTTCTCTCGGATGCCACTCCTTCTCATCCTCCCCTTTACCCTTTCTTTTCTCGTCACTTTCCTCCCTCGGTCTCTAGTTAATGACCTTTCTGAGGTCATGAAGGGGTGGACGAGAATTTGTTTGTGTCACGTATGGAGGTAGAAACTGGTCTGGCAAGTTTGACAAGGTACGATGGAAGCAGACAAAGTGCTCAAGTGTTGAGCAAAGTACTACATTCTGATTATATCTAGCTGCTGTATTTGACCTTTAACCTCTAACCTAAATGGGGTGTAATCTATTAGTTTATCATGGTACAAGTTACAAGGGAAAATAATCTTAAAAAGCATCAAATCCTTTCTAGGGCTGTCAATCAATAAAATATTTAATCGTGATTAATCACACATTTATTATCTGTTCAAAATGTACCTTAAAGAGAGTTTTGTCAAGTATTTAATACTCTTATCAACATGGGAGTGGACAAATATGCTGCTTTATGCAAATGCGTGCATATGTGTTGCATAAAGCAGTATATTTGTCCGTTTTGAACAGATCAAAAATGTGATTAATCGCGATTAACTATGGACAATCATGTGATTAATCGTGATTAAATATTTTAATCGATTGACAGCCCTAGTATTTCTTTCATCTTGATTCACGCAGCAGGAAGGACTAAATGCAGGAGAAGACTAGTGCAAAGACAGTCAATTTTACAACAGCTATTGTTGATTTGCATTGAATAGCGCCATAATAGAAACAGTCAGTAGGAAGAGGCTGATGAAAAGTAAAATAAAGCCCCAAAAAATGTCTTTAGAACAAACTAACAACACACCAACACACACAGATACACACACATACGTATTCTTTCTACATCATTATCCCCATTTTCATCCAGACATGTCATATTAATAATCATCTTTTGGTGGAGGATTAGCAGGTCGCTGCCGAGTGACCCCGTGTCGGTGTGTGTGTGTGTTTGTGTGTGTGTGTGTGTGTGTGTGGAAGCATTAAGCCGTTTTGTACCGCAGATCAAAAACGTGCCGTTTTTATGTTTGCAGACGGATCATCCTCTGGAAAAAGAGAGAGAGAAAACAGGCGAGTTTCTTCTTCTGCTGTCAGCAACAACAACACCACGGTTCTCCTCCTCCCGCCTTGCTTCCTGTCTGTTGCCACGACGACGGAGGGATGCTGACAGACCAGCCGACAGTCGGCCCCAGTCCGCAGCCTGACCAATGGAAGAGCAGCATAAACTCCCATAGCAACAGCATGAGAGCCAATCGGTGGCCCCGTCTGTTCCCCCTGAATGTGTTCATATACGGCAGTGTGTGTGTGTGTGTGTGTGTGTGTGTGTGTGTGTGTTTTCCTGCTTTAAATTATAAATGAAATATTCCAGTTTTAATGTGCCAACATCACATCAGCATGTTTTCATCAACTATTTTCATAATCAATTGATTATTTTATTTTAAATATTATTTACTGTAAAAGATGTGAATATTTCAGACACATGCCTACAAGTTACCACAATGATGTCTGCAAATTGCTCATTCGGTCTGTAAAAAACAGCTAAGTATTGAATTTATGAAATAGCAATAAGGAAATCTTTGTATTTGAGATGTGGCAGCAACGTGCCAACAAAGGCAGAGAAGAAGAAGACTGCTAGCAAGTAAACATGGATGTAAACAATGAAGAAAAGTCCACGGGGGAAAACTTGAGTCTTCATCTGGAATCAATAAAAGAGTGAGAAAGGTTTTGAGAATTGGGCCTGCTGGTTCCAGACCTCTGAATTTGTTGTCACTATCTCTTATTTTGTTCAGTTAAACCCTTTCAAAAAGGAGTGGTGCGTTCATTGTCGGTTGGAAAAAACGTCGGAACCAATCAGAAAAATGCTAACGGGTTGCTCTAAGCGTTTACTGAAGGCTAAGTTAACAGAGTTGACTGAAAATGCCATTGGTGGGATGGAAACGGTAAAATGGAAAGGGTAAAATAACCAAACACAACATGAACTGACTGAATAATCAAACAAAATGAAAATTCAGTCTGATTTCAGAGACAGAATCCAAGATATACTAAATATAAAATGCCAAATTTAGTCTGAATGCAGCTCATAATCTAAATTCGGTGCACAGAATCTCTTCGTCTCCATGTCATAAAATGTCTTTAGTAACACAGCTAAACAACTAAAACCTCTCTTCCCTCATTGTCTCAACATCGACGATAAATCTCTGGTTTAAACGAATGCAGTTTAACGGTTCAAACTGTTTGTGGATCAGTCAACAGGAGCCAGACACACTGACACAGATGTGCAGCCTTTTCCAGTGCCGACATCATCAGGCTGAAAAAGAGACCATGAATAAAGAAAACGTGGTCTATTAATACACAGAGTACACAGACAGGCTGAGAACCACATGCTGCATCAGGTCTGACCTACATGTTAAAGTCCACAACACGGCTCAACTCCTTTAAAGCATTTAATTCTAACTGTGTATATTTTACACAACTGCTGAGCGGTTGCTCAAATCATAACATGGCAAACTGCAGCCAACAGGCAACAACAGCTGTCAGTGTGTCAGTGTGCTGACTTGACTATGACTTGCCCCAAACTGCATGTGATTATCATAAAGAGGGCATGTCTGTAAAGGGGAGACTCGTGGGTACCCATAGAACCCATTTACATTCACATATCTGGAGGTCAGAGGTCAAGGGACCCCTTTGAAAATGGCCATGACAGTTTTTCCTCGCCAAAATTTAGTGTAAGTTTGGAGCGTTATTTACCCTCCTTCACGACAAGCTAGTATGACATGGTTGGTACCGATGGATTCATCAGATTTTCTAGTTTCATATGACGCCAATATCTTCACTTATTAAAGCGTTAAAGAAATTAGTGGCGTTACAACGAATTTGCATCATTATCGACGGCCCTAGTCACAGTGAAATCCAAAAGAGGTTGAGAGCATCACTGTGAAAGGCTCCCACCAAAATGATGCAACAACTTGACTGGACTTTCATAAATGTAAGCTAGACTTGCTAACATGCTAATGTTAGCAGGACAAACAATATTTCCCTTTAAAATCTGGCAGAGAAAAGTAAGATGGAAATAGTCCGGTGACGTTAAACTTCACATCTGTACTTTCTGCTTCTGTGAATAAGACTAAAAAAGAATTTAGTTTCCGCTGCATAACACAAGCAGAGGAGGGAGACATGATTCATTTTGCATTCATGCATCTTAATGAGCTCCGTCCCAGACAGAGGTAGACGGGGAGCCTTTTAGTGCCCTTTATTCACCCTGATAGAAGAATCAAACAGAAATTCACTGTTTGTGTGTCCTTTTCTGTGTCACGTCATTGATCATTTTTCCAACACGCTCGGTGTTTTCTTTCTCTGCATTTCAGTTTCTGCTCAGTGCACAGAGGGCTGTGTAGCTTTCATAACCCTGTGACTCATGAAATCTCTTCATGATGCATTTATTTAAAAAACACTTTTGTTCCAAATTCTCCTCTTCACTTCTGTTTGGTGATAAAGGCTTCTCTAGTGCCAGAGAAAGAAAACATAGTCACTAATAATAAGACTTTCCTCCATGACTGAAAAAGCAGGTTCAGCTGCCAAATCATGAACTCCTTTTAGTTTCATTAATTCTGCTCCCAAAGCTGTAATCACTAAAACATACATTTGATTATTGATAGTTTTTACATGCTGCAATATTTTAAATAAGATTTTAAGACTACACAACTTGTGTGTGTGTGTGTGTGTTTGTGTGTGACACCCAGCTGTGTTAATCCCTCAGACGAGGTCTCCTGCTCGCAGTCGGAAGGTCAGACGCTGGGCGATGCTCTCTGACTGAACTCCTCTGTTGTTTATCTTCAGCCAATAAGAAGGCAGAAACTCCTGTGACCTCATCAACCGGCGTCTGGCCAGCCATATGTTTACTATGTTGTCTGCTAGTATTAATCTGCTGCTATCAAAGCACTGGTGTGCTTAAACACTGCATCTATTAGATCCTGATTTTCCTTCCAGATGATTAATAGGGGTGTATTTTTGCCTATTTTAAAAATGGTGTATTTCTGGTTTGTTCTTTATACTATGACAGCTTCCCTAAAATTTGATTTTTAAAAAATCACAATATATCACCTTGCTTACAGTACAGTAAATGCCTGTATCATGATACGTATCGTATCGCCAGATTCTTGCCCATACACAGCCCTAATGACCAAAATGTTGTCAGTTGATTCTCAACCAGTCTACAAACAATCACAATTAGGACATTTGAGTATTTTCTGGCATTCCATCAAGTAACCATCAATCAAAATTTCTAGAAAACACAAACATTAATTGATAATAATGAAAATATTCATTTGTTGAAGCTCTGGTTTTTGGTTTTGGTATTTTACTTGAGTATTTCCATTTTTGAGTAGGAAATATTGATCGTTTTGTTCCTCTACATTTCTCTAAAGACTGGAGTTAATTGTTACTTTATAGATGAAGAATTCAACTCTTTCCTTCTGTCTTCCACATCAACTGATCTGAAAACACTGTTATCCAATGGAAAAACTAAACTAAATCCTTAATTACTTTTAAATGTTGTGTACATTTCTCTGCTCAAACGAGTGTGTTCTCTGGAGTACATTTTGAGATTGTGTCAGTGCTATTCTTTATTCTCCTCGAGCCTTTTCTGCCACAGTTTGGATGCTACTTTGCTTCAGCACATCCTTGAGTGTTTCCAAAAAGTTGAGAATTATTTGTGCGGGAAGGTTTAAAATTGAAGGGCTCACTGCACAACTGCAAAATGACCAAAAAGACACTTTCCACTACTAAAAAACAACAACTCTGCAGAGTTAAAACACCTCACATAAGACCATCTGCATAATGCAACAAGTGCCTCAACTGTCGATGCGTCACGCTGCAGATTTGTCCAACGTGAAAACGACAACAACGTGACTGCGTGTGTGTGTCACAGTCGTGACTGATGCCGAAGCCTCGATGACGGTGAATAACAGCAGGGCGAGGAGTGATATGACCAACTGTTCCTGGACCTGCTGCCGTGAGATTATCCAGTTGTGCCAAAAATAAGTCAAACCAACTTCCTGTTTCCAAACACAACACCGGAACTGATTCTGAACACAACGTTCCTCAAATCAGAACAAATATTCAAGAGAACAGCCAAACAAATGTCTCTGAATGACGCCTGTGCACGTTCGCACTGCAAAACTGCAAAATTCCCACATACCCCTATAACCTCAAAAACCTTTAGACTTAAGTATTTAACTAAATGATTTTGAGTTTAGATACATTCAGAGTGATAATTTACACCCTGAAACAATATATTCTTCCTCATAAACCCCCACAAACAAACAAATTATCTGATGGGGCTTTAAAACACGTGGGCAAAGAGAAGGGAGAGAAATGAGAGGAAAGAAGAAGAAAAAACGCCAGTGGCCTTCCCACCATGTTGTGTTACGTAACAACCTCATAATGCATTACTCACTGCACTTCAGCTCCTTTCCAAATCTCTTTGCATTGGCAACGACTCCCATGATTCAAAACCAGGAAAAATACAAACCTCCCCCCCGTGTTCACTAACATTTCTGTGCAGGTGGAAAAAACATACAAATTGTTCCTTTAGAGTTCCTTTTTATGCAGGATGAATATATTTGTTGATGTAGGGCTGCATCTAACAACTATTTTCATCATCTCTCAATCAATTGTTTAGTCTATAAAATGTTAGAAAAAAGCTGCAACAATTTCCATCAAGAAACTATTTAACTTTATTCAGAATTATGAATATTAGCAGCTTGTTTAGTTTAACATGGGAAAATTGTTTAAACATTTTATACGCGATAAAGTTTAGATATCAATATGAATGCAAAGACCCATAGAGTGACACTGGCACATAAAATAAACTATTAATCACTGTTGTGCTTTACAACAGACAAAGCTCTTCAAATATGTCAAATGTTCAGACCAGACTGGTGCTGAAATGACAAGTCGATTAATCAGTTAGCTGATTGACAGAAATCTAATTGGCATCTGATTTTGCCGATTATTCCAGCTTCTTAAGGATTTTATACTTTCTTCATCTTATTTGATAATAGATGTAATATTTTGGGGTTTTGGACATTTGAAGATGTCACGCTTTGACTTAGTAGGTGACCATAGTAGGTGTATTACTTACAGTAGATGACGGTCGGTGTGCTCCCAGTTTGGAGAAACAGACTGGAGTACCGACACCGGAGCAAAGCAATAAGGTGCTGTATCTCATACAATCCCACTTCAAGAGGGTGAGAAAATATCTAACTTTATTCATAGTAACTGAGAAAAGTGCTGAGAAAATCTGATCTGAAGTCAGCCGAACATCCAGTTTACATCACTACTGCATCTTAAAGACTCAGTGACAAGAGTACAATCTGATCTGAAGTCAGCCGAACATCCAGTTTACATCACTACTGCATCTTAAAGACTCAGTGACAAGAGTACAATCTGATCTGAAGTCAGCCGAACATCCAGTTTACATCACTACTGCATCTAAAGACTCAGTGACAAAGAGTATACAATCTGATCTGAAGTCAGCCCTACATCCAGTTTACATCACTACTGCATCTCAAAGACTCAGTGACAAAGAGTATACAATGTGATCTGAAGTCAGTTAAATCTGCTCCTCTCTCCATCACTGACCTGAGAAGTCTGCCGGTGGGACATGTCCTCATCCAACCACCTCTCTTCCCTGTTCACGGTGTGTGAATGAAAATGAGCCGGAGCACATGATGCACACAGACCTCTCTCTGTCTCTCGGTGTTGTTGGCGAGCCATCCAAGGTAACAGGCTGGTGGGAGAGCTCGCCAAAAACAGTCCTGTTCATGATGAGCTCAGAGCGAGCTGCCAGCATCCCGCCGCTCGCAGCGGAAGACCGAGTGTGTCACCGGCTTACATGTCAGCCTCCAGGAAGAGAGAGCTTGTTGTCGTCAATCGTCCTGCCGATAACCTGGCACGCCAACCGCCACTCGTCTGCACATGTCAATCAATACTGGATGCAGAGGAAACGTGACCGTGTGCAGGGGAGAATGTGGTGGCAGGATCGTTGCATGTGTGTTTGTGTCATCACGTGTCTCAGTCAGACAGAAACACAGACAAGAGACCGGTCAGATGGGTTAGGACAGGAAATGATGGAAATTCCCAACAGGAAGGTTAACCCAGTCTTTACTTTATCCTAACTCCAGTCTGTGCAGTTTTTTTGATCTCCAAAAAAAGGTAAGACTTCACTGGAAGAAGGTGACTCACAGGTGACTCACATGACTTTTTTACAAAACAAGAACATTACGTGACTTCGGCGGTCGGCGGCTCTCACCCACAAACACCCGCGCGACTCCGGGGGATCAGGCACGACCGCCGGCGCCAAGAAGCCGAGGCGTTCTCACACCTCCTCAGACACTCAGTGAGCAGGTTACATAAGGCTGAGAGTGAATCCGCTGCTCCAGTTAGAATAACCACGCGTGGCTGCTGTCATTTCCTCTGATTGGACAGAATGTGGAGAATCTGCTGATGGGGACGCGGTGAGAAGAGGAGGAGGAGGAGGAGGAGGAGGAGGAGGAGGAGGAGGAGGAGGAGGAGGAGGACACTGAGGTCTTTGTCCATGTTAGACTGTTTTTACCTCAACAGACTGCTGAGAGGGCAGCATCAAACACATGCAGAACTATTTTAGTCTATAAAAAGGTCAAAAGATAATCACAAGTTCCCAAAGCTCAAGTTAACGTCTTTAAGTTAACGAAACTCAAAGATATTCAGTTTACAGTTAAATTCTCACATTTGAGAAGCTGCAGAGTGTGAAATGATTTAGATATCTACAAAGTGGAAGTATTTTTTACATGTGTATTTTACATACATTTTGAAATATATACCGTATATATAATTATTGTGTCTCAGCAGTTAAAGGACTCGGTCTCCGATAAAAGGTAAAAAAACGTCATAAACTTAGCATTGAAACGTCAACGCAGGGCCGTCCAGCAAAAAGCTGCACCTAAAAGTTGAACTTGGCACAACTTTTCCTGCAAACAATGCAGCATTATCCAGCAATACACTGCCAATTTGTGTGCAAATTCCCGGTAGATTACTTTGTAACGTGAGCAGTTTACAAGTAGAAATACAAGTTAAATGCTTCAATCTGGTGCACTTCGAAAGCAAAATCAGCAACATTAAGAGTTAGTTAAACAATTTTATGCTCTTAATTTAATCATAAACACATTGGTTGTATAGATAATATCAATACTCAAAAGTGAAGCCAAAACATCTCGATCACCGGCTAGTGGCTGGCTGTTAGTTTAGGAAGCGCTTGATTTGATATGCTGCAGTTTTTTATGTGCAGAACGCGCATTTTAAACGTCAATATCTTAGGCAATAATATTCATTCATTAAATTGTGGCAAGCAAAAATTGTGATCGCGATTAATATTTGATTAATCGTGCAGCCCTAAGGCGAGGTTAGGCTTAACAGCAGGACTGTCCCTAACACTCTTTTCTGACCATCATTTTTCACCTGCAGCTTCCTCTCAGGTGTCATCAGACCTGCAGCAGCATGTTTGAATACATTCTTACATAACTGCCACCCTCCTACAACAAAGGTTTCTCTATTTCACACTGTCTTAATCCTGCTGCTCAGTATGACTGAACAGCCCCCAACCAGCTCCCTGTTCTCCCCGTCCGTCCGCCGTCACCCTGAGGGAGCTGCTCAGGAATATCAATGAGAAACGTGGAGGAGAAACTAAAGGCAGCTAGGGTTAGAAACTAAAGACAGCTAGGGTTAGAAACTAAAGGCAGCTAGGGTTAGAAACTAAAGGCAGCTAGGGTTAGAAACTAAAGACAGCTAGGGTTAGAAACTAAAGGCAGCTAGGGTTAGAAACTAAAGGCAGCTAGGGTTAGAAACTAAAGGCAGGGTTAGAAACTAAAGGCAGCTAGGGTTAGAAACTAAAGGCAGCTAGGGTTAGAAACTAAAGACAGCTAGGGTTAGAAACTAAAGGCAGCTAAGGTTAGAAACTAAAGACAGCTAGGGTTAGAAACTAAAGTCAGCTAAGGTTAGAAACTAAAGGCAGCTAGGGTTAGAAACTAAAGGCAGCTAGGGTTAGAAACTAAAGGCAGCTAAGGTTAGAAACTAAAGGCAGGGTTAGAAACTAAAGGCAGCTAGGGTTAGAAACTAAAGGCAGCTAAGGTTAGAAACTAAAGGTAGGGTTAGAAACTAAAGGTAGGGTTAGATACTAAAGGTAGGGTTAGAAACTAAAGGTAGGGTTAGATACTAAAGGCAGGGTTAGATACTAAAGGTAGGGTTAGAAACTAAAGGTAGGGTTAGATACTAAAGGCAGGGTTAGAAACTAAAGGTAGGGTTAGATACTAAAGGTAGGGTTAGAAACTAAAGGTAGGGTTAGAAACTAAAGGTAGGGTTAGATACTAAAGGCAGGGTTGGATACTAAAGGTAGGGTTAGATACTAAAGGTAGGGTTAGATACTAAAGGTAGGGTTAGATACTAAAGGTAGGGTTAGAAACTAAAGGTAGGGTTAGAAACTAAAGGCAGGGGGAAGAATCACCTCAGCATTTCTGTCTTTGAGGTGTGATGTCAGGAAATCTGTGAAGTTTTACACCAAAGCTTCAAGAGAGGAACAAAGACGATGCTTATTTATTTTTAACAGACTTCATGACTGAACTGTCCATAATGTTTTCAAATGGGCAGTGCACCCTATTTAACACACACAACCTCAGAGATTAATTTTAGCCAATTTAAAGCCTCGGTCGGTTGGAGGATGGGACACATTTCTCCCTTTCCATCTGTCGCAGCCTCAATCTGTGACTGTGGTGGACAAAACAGCTCTTTTTCCCCCAACAGCACATTGGTCTGAAAACAAATAAAAAATCTAGCAGTTACATTAAACTCCACAAAAAAATGAAAAGAAAGCCACCTTTCCTGAAAGGTTCAGGCTTTTTTCAGTTTATAAAGACACATTTTGGTGTAATATAAAATAAAAATAAAAGAGACTCCTCTAACAAAAAGTTAAGAGTCCTCAAAGAGATTTAATTTCTCGTCATATTTGTCTGGGTGGTCAGGTAACCTATCATACTCTGTACAGGCTAAAACACCACCTGTAACATTTACAACGGGTGGCTTTTGGGTGATGTCTAACATTCAGGCTCTCTGCCTCATCAGTTTGAGTTAAACAGCCTGTGAAAGGACATGAAAACACTGAGCAGAGTCCAGAGAACCAGCAAGAAAATGTATGAAAACACAGTGAAGACAGGAACCCGCCGACAACCAACCAATCATCATAACAGCAACCTCAAAACCATCAGTTATCACCAGGACTTCATTATTATAAAGACTGCTGTGGACGGATTATTTATCATATTCACATTATGTATCAGAAACAAACATTTGTTCTGATTTCTGGCTCATCAGAAAACCAAATGAAGCCGATCAAAGTCTGCAACAACACTGCGGCACGTGAAGGAAATAACCCATGATCCTCTCTGCTCGCCCTTACATGCCACCTCCAATAACACACAACGGGAGGGTCGAATCCAGTTATTCCTGGCTTCAACGCTTCAGCCGCTGAGATGAATGAACTGCAGAGTGCAGCAGACGTTTGTGCACTTCAATTCCCATTTTTGCATTTGAAAGAATCTGGTTTGGTGACTTAAACATGATAAAAAGAAGCTACTTTCATCCTTTTAACTCAACTGCTGCTTTAATTTGTACCTGCAGATAAAAGGCACAACTGTCCACATCCTGTCATCCTCTCCAGAGCTCGCTGAGGATCACCTCAATAATCCTGAAGCAGGAGTGAGCAACAGTTTGCTCTGCACCTGTCAGCTCCCACAACAAGCTCTAATACTGTGAACATCTGGCCTTCAGCAGCCTGCAGGTCTCGGCTCACTGCTTGACAATCTACACTAATTAGCTCTCGTCGGTGCACCTATCACCACTGCTGGACCCTGAACACCTCGTATGAAACTCTGCCGCGCTTCCTGCAGATTCTCACTCAGAACTATTAACCATTTATGTCTATTTGCTTTATTCTGTATAATATTCTTCTTGTTGTGTACAAGATGAGCGATGAGAAATGCTGCGAACTGATCATTATCAAAGAGGATAAATCTTGATATGAGTTTATATCATGATTTGAATGGGGCGGCTGTACCTCAGCGGGTAGAGCGGGTCGTCCTTTAACCACAAGGTTGGCGGTTCGATCCCCGGCTCCTACAGACTGCATGTCGAAGTGTCCTTGAGCGAGACACTAAAAACCCCAAGATGCTCCCCGGGCGCTTGCAGCAGCTCACTGCTCCTAAATTACTTGGGTGGGTTAAATGCAGAGGTCAAATTTCATGTATGTATCTGTATGTACTATGACAAATAAAGTTTTTTTTCTTTCTTCTTCCATCAATGCAAAGAGTCTCCAGTGTAAAAGAGAAGATTCAATAAGAGGCACAAAGTGTAGCTGGACCTGCAGTCTGCAGCTGGATGTTTCCGAGATCCCAGTGAAGCTGCAGCAGCCGGAGAATAAACTCTCCCTACACCAGACTCAGACAGAGAGGAGGAGGAGGGGAGGAGGAGGTGAGACGGGGTGAGGGAGGAAACGAGCAGCACCATGCCGTAGATGTTGACCCACTAGCGGATCCGAAGCGACGTGTTGTGGCATTTTCATTCCCCCGGCGGTCTGCAGAGCTCTAGCCGCGCCGCCTGACTGCGCTGATAAGACACACAGTGAGTGAATACACAAAGAGCCAGCTGAAGATCTGCAGGGTTTTTATCTGAACATTCTCTCACTGTTTTACAACTTCAGTCTGTGAAGCTCAAAACACACCAGGAGTTATTTTGGAGAGGAAATACTGTCTTTCACTTTGTCTGCTTCAGTTAGCAATATCCTACATTTCCCAGAATGCCTTTCAATGACCTCCAGGGAGCATGAATTGAGTTCACTTGCACTAGATGGAAGGCACATCAGTAACAGTTTGAGTTAAGCTTCTTTAACCTCTTTTACCCGACGGACCCGGTACCGGGTTCTGCTGAGCTGTGTGTTAAAACTCTGCCTTTAAAAACTTAATAAAATGCTGTGTTGGTCTTTTTTCTGAATAATTTCTAAAAGACGAGGCCTCAATGCTACTAAAACAACACTCCAAGTGTATTTTGTCCAAACAATGTTTGTTTGGCAATGATTTCAATAATTTAGTTACAAAATCAACGCATGAGAAATAATATTTTTACTTTATAATATTTTTGACCGTTTTTATATTGAATGTACATACTTGACTTTGGATTCTTTTCTGTTATCTTATTTACATTGTTATTGATCTTATTTGTTATTATCTATGTTTTACTTGATCATATTTCATTATTATAATAAAACTACTCCATTTGGAGTCAAAATTATACAATTTAGTTGTTTTTTTTTATTGATTTTATACTGTGCACAATGGTAGATTGTGATGATGCACAGGGTAAATGTCATGGCCAAAGGCTCCTTTGTGTGCACATAGCCTCCTGTAGTGGATATCAGTAGTATTTTAGAGATTCCCTTTCAAGAGGTAGAAAACCCATTTGGCACACTTTGGGTATCCAAGTGGCCAAATTGAGAGTCCTCCTGGTCCTATCCTCACTAAAACCTTTGTAGAATCTATGTGCTTTGTGTTATTTATATCTGCTTTGGCACAGTTGTAGTCAAGGAGTTGCTAAATGAATTCAGTGGCATCTCTGTGCATGGCATCATTGCTATAATGGTGTTATCCACTGTCCAGTCTAGAAAACATTTTAGGCGAGGATAAAAATGTATATTTTTCCTTTGGTTCATCACAGTTTACTCAGACATAAAAACAGTCACAATGTTATTGACACTGGGGATGAATTATCTGAGGTCTTACCTATCCATAGAGATCATGCATATAGACCTGGTAGTTGTGGAGCTATTCTTGATTTATTTTGGGTATGTCTGTTTAGGCGAACCACACCTTCCAGCACCCTAGGGTGTAAGAGGTTAATCAAAATGCAACCTGGCTTGCAGCTGCAATGCATTCTGGTCCATTTCCTGCCCCTGTGGGTCGTCTTGTCTGATGTATGTCAAATGGCAGCATGAATAGACACAACTGAGCTGCATTATGGGAAATGTAGGATCCACTGTTTTTTTTTCATCTGTGCTGCTTCAATTTTTACCATTCTTTTTCTAATCTCTCTCTAGCAGATCCCCCGACTTTATTTTACTGCATTAGAGCATCATGCTATGAAATAGAAAAGGGAAAACTTCCATGAGCTCTGACATTTTTAAAACCATCAGCTCTCCAACTTGTGAGGTTTCAGAAAATGTCCATTTATGAAGCTGATTATACCACACCAGAGACGTGGACATCATCTACCTTCAATCAGGAAACTCAAATAAATATGAGAACCAAAAGTAAACTAAATGAAGCCAGAAATGCAGCATACATTTTGTTTGAATCATGATGAACACACACACAGATTATTAGGCAGATATAACCTGAAAGTCACATTAAAGACCACTGTCCTCACTCCAAATTAACAAAGCTGAAATCCAACTCATCCTGCCACCCCACTCACTTCCAGGAACTAAAAATAGAAACACATTAAGACTCCAAGTTCATCCAGGGCCTTTCCAGTTATCTAAGATAATCAATTTACAATGATATAAAACATCTGAGAAGCTGGAACAGTTACTGTTTGACACTGTTCATTTCCTGTCAGTCGACTAATCGATTCATAACTTGGCTACACCAGACCTAATTATCCAGATTATCCATATGAATCCCAGATTAAAACTGAGTTATGAGGAAAGAACAACCAGTATATGACTTTAATAATTACCTTAGTCCCCAATTTGTTTGAGACGCCTTCATGGACCTCTGGGAGAGCTCAAACTCCAGACAAACAAATATACACTGTGGTAAACAGACCGTCTATTCATCCGTCCATCCATCTGCTCTGATGAGAAGCAATTGAGTGACAGGATGATCGACCCTGATGCGTCCATCCGGGTCAGACATCACCGACCTCAGCATCCACTACACGAAGCCATCTGACCTCAATTAAAGTCCTCCACATTGAACACACCGCTGGTGCCTTCAGGAGCTCCTCTCCTGATGGATTCACATCAACACTCCCGGGCTCAGGATCTTTGACAGCAGGTGTCTCAGACAATAGAGACGCACCGTGCGCGTAAATAGGCCACTCACCTTCATCCCCGACAGGTTGACGCGCCTCGTCCGCGTTCACATGACGGCAAAAGGAGCTTCCCGAGCCGGAAACACCGACCATTCTCAACCTTTCCTTCCCCGACCTGGGTGTACTCCCATCGGCGTGGAGGTCCGTCTCTCCCCGGCAGCCAGCAGGGCGCTGGATCCCCGATCGGACTAGCCCTCCATGGGGGAAAAGCACACATAAACCGGGCTGAAAAACAGCAATAACCCGGGTTACATGTCGGATCAAAAGCAGAACAATGAGTGCAAATTAGAAACAATGTGTTGGAGCATCCAGGCTCCGGTCTGGATGAACGGATGGATGGATGGATGGAAGGATGGATGGATGGAAGGATGGAAGAGCCTCTCACATTATTGCGCTGCGTCGGGTGAAGAAGGTGGCCTCCGCTGCAAAAAATGACGAGTCCAGACTTGTGAAAAGCTGCATCACATTGTGACTGATTATGTTGGCAGAGAAATACAAGTCAGGAAATTACGCAGCGGCTCCTAGAGGCTGAGATGTTAAATGCATCCCAAAATATCATCAAAAACATACTTCTTTTTGTTTATTATTATCCTTTCAAAAAACACATGTGACAGGCTATATTTTTACATTATTCTACATGTATAATATGCATGATAGGCTATATGTTCACATTATTCTACATGTATAATATGCATGATAGGCTATATGTTCACATTATCTTACATGTATAATACGCATGATAGGCTATATTTTCTCATTATTTTACATGTATAATACACATGAGGCTATATGTTCTCATTATTTTACATGTATAAGACGCATGATAGGCTATATGTTCACATTATTTACATGTATAATACACATGATAGGCTATATGTTCACATTATTCTACATGTATAATACACATGATGCTATATGTTCACATTATTTAACATGTATAATACGCAGTGGTGGAATTAAACTGAGAGGAGCGTGCAACTAGAGCTGCACTGCGTTTCTACTCTGTAAATGTTTGAAATGGAAAAGTCACTTGAAATCTTTTGCAGTGCGCGTCCGACGCACGACGTCCTCACGCACAGGGAGATGAGATGAGCGACGTCAAGCTGTTCAACATCAGGACCATCACAGGAAGTGGGTTTATTTGACCTTCAAAATAAAAAAGACACATTTGGGACAAACCTGGTGGTGGTGCAGGTTTTGAGTTTGCATTGTTAAGACTTTACTGTAGGTTGTAGGTTGTACTGCAACTTCTAACTGCACAGCAGTATTTAGGATTGTACTGCAACTTCTAACTGCACAGCAGTATTTAGGGTTGTACTGCAACTTCTAACTGCACAGCAGTATTTAGGGTTGTACTGCAACTTCTAACTGCACAGCGGTATTTAGGGTTGTACTGCAACTCTATATTTTGTCTTTTAGTTCCAGGTGACCCATCATATATGGCATTTCAGAGCTCTCGTGCAGCCAAGAAAATATGACTGTCAGTGATCAAACTTCTCATATAAAACTATTTAGGCTGGATTTACAACTGCCTCAAGACCCCAGACCCCCAGGTGCCCTAAAAGCCCCAGGTTCAGGGTGTACCAAATACTGTTTCTGAATATGCAACACTAATGCACAATGCCAGTTTCCAGCTGTATCAATCAGGTTTTATGCACTCCAAACCAGTAGCATTTGTTTTTCAAGTCTGTTTAAAGACAATAATGCACAAGTTAAATAAATTCAACAAACCCAACAAAATAACTGGAAAAGCCAGATGGATCCACAGTAGCTCACTGTGACATCTGAATTTTCAGAGAAATAAAGTGGAGTAATATATTGAGAAATGGGGCGTCTGACAAACTGCATCCTGGAATTACGAGTCATTCTCTCAGATTCATTTGTGAGCCTCTTTAATTAATACGTTGTGCCCTCGAATGACTTGTGAATTACCTAAATGTGCACAAGTTGAATAACAAACTCAAAAAAGTTCTTAAATGTTCTACTCTTGTGACACAAAGTCTGATTAATTGAGGAACTCATGATACACCATGTTAAATGTTGATCACTGTATACGACTGTGGTGCAACAGTAAAGCAGTTTATGACACTGAACATTTAATTTCCTGCAGCTCAAAAAAAGAATGAAGAAGCTAAATGTAGTGAAAAGTGTCCAGCAGGCGGCGGCAGAGGAGCAGTTTACAACTGTTGACCCAGTTTTAGTCTCCAAGTGCTTTATTGTGACTGTTTTGTATAAATGGTCGTTGAGCATCTTTAATCAATGACATCAAGATTCAGATAAATAAAAACAAGTTCAGGCCAGAAATAAAATACTGCCTGCATTTCCCCCACACGGCTCATTTACTATAATTAAAATGATCTCTTTAATTTCCATGTTATTGTTGTTGTCTCCTTCTTGTTTGTGTGGTCACAGATAGATTAGGCAAAAATAAATAGAAAATATAGATTTCTATTTGTATCATCACAATAAGATCTCCATGGGAATATTACAGGAGTGTTACAGAGATTATGGCCTAACGGAGGACATTTCACCTATTTTTATGTACAAGTTATCATTAACCACCCATAAAAACCTGTGGAGACTCTTTAAAGTTGTTGTTAAATCACTGTTTTGTGTAAAAAGAAAAATGTGTGTAGCTTTAGCTGTTATTTAAGCAGTTTGATATCAAATGAAACAGAAAACAGCTGTTGAATGCATGAAATTTAGCCTGAAAACCTCTTTTCCTTCATTGCCTTTTTGTTTCCTTCACTTGTCTCCTATCTTGCCTCTCACCTCCTTAAAGTTGAGTTCATGTTAAAAGTTAAAATAAAAATATTGTGTTGGATGTGAAATAGGTCTCATAGTGGTGAGCAACGGATAAATTCAGCAGTAAATAATAAAACAATGGCTCCAGAGAGTTATTAAAAACATGAGCTGTCAGAGGGGGGTAGTGCACGCACACACACACACACACACACACACAAACACAACCACACACAACCCCGCACACACAACACACAACACACAACACACACACACACACACACACACACACACACACACACACACACACACACACACACGGTATGTCACATCAGCCTGTGGCTATGTTAAAATTGATTCATGAAATCACAAGTCAGCAATAATAATGAACATGTCTGTGCAAAGATGGCAAAGTATGAGCATTACGTGAAGTTAAACAATAAAAGACTGAGGAGTGTGTGTTTGTGTGTGTGTGTGTGTGTTTGTGTGTTTGTGTGTGTGTGTGTGTGTGTGTGTGTGTGTGTGTGTTTGGAGTCCTATAGGTTTCAGGAAAATAATTATTAATTAATCTCTATCCTCAAGTTGCAAATCATTCATTGAAATGAGTGATTTATGTGCTGAATATATAGTCCAGTATTTGGTGTTATTCACATGGACTCTGGTGAGAATCCTCCCACATCCAGGGTGACAAATATCAGATTTTACCTTTAATTTGCTCCCTTAAATAAGTAATTTACGTTCTTATTTCTACTGTAAAAGTGTGTGCAGACATTTGCAGCTCAGGTTAAACATGTCCCCTCCCGTGCACCACGCTTTGTTGGACGTGTGTTGCACACATTAAATTGTTTGCAGCCTGTGCAGTGGAGCCTCGGCGGAGCCTCGGAGGAGCCTCAGCGGAGGAGCCTCAGCAGAGCCTCGGCGGCGGAGCCTCAGCGGAGCCTCGGCGGCGGAGCCTCAGCGGAGCCTCGGCGGAGGAGCCTCAAGGGCGGAGCCTCGGCGGAGGAGCCTCAAGGGCGGAGCCTCGGCGGAGGAGCCTCGGCGGCGGAGCCTCGGCGGAGGAGCCTCAAGGGCGGAGCCTCAGCGGAGCCTCAGCGGAGCCTCTGCGGAGCCTCGGCGGAGGAGCCTCGGCGGAGGAGCCCTCAGCGGAGCCCTCATCAGGCTCTGGGCAGGAAGCGCAGGTTGATGGGCTTTGCGGGGATGAGCAGGGTTCGAGTTTTCGGCTCCACGAGCGGTGCACCATGTTCAGGCTGGACCTCGTAGTGCTGCATTAGCTGGAAGAAGACATAAAGCAGCCTTTAAATCAATACAGGAGCTTCATTCTGTTAGATACTTGAGGATTTTGTTTGTAGATCTTAGCAGGATATCTCAAAAACTTGAGGACAGATTTGAATGAAATTCAATGAAACAAATAATTTGTTTTTGGAGAACTTTTTTCAGGATTTTTTAACTTGTGGCTGGCTAAATAAAAGCTTTCCCAAGAATATAAGCAAAAGAAAAATAGAAAGAAACTAGGTCTGTTAGATTTAACGCGTTAACGCACATTTGTTTTATCGCCACTAATATCTTTAACAAACGCAACGATGCGATTTTTACCTCGTGGCAGGCTCAGTTTTAAAGCCAGAGTGAAGATACTGGCATCATATGAAACTAGAAAACCTGATGGATCTATTGATACCAACCATGTTATACTATCTTGTCATGAAGGAGGTTAAATAACACTCCAAAGTTGCGCTAAATTTTGGGGTCCCTTGGGGTCCCTTGACCTCTGACCTTCAGATATGTGAATGTAAATGGGTTTTATGGGTACCCATGAGTCTCCCCTTTACAGACATGCCCACTTTATGATAATCACATGCAGTTTGGGGCAAGTCATAGTGAAGTCAGCACACTGACACACTGACAGCTGTTGTTGCCTGTTGGGCTGCAGTTTGCCATGTTATGATTTCAGCATATTGTTTTATGCTAAATGCAGTACCTGTGAGGGTTTCTGGACAATATCTGTCATTGTTTTGTGTTGTTAACTGATTTACAATAATAAATATATACATATATTTGCATAAAGCAGCATATTTGTCCACTCCCATGTTGATAAGAGTATTAAATACTTGACTAATCTCCCTTTGTGGTACATTTTGAACAGATAAAAAATGTGATTAATCACGATTACATATTTTAATCGATTGACAGCCCTAAAAGAAACACAAATTGGGCAAGAAGTAGGCTTAAAGTCCACTTCCTGTCTCTGTCTGTCTCTTCTTCACTCACCCTGGACAGAGCAAAGTACATCTCCATCTCCGCCACCCTCTTCCCCACACAGGCTCGCACCCCGACACCGAAGGGGATGAAGCTGTACGGGTGGTGCTGGTAGGAGCCGGGCGCCGCTCTGCCACAGACGCTGCCGGCCGCCTCGGCACGGAGCCAGCGCTCCGGGACAAAGAGCTCTGCGTCTACGAACTCTGCTTCATTGTGACAGGCTGCGTAATGACACAGATGGAACTGAGTCTGCGAAGAAGAGAAATGTATTTAAATCATTTCTAATCTTTAAAGTTAAAGGTGCCTCACATCCTGGTTGTGCTTTCCTACCTTCTTTGGGAACCAGTAGTTTCCCACGATCACCTCATCATCTGAAATAAAGCGTCCGTTTCCAGGAACCACGGGATAAAGGCTGGAGGAGAAAGACACAGACGACAGTCAGACTAAATCAGAGGCTAACCTGACCTGGAGCATGTTATTGATTATGTATGTCTGACATTTAGTGTTTTATTCTTTGCTTCATGCCAACTGTACAAGATAATAAAGTCAACAACTGATAAAAGCTGCTCTGTCACGCTGCCAGACTCACAGGTCAGGACTTGTCAGGTCGACATAGGTAGAAATACCACGAGATAAAAAAATGCTCCGTCACAAGTAAAAGTTCTGCCTTTTAAAAAACGTATTATTAGCAGAAGTATCAAAAGTAAAAGTAGTTGTGCTGCAGAATGACTCCTTTCAGAGTGTTTTTATTATAATGATAATAAAAAACACTCTGAAAGGAGTCATTATATTATATTTTATATTATATGTATTACATTAGCAGCTTTATAATATTGTAGCTGGTCAAGGTTCAAGGTGCAGATTATTTGACTACTATATAAACAGTCTAATCTAGAACACTGCGTCTGACTGGTTTCTCAGTACTTCATGTACAAAGTCCAGCTGATTGATGGGATCGCTGTTTTCCAAACTTTAGTTCCAGGGCCAACACCGCTTTGTTAGTAGGTCTCACTAGCGGTCTGCTCACCGTAGCGTCTCCTTGATGACGGCCTTCAGGTAGGGCATCCTGCTCAGGTGCTCTGTGGTTGGCTCCCGTCTGTCCGGACACACAGAGTCCACCTCTCTGTACAGTCGGTCCTGAGCTCTGCGGTCCCTCGCTAAGTGGTAGAGCGCCCACGACAGCGTGTTGGAGGTCTGAGGTAAGGAGGGAATCACATTATTGTCCATCACAGGGCTAAGACTAGCAGTCTGAGAGAGTCAGAGGAAATAAAGTCATTCCAGTTCATCCATCCATCCAATAGATGTCGAGATATTTCAGTCTGGACTAAAGTGGTGGAGCGACCAGCTGACATCCATGAAGCTGCTACAGAGATTCAACTCCAACTAGGGCTGTCAAATTTCTTTTAATGCCACTAATTTCTTTAACGCATTGACGCAGGTTGTAGCGGCTGAGTTTTAAAGCTAGAGTGAAGATACTGGTATCATATGAAACTAGAAAACCCTGATGAATCCATCGGTACCAACCAGGTCAGGCTAGCTTGTAGTGAAGGAGGCTAAATAACGCTCCAAACTTACACTAAATGTTGGCGAGGAAAAACTGGCATGGCCATTTTCAAAGGGGTCCCTTGACCTCTGACCTCCAGATATGTGAATGTAAATGGGTTCTATGGGTACCCACGAGTCTCCCCTTTACAGACATGCCCACTTTATGATAATCACATGCAGTTTGGGGCAAGTCATAGTGAAGTCAGCACACTGACACACTGACAGCTGTTGTTGCCTGTTGGGCTGCAGTTTGCCATGTTATGATCTGAGCATATTGTTTTATGCTAAATGCAGAACCTGTGAGGGTTTCTGGACAATATCTGTCATTGTTTTGTGTTGTTAATTGATTTACAATAATAAATCTATACATACATTTGCATAAAGCAGCATATTTGTCCACTCCCATGTTGATGAGAGTATTAAATATTTGGAAAAAACTCTGGACACTTATGCGATTAATCACCATTAAATATTTGAATCGACTGACAGCCCTCAGTCCAACACTTTCATGTATTTGCACATCTTACAACAGAACTGTATGTGCATAGTTTTGTTTTTAATGCAAAGTCCTTCGCTGCTTGTCTGAGATCTGATAGTTGGCAATGGGTGGTTATTTTAATTTCCTTGCATGGTTTTGATTGTTGTTGACAAAGAGGAAGTTGACAGAAAGAGCCGACTAATTTATAAGCGGCTGCTGAAATGTCCTCTCTAAACATTTAAAGTCTCGACGCCGGACCTTTTTATACAAAGAGTCACCGTGTGAAGAAAAAGATGTTCAGTTTGAGGGGTTTAAAACGTGGACAGATGCAGCGCAGCATAACAGAACCAGATAAACTAGAATTACTCCACCCACCAGTCAAGTTTCACTTTACATCAACGTCGGTCCAAAATGTCATCACTTCATCATTTCATCCTGTTAGACATTTGTGTGGAGTTTTCATTATTAGCACATGAATTCTTGAGTTGTGTCCAAAAACATGATTTGTGAGATCACAGTAACCTTTGACCACTAAAGTCTAATCAGTTAATGGACATTTGTGCCAAATTTGAAGAAATTCCCTCCAGGTGTTATATAGTATGATAGTCTGGACGGACAACCCGAAACATAATGCGTCCGGCCTCGGCTGTCTCCGGCGTTGAGGCATAAACAAGATAAATCCGTCTACAAAGTTTCAGCCGAATTCAGTGGTACATTCTTGAGGTATTTTGCAAGAGCTTGCTTCTTTGTATTGGCAACCATTTCACCAGAGAAGGAGCAACATTTGTGTTGTTTCCAGTATGTGATTTCTCATCTATCTGTCTCAGCTCAGATCTCTAGATTGATTTGAGCTGCAGCTCGCAGCTACTACAACAACAAGCCTCCACCTCTCCTGGGAATGCAGCCAGACGAGCTCTGTGAACGCTGCGACGTGCAGAAACTAAACAGAAGCACTCGTCTCTGTTGTTGCAGCCTTATCGGGCCGAACTGAGCTGATTTCACTGTGAACACTTCAGGACCTATTTTCTCAGAGCTCTCTTGGATGCTACATTGTGTGTTTAGTGTAGATGTGGCTCAAGGTCAAGATGAAGTAGATCATGATGCTTTAGCAACAGAGAATTTAGCTTGAACTTCTTTGTTTTAAGTCTTCAGGAAGTTAGAGTGTATGGAGGACAGAACCTGCCAAAATCCAAAATAAATACATAAATAAATGATTCAGTAAATAAATAAATATGTCATTAAATGTAGCAAAAATAATGTTAAAATTAAATATAGCCATTAATTAATTGATAAAATGTGACATAAATTGATATTTCTGTTTTTATTTGCTTCTTTATTTATTTATCTTTGTATTAATTCCCTTATGTACTCTTCCGTTTAATTTTCTCTTTTATTTATTTATATACCTATTTTTATTAATTTTTAAAAATATATATTTTATTTTCATGTTGAGTGACAGCCCCTTTATTTGCATAATGAGGCAGAAATGCATAAAGAAATATAAAAAGAAAAGAATACAGAAATAAATAAGTTTGGGGAAATAAGTAAGGGGTGAAATGCAAAGGGAAAATCATGCATAAATAAATAAATGCATAAACACATACATTTAAAAAATAAATAAAAATAAATGCAAAAATAATAAATAATAAATACATTTTAAAGTTAATAAAAATAAATAAATAAAAGGGAAAGTTAAACAGAAGAGTAAATAAATATGTTTGGGGAAATAAATAAAGGGATGAAATGCAAAGGGAAAACCATGCAGAAATAAATAAATAAAAACTAAATGCAAAAAAATATAAATACATTTAAAAATTAATAAAAATAAATACATAAATAAAAGGGAATATTAAACAGAAGAGTAAATAAATACATAAATAAATAAAGATGCAAATTAAAACAGAAATATCAATTTATGTCACATTTTTATCAAATAATTAATGGCTACATTTATTTTTAATATTATTTTTGCTACATTTAATATACATATTTATTTATCTATCGAGTCATGTATTCATTTATTGATTGATTTTTGATTTTGGCAGGTTCTGTCCTCCATAAGAGTGAAGTCCAGCCTCTGATTTGGCAGCTTTCTCTTTCCATCCCAGCAGACCCTGAGCCTTTCCTAGAACAACAGGAAATTCCTACATGTGGAACAATGTTGCAAGAACTGGCCTCACAAACAGTGAAGAGTCATTTCTGCTACTTCATACTTCTACTCCCCTACATCTCAGAGGGAGATATTATACTTTTTACTGCCCTACATGTATCTGACAAATGAATGTCTAGTTTAAGTTCAGTCAGAAAGACGATACTTCCTGCTGAGGCCTGTAGTGATGTGTTCCTCACACATCCTGCCACTCACTCCTCTGGGAGTCTGTCGCAATAACCACAATACTGACACTTTATGATAACACATCAGATGCAGTTTAGGGCAAGTCATAGTCAAGTCCGCACACTGACGTACGGACAGCTGTTGTTGCCTGTTGGGCTGAAGTTTGCCATGTTATGATCTGAGCATATTTTTTATGCCTCTGAGGGTTTGTGGACAATATCTGCATACATTTGCATAAAGCAGCATATTTGCCCACTCCCATGTTGAGTATTAAATACTTGACATATCTCCCTTTAAGATAAAAAATGTGTGATTAATTTGCGATGAACTATTTTAATCGATTGACAGCTGTAGTTAAAACCCAAACCACTCCTCCTCTCTCCATCTGGATGCTCTCTGTATTCCTAACACACTTATTTTCATCAACCTACGGATAAATCAGAAATGATACCAGCCTCTAGCTCTCCCACCGGACCAAACTACGACTGTCTGAAGCTTCTTGAACACATCACAGGAGAGAAGCAGCAGTTTGAGAAGTTTCTATGGATGTTTTTTCCCCTCAGCTACCATGAGAAGCTATAATATGTGCTGCTCTGCTCTCTGTGGAGGAGCTGATAGTAAACTATTTACAGCTGCTATTATAATACATTATTATACCTAATAATATATACTATTATAATGTTTGTCTCATATGCTCCTGTTTATCTGAACTACTTCTGTCCTGCCACATCTCCCCTCAATAAAGGTTCATCTCATCTGATCTGAAATTTAAATCCTGCATGTTAAAACTGCCGCACGATGAAATAGTGATAGATTGAAGGCTGGAGCCAGCGGCCCCCTCCTCACCGTGTCGACTCCTCCCAGCAGCAGCTCAGTGATGCAGATGTAGACCTCGGCTCTGCTCAGCCTGTCACAGGACAGCAGGTAGGTGAGGTACATTCCCTCTGCCGGCTCGCCGCTGCACACCTGAGCTTGGATTTCAGCGATCCTCCTGTTGATGATGGAGCGCGCTGCCCAACGGAAACACAACAACCAAACACTTTACTAACTGAGAAGTGAATCCAAATGACATGAATGTCTCCTGTTGCTGTTTGTCTCGCTACACACCTACGTCATAGAGGTCGTCCCAGGCCTGGACGAAGCGTCTCCAGAAGGGGAGGACGCCGCGGCTCCAGCGAGGGAAGAGGATCACGATCTCAGACAGCGTCAGCATGTCATTGGCGGCGGTGATGAAGCGCTGCGTGTCTCGGGGGATCTCCTCCTCCAGGCAGCCCAACCTGGTCTCAAACAAGATGGAGGAGATACCTGCAGGAGGTGAAGAGCATCACAAACCGCCCGCTGACCTCAACCGCCGCTGGAGTTTCTGAAAACATTCCTACCTTCAAAGCCGAACTTGTAGAGCTCAGCAGTCATGTCTGAAACGGTGGCCTGGTCCTGGCTGCGACTGCGGAGGAACTCGACGCGTCGCAGCAGATCTCCGACCACCTGGTGGATGATGGGAGCGTAGGCCAACACCTCCCGCAGCTTCAGCATCTTAGGGTTCAGGGCGCTGCGGATGCGGTAACACTCCGGTCCTGTGCTACAAAGCAAAAGAGTTCTTCAGATTAACACCTCTTTTAGGGAGCTTTACGAAGACTTCAGAAAGGAAGAAAGTTGCTACCGGGGATTAAACCCAAACTATCAGAACCACTAAGGATTATATTAACTCTTGTTTATGACCGTTATTATCTTTGAGATTTAAAGGAAGATCCATAAACTCACTCCACATGCAGTCCGTAGGCCTGACCTCTCAGGTCCCGGTACTCCTTCCAGTGAGGCAGCTCGGCTCGGAGCGGGTAGCGGCCCTCCTGTTGGATCACCTGAGCGATGAGCTCCGGAGTCGCCACGTTGACGATGTCGAAGGGGCCGAACCTGGAGCGCCAGATGGGCCCGTAAAGGCTCTTCTGGACATCCTGGAAGTTCAACTTGAGTTTAAAGTATGTTCAACATATAATCAGCTCGTATTATATACATTAAACTAGTCAGCAGTATAAAGTATTAACTTCACCTAAAACAGCTGCAACACTGAAATACTGCTCACATGGTAACGCATCAATAATATAATATTATATGATATATAAAACACTCTGAAAGGGTTCATGTGTGTATAATTCAGAGTACTTTTACTTTTAAAAGTTGTGTAACTCCATGAGGATGGCATGAGGGCTCGACGTCCTCTAGTGGGACCTCTGCTCACAGACCAGCACCGTGCAGCTCGAGTGGCATTCTCCAGAGAACACCAGAACTGGCAGGTCCGCCATCAGCGCCCCGTTCTCTTCACAGATGAGAGCAGGTTCACACTGAGCACATGTGACAGGCGTGAAAGAGTCTGGAGACGCCGTGGTGAACGTTATACTGCCTGTTACATCATCCAGCACGACCGGTTCGGAGGTGGATCAGTGACGGTCTGGGGAGGCAGATCCTCGGAGGGTCACACAGACATCCATGTTATAGCCAACGGTACCCTGACTGCTGTTAGGTACCGGGATGAAATCCTCAGAGCGACTGTCAGACCTTACGCTGGTGCAGCGGGCTCTGGGTTCTGGGTTCCTCCTGGTGCAGCGGGCTCTGGGTTCTGGGTTCCTCCTGGTGCAGCGGGCCCTGGGTTCTGGGTTCCTCCTGGTGCAGCGGGCTCTGGGTTCTGGGTTCCTCCTGGTGCAGCGGGCCCTGGGTTCTGGGTTCCTCCTGGTGCAGAGGGCCCTGGGTTCTGGGTTCCTCCTGGTGCAGCGGGCCCTGGGTTCTGGGTTCCTACTGGTGCAGCGGGCCCTGGGTTCTGGGTTCCTCCTGGTGCAGAGGGCCCTGGGTTCTGGGTTCCTCCTGGTGCAGCGGGCTCTGGGTTCTGGGTTCCTACTGGTGCAGCGGGCCCTGGGTTCTGGGTTCCTCCTGGTGCAGAGGGCCCTGGGTTCTGGGTTCCTCCTGGTGCAGCGGGCCCTGGGTTCTGGGTTCCTCCTGGTGCAGAGGGCCCTGGGTTCTGGGTTCCTCCTGGTGCAGCGGGCTCTGGGTTCTGGGTTCCTACTGGTGCAGCGGGCCCTGGGTTCTGGGTTCCTCCTGGTGCAGAGGGCCCTGGGTTCTGGGTTCCTCCTGGTGCAGCGGGCCCTGGGTTCTGGGTTCCTCCTGGTGCAGACTGTCCAGGAGCTCACCGATGCCCTGATCCAGGTCTAGGAGGAGATCCCCCCAGGACACCATCCACCGACTCATCAGGAGCGTGCCCAGACGTTGTGGTGAGTGCGTGCACACAGGCACGGGGGGGGGGGGGGCCTACACACTACTGAGTCACATTATGAGTTGCTGTGATGAAATTCACACAAGTTGGATCGGTCTGTGATTCACAATTTTTACTTTAACTTTGGGTGTGATTTTGAATCCAGCCCTCAGTAGTTTGATGATTTTGGTTTTCATTGTTACGTAATTTTGTTCTAAACAAATTATACAACGTACATCAGTAAAGATTTTACACTTTAATAATTAGTTCATGAAGATCTGATGTGTGATTTAAGTGTTCCTTTAATTGTTTTGAGCAGTGTATTACTAAAATACTACAAATGAGTGGAGTCAGTACTGCATAATCACTATAACCTTCTCAGCTACTATTCTACTACTACAATACAAAAAGTGTATATAATAGAAAAGTTGAGTGAAGTTGTGAAAGTCAGTAGGTGAAGCAGTGTTAGATCCACTCAACTGTTGAGCTCTTCAGTGTAGAAAGTGGAAAATAAGATGAAAACATTGATAATAAAAGAGTTTAGTGAGCAGCAGCCTGAAGCAGTGACACTAACCTGCAGTAAGTGTGACTTGTCTGCGTATCCTTTGACGAATAGCCAGTACAGAGTGGTTGGTAAACTCGGCCCGGGCAGGTCATCGATGCTCTTCAGCTTCCCGGCCTCGGTAGTCGCCTGGACGTTCAGGCTTCTGGTGGAAACAGAGATCTGGTGCTGTCGCAGCTCCGGACCGGGCCGAGCCGCCGGCAGTGTCCGAGCGCAGAGCGCAGAGAGCCGCAGAGCCCGGGCAGCAGCAGCCGAGGAGCTCATGGTGGAAGCTGGGAGTCGGAATGACTTTGTTTGTGTCAGTGTCAGACTTTTTGGTGCACGTCCCCCTGCAGGGAGGTTTCAGTACTCCAGCAACTGATATGTTAATCAATCCATCTGTCATTGGACTGTGGGTCAATGATTCAGAGATTATTATTTCATTTCCATGCAAATAAGATTTATTTTGTGAGCACTGTCCTTTACTGTTCTTACAGTGTCATTGAATAGAATCATATTAAAGTCATGTTTTAAAAACATAATGCACACTTTGTAAACTTTTTTTCACATCCAAATCATGCAACTAAATTAATTGGATTTAACAGCCAGATATAAAAACGACCTGTGGTGGAACGTTGACATCTAGTGGTCCGGATTATTGTTTAACACTGCAGACAAATAAACATGCAATAAACTCACATTATCATTTATTTATTTATTTATTTATTTATTTATTTATTTATTTATTTATTTATTTATTTATTTATTTATTTATTTATTCTTATAATTATTTATTATGTATCATTTATAATCATATTGTCATTTACCATTATCATTTATTTATTTATTCTTTGATTATTTATTATGTATCATTTATAATCATATTGTCATTTACCATTATCATCTTTTTATTAATTATTTTGATTATTTTTTATTATGAATCATTTATTATTATATTGGCATCTATCATTATAATTTATTTACTCTTTTGATTATTTATGATGTATGATTTATTATTATATTGGCATTTATCATTATTTTTTTTGAATATTTATTATGAATCATTTATTATTATATTGTCATTTATCATTATCATCTTTTTATTTATTATTTTGATTATTTATTATGAATATTTATTATTATATTGTAATTTATCATTATAATTTATTTATTCTTTTGATTATCTATTATGTATCATTTATTATTATATTGGCATTTATCATTATTTTTTTTGATTATTTATTATGAATCATTTATTATTATATTGTCATTTATCATTATCATTTATTTATTTATTATTTTGATTATTTATTATGCATCATTTATTATTATATTTACAGACACTACAGTGACAGTTTTATCACCAGCGTAAATGATCTTCAGCACACACTGCCCTATTTGCACTATTTGTATTGTTTACACTTAAAGAACACTAGACTTGTACATGGACATTTTTATTTTATTTTATTTTATTTTATATCATGTATCTATGCTGTTCTCTGTCTGGTGGTTCACAACGTGTAACTTGTATTTTACATTTAACTGCTGTATATTACTGAGCTATTGTTTCTGGCTTCCTGCTACTGGAGTTAATAGAAGAAGAAAGGCACTTTATTATAATATAATAAATAAATAAATAAATAAATAATAATATCTGTTCTAAAATTAGTTCCGGTTATTTTCTTGCCTTAATATGAGTAACATTTAATGGAAATCAGTCGGTAAACTAGCTACAGCCTCAGCATAAATCATATACCTGATAAGCAACGTTTTATTCAGAAAATGTGTTTTTACGCCCTCTTGTCGGTAACTGCAACTGAATTAATGTTAAGTTAGAGTTATTGCATATAGGCAACACTTCCTGTTAGATCCTTCATAATAAAACGTTTTATAAAAGGCGTTTTAGTTTGAATTTTTACCGACAGTATTATGATACGCTTTTGTCTGACTTCATGGTAATAAAGTCGACTTCATGGAGATAATGGAAACGTATTAAACCTTCTTTTACTAAACAAAAGTGGGAGAATATTCATTTTGGAGGAAAGTAACGTTAAGCTATCGTTAGCTTCGGCTAATATTGTGAGCTAATCGTACCTACCCTGAGGGCTCAGTGCATTGAAAATACATGCGGCTAATGTTGTAAGCTAAACTTTTATAAAAGAGACTTAAAGGAGCAAAATGGTGTGATGGCCGGGGTAAGCCAACATTTATATATATATATATATATATATATATATATATATATATAATAATAATAATAATAATAATAATATTCAGGACTGTTATGTACACAGGTAGTGGGAAAATAGGTGTTTACATATATATTATATAAATATATACAAAAACACCAAGAAATTAATAAATAAAACGTCTATATACAAGTCAAGTGTTCTGTAATTTGTGAACAATAAAATTGTGTAAAAAAACTACTGACTGCATATACATGGACTGGATGATTATGTACAGTATGTACATGTAAAGATTACATGTAGATTACATACAGAATTATTTTTATTGCCAAGTACATACATACAAGGAATTTGGAATGCTAGATCTCCTAAACATACTTACACAGATAAAGTAAAAAAAAAAAAAAAAAAAAAAAATATATATATATATATATATATATATATATATATATATATATATATATATATATATATATATATATATATACCTACCTATTTGTTCACTACTTGTGTACATAACAGTCCTATCTATTATTTACCTTTAGTTTTCCAGCTTTGTTGTCAGTTCCTATGTGCCATTGCCTGCGATAAATTAGATTCTATACACACACTGCCCTCCTGTGGTCAAGGTGCGTAACTACATCTATTTCTCTTTTATTTTGAATAAATTAACCGGAAGTACGACTTGAATGTATTTCGTCTAACTTCATAAAATCCATAGTTGTTTTATTTTGAAGGATGTGACAGGAAGTGTTGCTTATATGCATTAACTCTAACTTGATATTAATTCAGTTGTAGTTACCGTCCGTGGCCACAAGAGGGCGTTAAAGCTTTTGAGTCTCCTGCATTCCTGTCCTTTATAAAGTTTAGCTTACAACATTAGCCGCATGTATTTTCAATGCACTGAGCCCTCAGGGCCACCGTAGGTACGATTAGCTTATAATATTAGCCGAAGCTAACGATAGCTTAACGTTACTTTCCTCCAAAATGAATGTTCTCCCGCTTTTGTTTAGTAGAAGAAGGTTTAATACGTTTCCATTATCTCCATGAAGTCGACTTTATTACCATGAAGTCAGACAAAAGCGTATCATAATACTGTCCGTAAAAATTCAAACTAAAAAGCCACTCCCGTCTTTAATAAAACGTTTTATTATGAAGGATCTAACAGGAAGTGTTGCCTATATGCAATAACTCTAACTTAACATTAATTCAGTTGCAGTTACCGACCGTGGCCACAAGAGGGCGTAAAAACACATTTTCTGAATAAAACGTTGCTTATCAGGTATATGATTTATGCTGAGGCTGTAGCTAGTTTACCGACTGATTTCCATTAAATGTTACTCATATTAAGGCAAGAAAATAACCAGAACTAATTTTAGAACAGATATTATTATTTATTTATTTATTTATTTATTATATTATAATAAAGTGCCTTTCTTCTTCTATTAACTCCAGTAGCAGGAAGCCAGAAACAATAGCTCAGTAATATACAGCAGTTAAATGTAAAATACAAGTTACACGTTGTGAACCACCAGACAGAGAACAGCATAGATACATGATATAAAATAAAATAAAATAAAATAAAAATGTCCATGTACAAGTCTAGTGTTCTTTAAGTGTAAACAATACAAATAGTGCAAAGAAATAAATACTGAATGGATATACTTTGACTGGATTATGTACTGTATCTACACGTATACATAAAATAAGATAAGGTAAGATAAGATAAAATAATATAGAACTTTATTAATCCTGAAGGAAATTCTTGTGCCAGAGATTGCTCAAAATTACAACAAATTACAACAAGTTCAAGTGTATAAAATACAAGTGTATAAAATAAAAAGTAAGACGTACTCTTTCTAGCACCAGTGCCTAATAGAATAACAATTAAGCTACGTTAAGTAAAATGAGTAAATAAGATAAGATAAGTGAAATAATAAAGGTAAGGTAAGCTAAAAAACAGAAAAGAAATAATATTGCACATGATGGACATGAATATTGCACACAAGTCTATATACATGTGTATATACTGTAGTATATACTGTATATGTGCATATTATATTATACTCATGCATATGATGATTGTGTCCATGTGTCTAACTTTATACTTCTTAAGCACTTAACTGCTGTATATTACTGTGTTAGTGGAGTTAATATCTGTTCTAACATTAGCTCTGATTATTTTCTTGCCTTAATATGAATAAACATTTAATGGAAATCAGTCGGTAAACTGGCTACAGCCTCAGCATAAATCATATATCTGATATGCAACGTTTTATTCAGAAAATGTGTTTTTACGCCCTCTTGTGGCCACGGTCGGTAACTACAACTGAATTAATGTGAAGTTAGAGATATTGCATATAGGCAAGACTTCCTGTTAGATCCTTCATAATAAAAGGTTTTATAAAAGACGTTTTAGTTTGAATGTTTACCGACAGTATTATGATACGCTTTTGTCTGACTTCATGGTAATAAAGTCGACTTCATGGAGATAATGGAAACGTATTAAACCTTCTTATGCTAAACAAAACTGGGAGAATATTCATTTTGGAGGAAAGTAACGTTAAGCTATCGTTAGCTTCGGCTAATATTGTAGGCTAATTGTACCTACGGTGGCCCTGAGGGCTCAGTGCATCGAAAATACATGCGGCTAATGTTGTAAACTAAACTTTTATAAAAAAGACTTAAAGGAGCACAATGGTGTGATGGCCGGGGTAAGCCAACATTTATATATATATATATATATATATATATATAAAATAATAATAATAATATTCAGGACTGTTATGTTCACAGGTATTGGGAAAATAGGTGTTTACATATATATTATATAAATATATACAAAAACACCAAGAAATTAATAAATAAATCGTCTATATACAAGTCAAGTGTTCTGTAATTTGTGAACACTAAAATTGTGTAAAAAAACTACTGAATGGATATACATGGACTGGATGATTATGTACAGTATGTACATGTAAAGATTACATGTAGATTACATACAGAATTATTTTTATTGCCAAGTACATACATACAAGGAATTTGGAATTCCATATCTCCTAAACATACTTACACAGATAAAGTAAAACAAAAAAAAACAAAAAATTATATATATATATATATATATATACACACCTATTTGTTCACTACTTGTGTACATAACAGTCCTATCTATTATTTACCTTTATTTTCCTGCTTTGTTGGCAGTTCCTATGTGCCATTGCCTGCGATAAATCAGATTCTATACACACACTGCCCTCCGGTGGTCAAGGTGCGTAACTACATCTATTTCTCTCTTATTTTGAATTAGTTAACCGGAAGTACGACTTGTATGTATTTCGTCTAACTTGACAAAAACCCAAAGTTGTTTTATTTTGAAGGATGTAACAGGAAGTGTTGCTTATATGCAATTCCTCTAGCTTGACATCGATGCAGCTGCAGTTACCGACCGTCGCCACAAGAGGGCGTAAAAACACATTTTTCTGAATATGATGTTATTTATTGGACGTAATTTATGCTGAGGCTGTAGCTAGTTTACCGACTACCTTTCCAGTTAAATGTTGCTTATGTTATGGCAATAAAATACGCAGATCTATTTTTAGAAGATGCCCGACGCCCCCGTCTTTTATATAGTTTTATTTTGAAGGATGTAACAGGAAGTGTTGCTTATATGCAATAACTCTAGCTTGACATTGTTGCAGTTGCAGTTACCGACCGTGGCCACAAGAGGGCGTAAAAACACATTTTCTGAATAAAACGTTGCTTATCAGGTATATGATTTATGCTGAGGCTGTAGCTAGTTTATCAACCACTTTCCATTTAAATGTTACTTATATTAAGGCAAAAACATCATCAGGTCTATTGTTAGAAGATATATTAACTCCACTAACACGAAGGCAGACAATAGCTCTGTAATAAACAGCATTTTAATGTAAAACACAGGTGTAGTTACATGTTGTGAACCACCAGCTCGCAGCAGACACACGACGAAGTGTAAAGTTAGACGCAATGTAGCACACTATAACTTCCGGTGAAACCTTTCAAAATAAAAGTTTCAAAATAAACTATATTTTTTATTCATTTTCTCTTGGTTATACGAGGTTATATGAAAGCAAAAAGGATAAGCAAAGAACAGAACATGGGTACAGGTGCATATATACGGAAATGAGAAAGGTTTTCAAGGCAGTCGATGCCTTTCTGATTTGTTTTTATTGGATTAAGATTTAAAATAAAGAGAATAATAATAAAATTGAGAGAATAATCCATCTCTTTTCTGTATACAAATGGTTCAAATGTACCACTTCCCCCTGATAAATTTCAAACTTTACTTTATACATTTAATTTGATTAAAAGCCAGAGTTGTGTACAATCCTTAAACATTTTAAGTATTGAGTTTCTATAAACAAAAAGGCTTTAAAATGCTGATGTTTGTTACACTTAAAATTTATAATTTTAATGTCTGAGCAGAAATCTGTGTATGAAACAAAAACACACGCTCACAAAAAACGTGAAATAAATATCTTTTATTGTTTTTCATCCTCATAATTGTTGTAATTATGAACATAGAGCTGTCGCAATACTCCAGAATTTTGCCAAAAACAGCAACCATTCAACGGCACCGCTGCGTCTCTCAGGACCCAACCATGCATAAAATCTCCCATTTAAAAAAAAGTAAAATAAAAAATATATATTAAAAAATTATGCGTACCACTGATATACAGATCTGATATAAACAGGCGTATTGGTCACAAACCAATTAGAATTATAAACATGGCTTCTTTTACAATACACAGAGACCAAACATATGGGATATAAGTGGACTTTTCTTTTTTAAAAAAGGGTACATTTTCATTTTATACATTTGTACATGATTTTTTTAAATTTATTTAATTTTTTAATTATCATTATTTTAATGTTCTCCCCTCCTACAGTCAGAATGCTCAAGGCATTTTGGGCGCAGTGTCCAAAGAGCACAAATTGCAGTAAATGCACGTTTACAAACCCACACACAAATACACACACTCACACACACTTACACACCCAGGAGTGGCAGCAGTGGCTTTAGACACTAAAGAGAGAACTACAGGTGTATCTTGGCGATTGCAGGGAACAAATACTGGTACCAAGGAGTTAAACCACGGCGGTGAATGAGGCCATCTGACGGTAAAAAAAGTTGACATTACATTCATGTATTGAGTCTTCGCTAACACACACACACACACACACACACACACACACACACACACACACACACACACACACACACACACACACACACACACACACACACACACACACACACACACACACACACACACACACACACACACACACACACACACACACACACACACACACACACACACACACACACACACACCCGTTCACAATCACACTTGTGTAAAAATAAAAAATAGTCTTTAAAATGTGCAAAGAAAAGTTCGCTGAACGGAGCTGCACGAGCGACAGCCGGCGAGGAATCGTGAGAAAGCATCAGTGAATCAAAGATAGTGCATAATGGTAGTGCGTATCAAGGTTTACCAGTGCTGGCGGCATTTACAACAGACAGTTAACTGTAAGCCGCCTCAAACTCAATACAACCACTAATGTTTCTGTTCTGTAGCTTCGTCTGGACACGTACCGGTTTGAAAATGCATAAATTGAGTTTAGAAGGAGTTCGTTTCAGTTTCAACAACCTGTGTGGATCCATCGGCTGCAGCTGGACATTTACCACAGAGCTGCAAAAAGTCTGAATCTTTCAGACGAAATAAACAAGTGCCTTTAGAGAAAATCAGGAGCTGTGATCAAAGTTCATAACAGTAAATCATCAAACTGACCTTCACAAAGCAGTAAAGGCTTGATGAGCAAAAGCATTTTCCTCCTGCTTTTAAAAAGGTGCAATCGGTGAAATACGACTCTTCACTAACATCTAGTGGCCGCTGCTGGGAACTACAACAACAAACGCATCATTCACTTCATTAGGAAATTAGGAAACTTGTTGGAAATGTTTAGGGAATTATTATAGAAATAAATTGTTACAGTGTACCAAAAACATACCAAACCCAGACCTCCAAAAATGCATTATGTATCGTACCATTAGACACCTGATAACTATCCATCACTATTTATGTTCCCATCTAGTAGTAAACCAATCCCGTGAGGTGGTGCCACTTGAGTTAGCAGTTCGGTGAGTAGTTCAGTGGGTCGGGGAGTTCGGAGTTTTCCTAACTTGATTAGAAAACCACAACAAATAAAGTAAAGTGAGGTTTGTCTGTGCTGACATATTACAGTTAATTGTGCCGGTAAGAAATGACCGATTGCTCCTTTAAAGAGCAGAAACACTCCAGCTTCCCGTCAGATTTTACCTGAATACACACAAGAGAAATGCTATAGATACTGTCTGTTGAAATCCTATCATTTCTTCCATTAAACGTGCAGCTGCAGCAGATACTTGCACACACAAAGACTCGGATTATTCTGTCAGATTAACAACATCTAAATGGTTTGAAGTAAAGACATTTTTCTACACCTTCATTATTTGGGTTTCTGCAACCTAAACGAATATTAAAGGCATTTTATAACCTAAAGAGCTGAGCCGAATTAGGCGTTACTGAAGGTATGATCGATCATGTTGAAGAGTACAGCATGAATCAGATGAAATTAGTGTGCATGTAGGTGGAACCTACAGTTGCTAACAGAGCTGCCCAATAAGACCCGGACAAACGGTCAACATCAGCCGAGTCACTGGTTGTAGAAACTTAGTCCTGCTGTCCGGTGTGAGCAGTGGCTTTACATCTTACTGGTGCATAGTTATAGAGCCAGTGCTATGAACTGTAAGTCATATTCAACAGACAGACGTTATGGAAGCTCGGCCCGGGAGGAAACCAACACGCGTTGAACGGAGTGTTTGTGGCTAACGTGACGAGTTAACGTGATTTGGCAACAACAGCGACTGCAGCGCTGATTGTTGTAAAGGAACGAAGCTGTGAGATACTGTAAACGTCTTCAAGTGGGAGTCTAATCCGTAGGAGTGCATGTGAGGCTGAAACATAAAATATCTGACATCTCTCCGATATGGCACAGTGATGGAAAAACAGAAAGGTACCGATTGCAGCAAATGAAGAGACGTGTTACCTGTAAATATACCTGTAGGTTAAATGATGAGCAGCTTATGAGACAGAGAGAAACGTCCAGGCTAATCGCTCTACCTTCGTCTAGTTTGAAATCAAACTGACAACAGCGTCATACAGCCAGACCTCCGGCCAATCAGCTGGGAGCTTCTTGCCTCGCAGCAGGCCGACACTCTTCAAACACGCCTCTCTCCTGCCTCAAGTAACCGAGTCATGGCTGAATTACAGAAAGCACCAACAGTCTAGAGAGATTTAAATAATCCTTTTGTTGATTTCAGAGCTGCAACTAGCGATCACTTTCATTCATTATTTTCTTGATTAACTGTTTAATAAATAATATGTCAGAAAACAGTTAAAAATGCACATTACATATTTATGTTTTCTTGACCAATCGTCCAAAATCCAAAGATATTCAATTTACCTTCATAGATGACTGAAAGAAACTGTAAATATTCACATTTGAAATGCTGGAAAATGATTTATCGATGATCAAAATTGTTGCAGATAAGTTTTCTGTCAATCGACTAATTGACTTATCTATTAATAGTTTTAGCTCTAGTTAATTTAGTCTATATTAACGTCTTTTAACAGCGACAAAAGTCAGACATGACTGGATCTGAGAGTCGACAGTTTTCTGCTCACCAGTCATCGCCACATTACGTCCCAACATTTATCAACAGCCATGCCATGACAAGAGCTCGACCAATCTGATCAGCGAACACTGTGAGAAGCAGAGGAGAGAAACCAAACCCTGTCTGAGTGAAGCAGGAGAACCAAACCCTGTCTGAGTGAAGCAGGAGAACCAAACCCTGTCTGAGTGAAGCAGGAGAACCAAACCCTGTCTGAGTGAAGCAGGAGAACCAAACCCTGTCTGACTGAAGCAGGAGAACCAAACCCTGTCTGAGTACCAGCTGGTTCAGATAAACCAGCACGCTAACTTTTCCCAATCAGAAGGTCTGAAGGTGATTTGGTTACCAGCCAGAGCGGGCCGGTAGAGCAGGCGGGATCAGGAGGGATCAGGAGGGATCAGGAGGGATCAGGAGGCTCCTGCTCAACACCAGGAGTCCCCGTTACAGAAAAGGCAGAAACGGACATTACAGCTGAACTGAGATCAGCTATATTTGGGCTAACGGTGCAAAGGCAGTTTATCCGGGAGGCAAAACAACACTGAGAAACCTTGTGGCAAACAACGGAGATCATCCATGAACTCGAGACTCACTCCTACACTGCGTTTAAAAAACAGAAAAGGCACACGGCGAAGAACGAAGATGACGGAGGAAGAGGAGGGAAGATAGTTTACAGACATTGTGTAAAGAGAGAGAGGAAAAAGATGAGGGCGGGTGAGTGGAAACCGTTTTCGGGGAGTGTTCTCTGCATCTGGGTTTAGTTTCGTCTATAGCAGCGGGCCCAGGTCATCACCATCTCTGGCTTTTGGCAGGAGACTACATTCTGGGGTCTGGGGGGGGGGCAGGGCCACTCCAGAGTCAGGCATCACCTCCTGTAGGTCCACAACACTGACACTATCCCACTCCACAACGTTTGAAGAGAGAAACCGTACAAACATAAAAAAGGAGTTGTTTTTCATCGCCTCAGGAGGAAGTGCTCCACTCCTCCGTGTTTGACAAATTAAGGTGCAACTTGCGGAGAAAAAATAAAAATAAAGATTCATGTCCTTTATGGCAGTCTCATACAAACAGAGACAGGAGGAGCAGGTACGCGTCCTCCCACCTGCCGACACACCCCACCTTCTCCCAGCCACTTCCTCCTGGTCCAATATGGTTTTAGCGTGGAGGTGGAGGGGGGGGGGTCAGATGCAGGGTCGCCCCGTCAGGTAAGGCCGGATCTGGCAGTTCGGCAGGGTTAATGTACAAAGATGTGCCTCAGGAGCTCATCCGCAGACGGCCGCTGCTTAGTCTCTACAAAGATCCGTTTGAGGAAGTCTCGGCAGTGGTCGGACACGTGGGCGGGCAGCGAGGGGTTTGTGGGCTGCGTGGCGATCTTAAAGATGGCTGCCATGGCCTCAAACTCTGCCCACGGGGGTCGCTGTGTCAGCATCTCCACCACGGTGCAGCCGACACTCCTGAGGGCAAAATAACGCCTTAAAATCAGAACAAGTGGACGAAATGTGTTTTTGTCAAACACAGATGAGCAGTTCCTTTTTAAGGAATGAAATTAAAGTTATTACAAAAAATGAATATAACTTCTTCTTTGCAATGGCAGCTCTGAATTTTGATCCAAGCCCTCTACAAGAGATTTGTTGTTCTATTCCACTAATATCATAAAACATATAATCACTTTTATGAAACATAACATTAACTTCCCAGAGAAAAAAGGAGCATAGGAACTATTTCACATAGCAAAAAGCCATTATGTGAACTCCGGCATCTACTCACCAAATTGATCAGGATAGTTTGGGGAAAAATAGATGAAATATGGTGATCTCACCAGATGTCAGCCTTCCTGCCGTAGCCCTCTCCACTGATCACTTCTGGGCTCATCCAGTAGGGGGTGCCGGTCACAGACATGATGCCTGTCCCTGACAGACAGATGGTCTGCAGCCGCCTGCTGGCCCCGAAGTCTCCCAGCTTCACGTTACCCACCGAGTCACGCAGGATGTTGGCCCCTGAACAAAGAAGAGAAAGAGTCACCCAGCTGCATCTTCCTGTATGTGTCAGCAGGCAAATTGCTTCAAGTATCAGAATAAATAAATAGTCTCACCTTTGATGTCTCTGTGGACAATCATGTTGCTGTGCAGGTAGGAAACCCCCTCCAGGATCTGCCGGGTGTAGCGGCGCGTCACGTTTTCAGTCAGCGCTCCGTACGACTTCAGCTGGTCCTTAATGGAGCCCTTAGGCCACGCAATGACACAAATGGATGTCAAATTGTGCATATCCTCATCTTTTTTAATCTCAAATATTAATCATTTTCAACAGAATTGTGGCTTCAATACATGCACAACAGTGAATGTGACCCCTCTACCCAGTGAGCTACACAAAACCAGATTTTTAAGATTTCTGCTTTTCTTTCTACAACAAGCGAGCAACAATGTACCCAGCAGGTGATATATTCAAACTCTTTCAATGATTTATTGCTATATTAAGTCCGTTTGCATGGTAATGGACCTCCAAATCAGTATTCGAATGCTTCGTTTTGTGTTTTTTTTGTACATACAAGTATGTAATAATAATGTATAAATCCCAAAGTAGCCCATGAAAATAGGAATAATCCCACAACATTATTCATTATTCATATTCAACATTAATTATTATTAGTTATTCTCAGACGGATATCGCTGTTTGCTATGTGTAAAGGTGCGTGTGTGTACAGTAATGCAGCAGCAGCACCGTCACGAAGCTTCGGTGAGAAATATCTGAAGGTATTCGAAGCTTCGGGACAGTGCTGCTGCTGCACTAAGCCCAAAAAACGCTATTCGGGACAGTCCTAATTTAACATCACAGCAAAAAGTAAATGAGCACTTACGCCAGGCATGTACTCCATGAAGATGGAGAGCGTTCGCTCCATCGTGTCTCGCAGACAGCCGTAGTACTGGACAATCCGCTCATGGCACAAATTCTTCAGGAGCTGGATTTCACACTCCAACGCGCTCACCTCCTAAATGACCGAAAAAAACCAGCAAACTTTCATCTTTTCCTGTTGAACGGTTGTTTTTTATAACTATCGGATAAACATTCCTACATATCAGACCCTCACCTTGCTGGTCTCCGGACTCTCCGGGTCAAACTGGACCTGTTTGACTGCCAGTTCCCGTCCAGTATCGGCATCATAACAGAGATAAACCCGTCCGAAGGCCCCCTGACCCAGGAGCTTTCCGAGCCGCCAGTTTGTTGGGGCGCGTGGAGCTGAACGCATCGTAAAAACAGTCAAACCACTGGAGGAAAACAAACATTTGAGATGCTTTGTGCAAATGAGAGATAATCAACATGCAGCTCACAGCGGCTGGGTGGGCTGATGTCCATCACAGACAAGGTTGGAGCGGTTGGGTTGGGTTCAATGTCGCTGCCCCTCCGCGGCCTCCTGGCGGGCCCCGGGGCCTCCTCTAGGTCGGGAGTGAAGACACTGCTGCCGCTGCTGGTGCTGGGCGACTGCTCCGTCGGGCTGAAGCTAACCGGCGAGCGGAAGCCGTGAACCTGCGTTCGCCGAGCCCGAGGGAAGGTCTTCCTCCCTGACGAGCAGAAGAAGAGGAGGAGAAGTGTGGACAGTGAGGGACATGAATATAGACTCATGCAGCTGCAGTACAAACAAACAATGACGTTCACATACAGGCATCAGGTGTCATTAAGAATAATTACCCACCATCACTGTAGTCTTGAAGGCCGAAGGGAATGCCGTATCGTCGAGGGTACGTTCCACCTTTCCCTGACTTCTCAAACACTGGGATGTCGTACTCTAGAGAGGAAGCGGAGGACGATGAGGAATCCAGAACAGTACAATTTATGGGAAATGACATCCAGCAGCTGCATGATGGAACTTAATGCGTTTTGACTTGTGATTTCAGCTACATGATGGCAGCATGAGTGTGGCAGTATTTTAGGTTTAGTGTTGACTCAGCTTTTCTCTATGGGTAAGATTCTGTATGAGGGTAACCAAACTTTTTAGCGTATTTTATTCTTAATGCCTACATAGTCCAGACTTGATCTTTTAAACACAAACATTTACCTGGAAAGTCCTGGTGGTTGTCTGGGTAGCTCTGTGCTCGGGGCATCCTGGACTTCGGGTAGTCACTGCACAACATGAAAATAAAAGCATATATTAGTATAGAGTTTACTTTAGACTTGCAATCAAGGGATTTATTATGTAGGAAAATAAAACTAATCTGATCTGCAGATATGTAATCTTAAACGACTCTTATCTCCATTTATTTACAACGATCAATCATAAACACAAACAGCAGGCCTGGTATCTGACTTCTCTTAAGTATATTGTTGTATGAATAATATCCAGACCTGTCCAGTGGGCTGTCTAAAGAGGGACAACTTCCAGACGCAGAGTTTTCGGGACTGCTCATGGACAGCGGGTCCAGCATCTGAAGAAAAGAAAGAAACTCAGAAAAAGAAACTCACATACTGTAAATCATCACATCCTCTTCAGTGCATTACTCTTAAAGCCCAAATTTGACTTTCCATATCATACAACACAAGTTCTTTACATTGAAGCATCCAATACATAAAGGATCTTCCCCATACTTAAAAACACTAAACTCCTGAGTGGTGGTACCTGGTCCATGCTCTCAGGAATGAACTCTCCCTCGCTGTTGATGCTGGTGAAGGAGCCGTTCCTCGCCACCTGCTGGAGCGCGTCGGGAATATATCCTGGAGGAGGGGAGCTGCGATCCGTCGAATGGGAGCCTGGGGTTGGTTGAAGAGAAATATTTTTAGGGCCGTCAAAGTTAACACGATAATAACACGATCATAACACGTTAACACAAATTCGTTTTAACGCCACTAATTTCTTTAATGCATTAAGGCAATCAATCTTTCGGAGGTTGTATTGGGCTCAGTTTTAAAGCTAGAGTGGAAATACTGGCATCATATGAAACTAGAAAACCTAAGGGAGGTTTGTCGTGAAGGAGGTTAAATAACGCTACAAAGTTAAGCTAAATTTTGGCGAGGAAAAAACTGTCATGGCCATTTTCAAAGGGGTCCCTTGACCTCTGACCTCAAGATGTGTGAATGAAAATTGGTTCCCACTTTCATTCACACATACCCACGAGTCTCCCCTTTACAGACATGCTCAATTTATGTTTGCCATGTTATGATTTGAGCATGTTTTATGCTAAATGCAGTAACTGTGAGGTTTTTGTCATTGTTTTGTGTTGTTAATTGATTTCCATATATACATACATTTGCATAAAGCAGCATATTTGCCCACTCCCATGTTGATAAGGGTATTAAATACTTGAGAAATCTCCCTTTAAGGTACATTTAGAACAGACAGAAAATGTGTGATTAATTTTTTGTGTGTGATTATCTCGATTAACTATGGACAATCATGCAATTAATCTCGATTAAATATTTTAATCGATTGACAGCCCTATTTTTTGCTTATTATCATTGATGTCTGATGGATGAACTTGTGTGAAATAGTCAGTAGGTGCACTAGAGATAAATGTTTTATGTTTATTTTGGGGCAAAATCATAACCTGAAATTTGAATTTGATATCACTATTTGAGCTTGCTTCCTGTCTGTGCTTCTCTATTTAAAACAATCTTGCGTCGGACCATGAGACATTATTCACCTATCAAAGACAGCATGCTCTTCTTGTCAGCGACCCTGAATCCTGTGTTGTCCAGCTCCTCGTGGGACGGCAAGAGGTCCATATTGGAGGAAGTGTTCTGGAGAACCAGAGAAAGAAAACAGGCTGTTTTCAAATCATTACAACATGCATGTTAAGATAGTCTCTCATAAAAAGGGAGAAAATTGTAAAAACACAGATTCAGAGGCTAAATTAACTTTGGATTTTTAATGGCATACATGTTTTGTCAAAGCTTGCTGTATTTTTTTCTTTGAAACACAGAAAAACAAAGCTGCTGTGATGCTGTTAAATAAGTCAGATA
Source organism: Sebastolobus alascanus (assembly GCA_916701645.2). Lineage (NCBI taxonomy): Eukaryota > Metazoa > Chordata > Actinopteri > Perciformes > Sebastidae > Sebastolobus > Sebastolobus alascanus. The sequence continues at coordinate 119,619 of CAKAOJ020000549.1, forward strand.
AAAGTGCTTGCCTGGTAGAAATACTAAAATCGCTCCTTATTGTGTTACAAGGCAGATATCATCAGCTAACATCAATTATATAATACAGCTTCATTGTCTGGTAGTCAATCAGACTAAAAACACATTTTGTCTGGTCATTGTGGAAGAATAAAAAAATCTCTGCTCACCTGAGAGGACATCTGGAGCACCAGGAGGATCTTCAGGCTCTTCATGTGAACGCTGCGATCCAGCAGCTCTACGGCCTTGTCTAGGTCGTCCTGAGTGGTCAGTGGAATCACCAACTGGAAGAAGAAAAAACAACTTTGGTGTAGATACAGTAAGAGTTTTTTTAATATCTCATTCAATATCAGTATCAAGAGATGTGCAGGCCTGTGAAGGCTTCATACCTCATTGTTGGTGTAGTGAAGGTCCATCGTCTGACCGAAAGCCACTTTAGCTTTCGCCTTCAGGTCGTCCAGCATGACAGGTCGAGGGAACTGCAAGATCCTACAGAGAAGAAGAGAGGGCAGAGGTCAGGAGGACACAGCTACAGGGCTTCAATGACAAGATTAAAGTGGTGAACCTGGTCCAAGGCTCACCTCTTCTCCCCTTTGAACTCAAACTTCACTCTGACATCGTTCTGTAGGAAAGACAGTCACGTTAAATTCATTGTCGGATGAATGAACACAGACACATGAGAATACAGACATTTTATTGTTTTCTAAGAAGCATCCCTGTCAGTTTCGCATTAAAAGCCCCCTATTCACTGTGAGACCTTTACTGTATGCAGAAAGTGTTGTGAAAAAATAATCAGTATACTGTAATTATTATCAATCTAAATTATTTAATCAATGAATGAGAATTTTGTTCAAGATAGGAGGCTTTTTGTCGACTAATGTTTGCCTTCACTGGCACTTTATGTTTTTGCCCAGCATGGTTTTTATTTCTAACAGAGTGGTTACCAGGTTCTTGGGCGAGGAGGCTTTGGGTTTGCCCAGGTCCGACAGGAACATGGCAGGACGGCTAGAGCGGTGCAGTTCGGCCAAGTCCTGCATGATCGAGTTCAGCGCCTCCTGCTCATCTGAGTGACAACAACATTTCAGCTTATTAAAAAGATTATATTAATAAAAGTTGATAAAACTAAAAGGTAAAAAAGGAAAATGACTTCAGCAATACTGGACAAACATTACTGTTAATTAAAAAAATTCAGTTGGTCACATAAACATCTCACTGCGAAACACAAAACACATCTTTCAACCTAAAAAGGCCAAATATATAAAACTGAATGACAATTACAGTTTAGTTAACATTTATACAAAAATTTTGTTTGTGAGTCTTCATTTCCCGGGTGGATCTGATTTGATGTAAATTGTGAGCAACATGAGAATCAAAATTACTCTTCACAATAACAAACCTCATTGCCTTCGCCTTAGTAGGTCTGCACAATAATTTCTGCAGTACTGTAAATTTTAAAATGTTCAATATTATCTTTCCAGACCTGCAGTAGTAACATGTTATATGCCACATACATTGAAGTACTTAACACAAGGGTTTATTGTGAGTCAAAGATGCCAAAGAAACTTTATTTGTGGAGAAAAAAAACTTTCCTTGGGTTGTAGGTTTGACAAAAGACAAAGCTGGCTGACTGCCAAACAGTAAGACTATCTTAAAACACACCCACATACCCATCATCATGGCACGGCGATTGACCCAGGAGGCCAGGAAAGAGGATTCTCCCATCAAAGGGATTCCTTTCTCCTGCAACAGCAAAAAGACAACATAAATCCTGACGTGCAGCTGATCGGGACACAAGTTAGAGCCTGAAGCTGCTGGCTGGGTAATATGGAAAAATAATCATCACAATCACTGTAAAACATTGTTCATTGTTGACTTGCATAATAGTGGGACGTCAAACTGTAACTGTGCAGCTATTGGGTTTTACATGATTTTTGCGTCAGTGTAATGATTTGTCAGGTATTTAATTTGCTACAAAAGCCAAAACCAGGGATTCCTTTTCTGGTAATTTTTTCCATTAACAGTTTCTCAGTTGATTTTCCAGAAAATGTCTTTTATTATGATACACTCAGTTGCCAGTTTATGAGATCTATGTGGCTAAAAATAAGTCTGATAAACCGCCCTGCCATAAATCCTATCTTCATGAGGGTTACAATGTTCAGTTTTTGTTGAAACTGTTTTAGAGAGGTGCTGATTCAAATTTATGGCCACTTTGGAGGCTGAAGTTCATGGTACTGTTTGAGTGAATTGTATTACGTTATACTGAGAGTCGTCCTTTGTATTTTCTAATATTTTGTCCAACCCGTTTATATAAATAAGGTTAGAGTATTAGTTTTAGCTAGGTGTGCCTAATAAACTGACAAGCTAAGTATATATATCCAATATTGCAACATATCCTGTGATAGGATTTTATTCACATCATGGAAAAGGTCATTTTCTTTATTATAATGTAAAGGTATACTTTTTAAAAGCAAAGGTGGTAAGAAAACACTTACTACTTTTGCATGCTTTCTTACTACTTTAAAGATAAAATTCCTCTATTAAAAAAGACAAAAGTATTATCAGAAAAATGCACTAACAGTATCAAAAGTATCAGAGTATTACTATATACTATAGCTACTATATTATTGGATTATTATTATTGATGCAGTAACGTGCAAGCCGCGTAATGTTGGAGCTGGTCGAGGTGGATTAAATGTAAACCACTTTATAAGCTGTTGGGCAGTTAAATTTATATTAAAAAAAAGATCATGTATGTATGTAAAATCTTAATCTGCAAAGTAACCAGTAACTATAGCTGTCAAATAAATGTGTAAATGGCGTAAAAAGTGCAATCATTGTGGGGCAGAAGTATAGAGAAGTACAAACTTGCACCCCCAAACACCCTCTCTCTCACTATGTGCAGTAAATAAGTGCAATAAAAAAGTGCAATACTTCAATACATACCTCTGTGCAATATAAAAAACAAAAATGCCTGTGCAATACTTGTATATATTTAGCATACACCAATATTTCCTTTATTATTATTATTATTATTATTATACTGTATATTATTGTAAATACACTATTATTTTTATTTTATTTTTACTTTATTTTATTATGTTATTCTTTGCTACTTAACCTACTGTTTCTTTTCTTAATGGAGCTTCCCAGCAAAAAGTATTTCACACGATTGTATCTGTATAACCAGCGTGACAATAAACATCTTGAATCTTGAATCTTGAAACTTATAAATGATAAAATAATAAACAATTAAAGCAATACATTAATTGATAATAAAAGCAATAATTCGTTGGAGCCATTCCTATAAGATCATTATCAATTCATAACATTCCCCAGCATTTCTTCTGCTCAATAATCACTAGTTGTCACAATATTTGTTATTAGTGTGAAGTCCTGATGTTACCATGCAACACTACAGACAAGAGGATCTGTACCAATCTGAAGAGGTTGAGTACGGTGAATTAAAGCTGCAGTGCGAGATATTGGCGCAAATATGATTTAAAAAAGTTATTTTTAGAAAACGCCCGCTATATCGTGACAGTAGTACATGAAACAGGTAATCTGAAAAAAATCCTGTTCCTCTGTGTCCTACTGTGTCCTCCGGTGCTCCTAACGGCATCTGAAGGATTTCACTTACCGGAGGAAAACAAGGTCCGCTGCCAGCTGCCGTCTATGAGAGCCGGCTGTCAATCACTCGCGAACTCCGACCAAACGGTCAAACTAGGCAGCGCTGATCAAATATGAATCAATATTCTGTTACTGTAATGCCTATTTCTCTCCTCAGATGTTCTCAGAATCATCTTGTAGTTACTGTTTAGCTGTAAAATGAGAAAGTTTGTGACGTGGCCGCCATTGTAAAATCTGTTGAAGGAAGCCAAGTTCTGGTCACATGACCGGAGCACAGCCAATAGGAACGCTCTCTCTCTCTCTCTCTCTCTCTCTCTCTGAAATGACCTGTGATTGGTCAAAATCTGTCGTCACGGGGCTAGATTTTTCTAAAGCCTGAAAACAGAGACATGAGGAGGAGCAGAAGTCTAGTTTTCTCTCAGAACACTTGAATTACAATATGCTGAAAGGTTATCATGGATTTTTTTGCCAAATTATGCCAAAAAATTGTTGCCTACTGCCGCTTTAAAGTGTACACAGGCAAGATGGCCTCTGCTGATGAGGAGATGATTGGATATTGCTGATGAGAAATCTATGATCACTAATTGATCACAAAAAAATCTGACAATTCCATCATAAGAGTGGGCTGTGATACTAACATGCACTCAGCACTTAGGCTAACACATTTCTAACAAATAAGGTCCTTAGCAAACCCCTGTGGAATGAGCTGCCTGGCTGCTGAGCTCATGTCAAAGTTGACACCAACAACACTTCCACTGTTATGGCCTCCTGTGGTAGATAATCAGCGTTAGCTTTAAAATCAACTTGCTAGCGTTAGAAGAGTAGCCACCGCATGCTAACAGTCACTAACAACTGTTGCTAGGCAATTTCGGAGCCACGCTTCTTGTGCTTAATTTGACAAATTGAAATATAATCATAAAGCACACATTAGCTGCTAATATCTAGCCGATAAGAGAAGCTAATGCTAGCCGAGAGAGTTCCTTGTAAAGCTAGCTGTCAGGCCAGGGAAGTTGTCAAGCTAATGCTAAGCTAACTAGCCGCTAATGCTAACTAGCCGCTAATCAAGGCTCTCTACCGTTAAAAACAGCCGTTAACCGAACTAACGGACGCTCTGAACCACACGGTGCCGTCTGTATCATCTCACCTGGTGCTCGGTTATATCTGTGTCCCCTTCCTCGTCCACAGGGCCGGTGACAGGAGCCCCGGGCCCCGCGGAGAGCCGCTGGAGGAAGCAGAAGTTTGGGTCCGGTTCCGCTCCCCAACTTCACTCGTCGTCCTGCTGGGCCGCGACGACCAGGCCCGACGGCGGTTCCGTTCAGCACCGCTGGATCTCACCGGGGCAGCAATAAGACAAGATAACAGTTTATCCAACAGAGTGTTACCGTGTCCAACGAAGTTAACCGACGGCTTTCATTTTGTCGCACTTTTACAACCCGGGTTTGACGGTTTAGCTTCGCTCGCTGCTGCCTCCAGTTGTCGTTAAGCTAACGGCTACTGAACAAACCGCCACCGGAAGTGCGGACATGTTGCTGACAAAATAAAAGCACAAAATGACTAGAGTCAGGGGGGAAAAACATAGTTCGTGTTTTATGTTGACAGTTCTGAACCGGAAATGTTATTTTTCATTTTGGTATACTTGACAGGTCTCAACCCCCCCCCCCCCACCCCCCCCCCCCCCCCCAACCTCGTTGGAAGAATCCAACAAAAACACAACCTGTGATGTCGGAGACATGTATTGGTTTCCTATGGATCTTGAAACCTGTCAAATAAATACATATATATATATATATATATATATATATATATATATTAGGAATTGGTAATTAGGAAGCTATAAAATAGACGATGGAAATGCTAAATGGGGGCTAGAAGACACTATAACGTGTGTTTAAAACAGGTTACAAAATATTTAGCCTAATTCTAATTATAGACCACTGTTTATGTTTTCTAATGAAGGATCAACAAATTGCAATTGCCATTTTCACATTTATTTATTTTTTTAAAGTTATTAGCCACTAGTAAGTAATTTTAAAATAATTACCCATTATAGTAATAACAATTACAATTGAATTAAACTTTGGGTACTTACATTCAGAATACATCATGCCATCTTTGACAAATGTGACCAACATTTTAAATAAAATTAGTAAAATAGATGAGTAAGTTATTGTGTTTATTTTTAAAAGTAAGTACAATTGACATTGATATTGGCATACCATAAAATAAAAACATTAGTTGTGTATATGTTACGCAGGATTTTAAAATCTTAACAAATTTAATAATAGCATTATTGGGTGTGTTAAATTTTTAATGTGACATGAATCTATTTTATTTATTAATTAATTGTTTCAAGTTTTTAACTTTATGAGGGGCTGAAGTTGTTAACAAAACACACTTCCGTGCTTCATTCTCGAAAGGTTCTTATTTTGAAAAGAAACGATACGCGACGTCAAGTCCGGTTGATGTTGAGAATTCTCACAACATAAAGCCAGAGCTGCGACTGGAAGCTAACGCTAGCTGCATCTGTTGGCAACACGTTTTAACAACACAAACAAGAAGAAAAAACATGTCAGATACGGTAAGATGTCAACTTTAAAGAGTCTTTATTATTTATAGACTGGACGGAATTGAAAAAAAGACAAATTAATGTTGCTGCTACCTCGTATCTGGTTATTTAACATGCTAACTGTTAGCTCATGTAGCTTCAGGCCCAGAGCTCACTGTTTATATAGCTGTATTCAACATGCTAACTGTTAGCTTCAGGCCCAGAGCTCACTGTCTATATAGCTGTTTAGCTTTGTAGTTGGCTATGGGTTTAGTTCATGTTCAAAGTTCAGCTATAAAACAAGAAGCCACATCAGTATTTCGAAACCGAAACAGTCACATATGTGAGTATCGGTGTTGTTTCAGCCAAATTAAGCCTTCGGGCCTATTTGTAATGTGTGTGGCGTTAAAATGTTTTATGCTCCTTTTTGTTTATTTGTTGTTGATTTTTTTTTTTTAAAGGAGACAAAACCATCCAGCCAAGACGGGGGAGATAAGAAGGATGGAGAGTACATCAAATTAAAAGTGATTGGTCAGGTGTGTATGAATGCATGGATGATGGATGGGACTCACTGAGCTTAACATAGAAATATGTAGCACTTGACTTAAGCTGTTGATGTTTTGCTTGTCCAATCACTGTCTGCACTGTGGAAATCGAGTTATTACAACATAGTAATGCAGTAATGGTATATATCTGATGTAATTCAATCTTAAGGAACCCAATTCATTTGGGACTTTCTGAATCAAAATGAATTGGGAGTCCAGTGACAATGTCCAGCCTCGCCTGTAAAACAGAATATGTTTGATCATACACTCAATGATCATTTGACTGTCTAAAATTGTAGAAACAACATACTATATGATGTTGATTAGTTATTTTTGCTACAGGTTTTGCTTCGTAGAAGTAAACAGGTGTAAAGAAAGATGCAAGAAAGACTATATTCTTTAAACTGTATAATTGCCAGTAAGTGTTTTGGTTTTAATCACATGCTGCTTGCTTGTTGTTGATTTCTTTTACCTTCTTACAGTAATGTTATTATTTAATAATTGACAAAAAAAGGTTTCTCCTTGTTGAACCATGCTGGCCTTTCCACTGCTTCTCATCATCACTTTCTGCCCACAGGACAGCAGTGAAATCCACTTTAAGGTTAAAATGACGACACATCTGAAGAAGCTGAAGGAATCTTACAGCCAGAGACAGGTTAGAGGAAAGAGCGAAATTACCATCAGCCACTCCTTGTTCCTAATCACATAAGTTTGATAGTCCCAGCCATAAACAAAGCACTGAGAAATGCCTCACTTTTCATATTACTTTTAACTAGATTGCGAGTCTGGGAATTTAGAGGCTAACTTTTTTTTAATGTCAGATCAGCTCCAACAGCATGAGAGGCCTTTATTTCAGATTGGCGTGTGCTGTTGTGTTTCTTACAGGGTGTTCCAGCAAGCACGCTAAGGTTTCTGTTTGAAGGACAGAGAATCGCAGACAACCAAACTCCAAAAGAGGTAAGCTTGTCTCTCCTGACTTGAGCATCCCTTCAGCCTTTTGCTAAAGTTTCTATTGATCCAGAGTGTCATGTGTTTCTTTAAAGACATACAAGTTTGTTATTTAGACATCTATCTCCTTTTGTAATTATTCCTTAAAACTGCAATTATGACTAACATGGCTATCCAGATTACTCTGCTATATTTTATGATCATGAGTGCTGAGAATTTTGGGGATATTTATACTACATCAAGTTTGGCATCTTAAATTAAGATTTGTAATATTTAGAACTACATAATAATAAATGCTATTTCAATAGTACGTTTCTCACAAAGTGCACCACCTAATTTAAAAGATAAAAATAACACGTATAGTCAGTAGCAACACACACATGCAGCTAAGGAAATCATTGAACAACCGACTGCTGCTTCATTTGAACATTGACTCTGGTAGTCATAGATGAAAGTTGTTTTTTCCAAACAACTGTGACTTTTACACCTTATTTTGGCTTTTTTCTGCAGATCTGGAACAATTCATTAGCACGTAACAGCTCTGCAATGTAAACAAATGTAAATGTTAATAAATGTTCTAATATTGACAAAAAAATGCAATTCATGATGATACACGTTAAATTCTGCAGATGTAATTTGATGTAAGTAAAACAAGTGCTATACACAGACAGGGAGAAATTACCAGTAAAGGGTTTGTCATAGTTTTGTTGTGTTTTTGACTTACTAAAACATGTCTCTCCTCTGCTGTTTGTTCATGTCAGCTGGGGATGGAGGACGAGGACGTCATTGAGGTTTATCAAGAACAGACTGGCGGATTTTGGAATGATTAAACCTCCTGCATTTCTAAATCTTTTTTTTTTTTTTCTTATTTTGTATTTTATTTTGTATGTATGTACGTATTTTTGTTCAGTTTCAAACCATCTGGATCAAAACCGACTCTTATCAGGGCTTCCATGAATGAGGGCAGAAAGGTGAACAGACTGAGGTAAGGATGAGGAAAAGGACAGCGGGTCTCTGGTCCTCTTAAGTGCAGGGATGCTCATGTTGTTGACCTGAGCAATAGCATTCAACGTGAATGTTATTACATAGACAAACATCTGGTTTTTGTTTGGTTTTTTTGTCCCGTCTTTTTGGGGTGTCAGCAGAAGCAAATAATGCTATCAAGGAAGAATCTGCATTAAAGGAATAGTTCACCCAAAAAGGAAAATGTTGTCATCTAGTCACACTTATTACAGCCAAGACAAATGAAGTTATCACGATACAATATCACACAGTGTGTCCAGCTTTGTGTAGCTTTCTCCAAAGAATTATAAAATAATAAAACCAGAAAAAGAACACCACTATAATGTCTTCAAACGGCCCCTCCTGTATAATGTTAGTGTTCTGAAACCAAAAAGTTAGCACTTAGGGACCAAAAAGTTTCATATTTACTAACTTCAGGTGCATTTTGGGATTTTTGACCTCAGAGAGCTTGAAAATGTTTTGGCAATGAAACTAGGTGATCAAGAAGCAAACATAGACACATGGACCCGGCAGCAAAAAACACAAAAATCCTTCTGGCCTCTAAGTTTGAGGTGGCTGAAGCAAAGCTGTCTGCTGAGCTGATGTCAGAAATGGATTTTTGGATGCACTATTCCTTTAAATCTGTGTTTGACTAGCAGCTATTCATCTTCTATTTCACTCGTAAAGGACGTTTGCTTGCACTCATGTTCATTTTGTTGCCAGAGGAGTTTGACACACCACGTTAGATGTCAAGGATGCAGTTATTTGTACACAAGGCAATTCAATCCACACACCTTCTGCATAACATCCAGGGCATTTAGCAGACGTTCTTACCTGAGAGAGGGTTTCCTTTGACACAATATATGCTCATAGACAGCTGGATTGCTGGGCAGTCCGTCTGTAAATCCTCCTCAACACCACACATAATGGAAAGGAGTCTGTCAACATTTTGTGTCTCTACATTTGAATAATTTGCATTTACAGCCTCTGTGTGCCATTGCAGAGGAACTGTACCCTTCATGAAATTGTAAAACTCTGATAATAATTGACCTGATATGGTAATATTATAGATTTTAAACACATTTCTAAATGATAATTGTGCTTTACTTGTATACAGTATGTTGTGTTCAGTACTAGAGTGTGTTTGAATGCTATGCCATATGTATCTCCGGTGTCGTCTTTTATTTATATTTGAGGGATTCATTCTGTAATGATAAATATATACCCGATATGGAAATATTTTGCTCTCTGACAGTAACGCAGATGATTCTGTCCTCCAGCAGTTGGTTCAAATTGTCATCTTCGAACAGTGACATGTTATACTGCGGTGTCTGCGCTTGTTTTTAAAGCTTTTCTTTTTGTTTTTGGAATGAAACTGTCAATCTGTGTGCTGTATTAAGTTCCTCAAGACGGTTAGATTCATGAGCAGCCCCAAACTGACCAACAAAAACAACATGTCTGGTTATTTCCCTCTTCACAAACACTCAAAACGCCAGGTTAAAGCTGCAGTGTGTGATGGTTGAACCACACCTCTGGGACTCCTTTGCTTTCAGTGCACTCAATACAAATTCAGAAGCCTGTCAGCTGTCTCTACTGCCAAACATTATATTCTTCAGCATCCATAAATATAGAAGTAAACAACTTTTAAAGGAAGTAATTCTCCTTTTCTAAATGCAGTGATTCTGTGATCACAGATCATCTATTGAATGGTTGTCCTTTCCCAGAGGTGTCCTTAAAAGCAAAAGATTTTCTCAACCTGACTGACTGTTCATCATCTTTCCTTCGTTGTGAGTGAGCGGCTCAGGTGAACTCCACTCCACCCGATCCCCCAGACAGGAAGGGCTGTGATTTGAGCCATACCGCTGATCTCAGTGAGGCGAATGGACTGTTCATCATTAGAGGAACATTGATACAGATGGTTTGAAATTCTGGAGATGAGCTTTTTGCTTTTTTGAATAAAATATTTAAGAAAATACTGCTGTGTATATCTTTTATTCTTATTCTAGCATTTTGTGTAAAGGCTTCAATTGAAGGAATGTAAAAGGCCAGCTCCAGATTCTAGTTAAATAAATTAGACTTCAGTTTGAGCCCACATAGTAAATAATGGTGGTTTCATTTACCTGAAATCAGGACGCAACTCATCATTTGTAAAAAATATTCAAATAAAATAAATGAAATCAATCAGGTATAATGTTGGAAACAGACCACAAACCAGAAGTTCATTTATAAAGTACCTTTTTTTACTTTTCTTTCTTCAATTCAATCTCAATTTGCAAATGAAACTCTTCATATATTAAAGTTGTCATTAATCTGTGAGTTCAGGTACATGAGTGTGTTAAACAGACTAATCACAAGTGTTCATGAGACTCAAATGCTGGGTTATCTTTCCCCCCGGTGCTTGTTAAAGCCCCCCTGCTGTCAGTCACTGATTGAGCAGGTAATGACCCGTCCAGGTGCCGTGACCTCACTGGTATCCTGTACATACAGAACACAATCCCAGAGACAACCATGAGGACTGTCCCCACCATCCCGACCCCGATGCCACAACCCACATGTTGAGAATCGGGAGCCTGGGGCATTTTAAACTCAGGGGGGAACTTTATGGTCTGATTGGTCACCACTGAGCTCAGGTTCCACAGGAGAGGTATGAGTGACATCACGGCGGCCGACAGGCACAGCGCGCCGGTGGTGAAGAACGCCAAGCGGATTTGGGAGTTCTTCTCCATCCCAAAGTAGATGTTCCTCAAGGCATAAACACCGCCAGCGTTCCCACAAAGCCCCACGAGCAGAGACAGGAGCATGAGAACCTGACCTGCCATGATCTCCGGTGGCGTGAAGGCCTCAGTCAAGCTGATGTACCTGCAGTGCATGACCCTAAAGCCCGGGCTCACCAGGGTGTGGCTGTTGAAGCAGGCCCGCCAGAGGCCCACCCAGGCCACCCCGGAGCTGATGACCTCTCTGTCAGACACCTGCCACACCCTCCACTGGATGAGTCCAAGGGCCACGGCGGTGAGCGTCCAGCCCACGCAGGCCAGCCAGAGCGCCGCGAGCTGGGCGTGGGCGGTGTGTGCCAGGTAGGTCATAGCAGTGGAGGCACGATAGAGTGTCAGGTTATCAAGAAAGTCCTGGTCCCACCCAGACTGGGCATCCTCAGGAGATCAAAACCAGGTGAAAGGTTCACCTCTCTGTTGTAACTTCAGAATTCATATCCAGCAAGAGAGCTCTCTCTCTCTCTGTATGGCTGCAGGTCATCCACCCTCTTCCTTTTTTTCACTCTCTCGGATCCTCTGATGCTCCTTTGTCACCCGGGTTACCTACATAGTAAAGTGAAAGCATACTCTCTTATTTTAAGTTTATTAAGTATACTAATAGCAAACTTGAATAAACTTCTTTTTTTGTAAGGGAAGGCTTTATGTCATAAAGAATACTTTCATCTCTTACTATCTTAGCAAACATGGCTTCTGCAAATGAACTTATTTAATTTTAAAATGATAAAACTGACATACATACGCTGAGTATCTTATTGATCACATCAGATTAAAGCAGGTATCTTACATCACAGACTGGAAGTCAAACTCTTACCTGAGTGCTGTTTTGTTGAGCTGAGCCGCCTTCAAACTCTGAGACTAGAAACAGACTGAAAACCTGAACAGGAAGGTCTTTTTAGTGACAGACGCAGCACAACACTTCCTCTTCTTCCTACCAATAACCTAGATACAGTTTCCCGTCATGTCGCGAAACTGTAAATGATTGACAAAATATAGTAGGCTCTGATGGTGTTATTGTTTTATAACCTTACTTTCAACTCGCTTTATTTTCTTTTTATTATTACAGTTCCAGCTGGTGATCCTCCTATTTTGTGGAAATGTTCTTCCTGTTGCAGGGACATTTGTTTGCTGAAATAATATGATTGTTTAGAAATGTACTAATAATCAATTCCAAAATTAAAATTAAAATTTTATATTAAATCAACCCGAGTAGCCTTGAAGTGCTCAGTTCAGGACAAAAATGTGTTTAAAGATACACATAGTTGTTAATTTGTCAAAGTGTAGTTTAAAACCAGGTTTGTTAAAAGTATCATTTGAGAATTTGATGTGGATATAGATTCCTTAATTTGCTTTTCAAGGTCAGGTTCATTTTCCATTCCAGCTTTAAAAAATACAGCTGAAATGAAATTTGGTTTCAGGAAAAAAACATTGTGTTTTAGGGGTGTGTTGGCAGATAAAAAAAACTGGAATAAAATAAAGTATCTGAGTTTGTAAAAGAAAAATAAATGATAAATGATTTTCACTTAAATATTGCAGTGCAGGTGGAATTCATGTCAATTCTTGCAATTGCAGAAATGTCTCATTTCACTGTATCATGTCAAACTTGTCTGAGGATCTAGTGAACATTGTAAAACAGGAGCCACATGCAGTTTAAACAGGTGAAATAAAACATCACTGAATGATGACAGAATGCTTCTCTTGTATGTGCAGCAAAGAAAAACTAAATATGTAATAATGTCTGTTGCTTCTGGTACATTACAACGACATTCCTTTTACTATATCTGTCATTTCACCTAAATGAAATATAACACAGCACTTCAGAAGTGTATGTTAGCAGGCCACAGTGTCCATCCGCAACAACTAAAGTGTTAAAGTGTGTTAAAATATACCGAAGGTGGAGTCTGAAAGAAAGCCAGACATATTGTCCTGGTCCTGAAGGGGCTTGGCAGGGAAATCCAGTTTTTCTCACTCCAAATAAAACCCTGACCCTGATCTTTTATCCAACAGGTGCATTAAAAGTCCAGAATGGCAGCTAGGGGTTATAAAAGTGTGACATGATGTTGAGCAATAGATTAAAATACATCATCAAAGATTATAAACAACAGGGAACTTGCTTAGAATTGGTAAAAGTAAGCTGAAAGTTAAATAAATCGGGAGAAAAAAAAAAACTTTGTTCAAGAGTATATAAATGTCTTTAATAAGAAATCAAAGTTTCAATGTGTGCTCTGAAGTGATAACCTCTATATTGTTTTGTCAGAAAACTGCACTCCTGCTGTTCTGGTATCAGATCTGACAATAATCTTCCCTAACCCTCTGTCTCCACTCCCACCCTGCCCAACCAAAGCAAACACTATGAACAGTAACTACTTTTGGCTGTTTCAAAGGTCGCAGCATAGACAGAAACTGAAGGCCCTGATTGACAGTTTCTTCTTCAAATATGCAATTAATTCAAGTCAGGGCAGAAAAGCCTCTAAAACAGCAATCAGAAAATAAAATGTTTCAGGTAAACTTCATTTTTGAAAATCAGCAGGCCTGTTTTAGTCTATCGTTGACAGAAATTACTAATGAAATAGTAAATAGAAATGGAGTATTTGGGAGTCCCCATGTTGCATTTTCGTTGTTGGTGATGGGGTAACACTTTGTTGTTAAAACTTGCTTTTCTATAATTTGCTTCACTGTCTCTTAGCCTAGCTTAGCACAAAAGACTGGACGCAGCGTCAGCTGGAAGCAACTGTCATCCAAAGAACAAAATACTGTCTTATGAACACTTAGTATTTTGCTTTTTTAACTTTTTTTTTATTTGTAAGTGAGTCCTTTAAGTTTGCTTTTCCTAAAACAAGTGAAAATACAAATCAAATTGTTTCAATGTTTTCTAAAATCCAGTTTCATTGTCTTGATTCTAGAGCAGATATTCTCTTAGACTGGGACAAACACACAAGAATAGTAAATAACAGAGCAATCTAATCAATTCAAACAGGTGGGAGGAATCTGTAAAGTCAGGAGTGTCGGGAGCAGATGAGTGGAAATGTGCTGCACGGATGTCATGCTGTAAAAACAAAGAAAAGGACACAAACGCCATACCACAGAGATGTGTAGGGTGGCAGTCTTCCAAAGGCTTATATCCATGTGGCCGTGATGGAGCCCAGTGTCCAATGCTGCCATTAACCTGAAAACAGAAAACAGAGCAACAGCAGGGCGAACCATCACAATATCTGCCTTATTTCTTGTTTCTAGAAGACTAGACTCTACAGACTTGATTTCAAGGAAACATGTTGAAATGTTTTTACTGCGTTGGCAGTTTGTCATTTGTTTTAATAAAATAAGGGCTTAATGACTTAATAAAATAGTTGCTAAGTGGACAGTTCCAGTAAAATAATATCAAAATGACCTACGGTATTAGATAATGTTAAAAAATAGGATCACCAGATCTCTCAGCTTTATCATTTTATTGCTTTGAAAGTTGGTGAAAGAGTGCACTGCATACATGAAGTGTGTGTGTGTGCCGTACACAGCACGAGGGCACGCCCAGTCAGTCCATGAAGTTCACAGTGGTGGGAGGCTACAGTAGGCACGTCTTCAAATAAATAAATAAATATATATACTGTATATATATATATATATATATATATATATATATACATATATATACTGTATATATATATATATATATATACTGTATATATATATATATATATATATATATATTATATGCAGAGAGAGAGAGTGAAGTGTTAACTTTAAGATTGACCTCGACAGATCCCCAGCTGTGCCTCACTCCCTTCACTCTGAGAAAGGAGAAAAGATGAGATGAGTCAGTTCGGTGGTGACGAGACTGCCGTCAACGTTTTTGGATGGGAGCTTCAGCTAAAAGCACCAAGTATGAATGAAAACCTGTGAGCTTACAGGCAACAAAACCATCCAGGGAATATTAGCAGGGTATTATCATATAGAAAACACGTACTGCTGGAAAAAGTCAACATCGTCTTTATGAGAATTATGTCCAGTTATCAGCTCTTAATCCAGCAGAAATGAAAGTTTCCCTCCAAAATTAGATATTCATCATATGTAAAAGTGACGTCATCTGCCCTAATAGAATAATACACTACACAAAGGTTGTTAAAGCAGGAAATATAACTTAATATCATGGCTGACTAGAGGATAACAGCATTTTGGAATCAAACTCTTCATCTTATTTTGTTAGAAAACAAAAAGTACGTCATGAGTGGAAATAAATTACTGGGGAGACATTTCCCCTTTCTCCATATAAGTTTTCAAAAAGACTACAATAAATTACTAGAAAATATTACTAAAATAAAACTTAAAACACACCTGATGGTAATTAATTACAAACCCGGCAACATGCAACTCATGATGCAACTTAAATAGAACAGAAAAACAAATAAAAAAGTGACACTGGAAACACTGTAAGATCTCTCTGGGGTGTTGAGGTGCAAATACATACAGGGCTTAATAAAATATAATTCTGATTAAAGATTTACGTGATCTAAAATCATCAGTGTTTGAGTATCAACTTGACAGGAGTCGATGTTCCTGGAGAATGAAGGCTTGGAGTCATCGATGATAAAAATGCCTCCAATAGTGACCAGCATTGATTATGTTTGATACTCCATACATAGATGTTTCTGTATTATAATTTCAAAATGTTATAAAACATCAGTTAACCATGAGTGCTTTGACTTTTGGATACTAATAGATGTAAAAAAGGGAGAAAATAAAATTGTACTTGTGAATTTAGGGAAATCTGCTAGTCTTCACAGCACAAAATCAGCAGAGTTCACTTCCAGAACAAAGCGGGATGAATCTTTCTGAGTTTCTGGTGCAGCAGACTGCAGAAGGAATGAAAGGTCAACATAACATTTTTGTTTATCCTCCTCAGTACGGTAAAAGAGAAAAGACATTTGTTCCGTGACTATGAGCCCATTTTGACTTCAGTAACTTTTTCAGGAATCCTGGAACCTTTTTAGGAACTCAGGAAGTTTCCCTGCAACTCTAGACAATTAAAGTTTATTCAATTATCAATTCAGATGCGTATTAATACAGAACAAACCATCTTCTGCCTCTTTCAGCCTCCCTGTCTCTATATATCTTTTGTACAATATCCATTTAAACATCACAGTCGTGAATCAGTTAATTACAAATGACAACACAATGTCTCTGTGTTGTTTTCTAGTCATTGTGCAAAAATTGGGCCTCAAAGAAGCCGTCGTTTTTTAATCAATTACCGAACTAATTGACCTCATTTAGTTGAGGCTTCTTAGTTCTTAGAACTATTTGGTCAAAAAGGGCCACATTGGTAATGTAGTACTGAAACAATAACAATACCACTGGCATGAAAGAGAGGCTTGAAATCCTCTCAGCCGTGAACTCAGACATAATTTAACAATGACATTAATATAAAAATGCTACATGAATCACCCTCAAGAGTAGAAATTGTCACCCAGCTGGTGCCTCAATCTGAAAAAAGAAAAAGTATTTCTCAGGTGAACGCTATCAGAGCAGCGGCCTCTGCTCCAGCGGCAGACTGTCCACCAGACACTTCAGCTGCTCCTCGCCCAGCTTGATCTTGTCTTCTAGTTTACGCTGCTCGATGATAAGGGCTGACTTCATCTTCACAAAGTGGCGGTAGTCGTCTTGGCTTTCTGCCTCCAGGTGGGCCTCCATGATGCCGGAAACCAGCCGCTCCCGACGGTCCAGGTTCTCCTTCAGCTCCTTGGCATCCTCGTGCTGCTGCATCAGCAGCTTGCGCTTCTCTGTCAGGGTTCGCTGATGAAGGATGGATATTAGGAATGAATCAGTAGATCAGGTGGACAGTATGGACGTCATCTATCTGAACAGATTCAGTGAATTTTCCCTGTTGGATGTTACCTTCTCCTCTGGCGGGGCCTCGTCCTCCAGGCTGTTGAGAGCGTTCTCCACCCGGGCGAGCCGCCCCGACAGCGACAGCAGCAGGTTCACCACCTTATCTAAGTCGCCCACAAACATGCAGAACTTGTCGAGCTGGTTGGCCTGACAGCGGCGCTGCACGGTGGCCTCCACCTCCCGGCCCAGAGCCTCGTTGTCCTCCACGTCCTCCTGCAGGCTCTGCCGTGCCTCCCGCAGCACCTCCAGCTTCCTCGCCAGGCTGGAGATCAGCTCTTGCTGGAGAGCATGAAGAAAACATGGAGAAAAAAAACACATTGACTGACTGAGGCTGCTGAGTGTTATAAAACATAATATCACATGCTGTCTATCTCTCAGTGAGTGAGTTTTACCTTTTTACTGGCGAGGTTGACGTCCAGCTCGTCCTCAGAGTCCTGCTCCTCCAGCTGCTCCTGCATGTCCTTCATCTTGATGAGGAGCTCGGCTTTGGGAGCCGATGTGTTGTAGTAGGAGGAGCTGGGGACCAGGGAGGCTGCTGCTGAAACAGACAAGTCCTCCTCCTCCCTCCTGACACACACACACACACACACACACACACACAAACACACACACACACACACACACGTAAACACAAACACAGCTGAGCAGAGGTTCGGAGACATTTTTGTGTAACCAACAACAGCTGGAATAAAAGAAAAATAGTGTTGAAATAGTGGAAAGTATTCAGCTGCTTCTGCAACGGGCAGAAAATTGCCTACACGTTACAAGACAAGCAATTACAGAGCAGTAGATTAGAGGAGATAACTGTAATGAGACATTTTTCCACCAGAGGGCAGGCTGAGTGGAGGTTGAATAGGCTGGACTGGAAATAAAACTTGAATTAGTCAATAACACTTGGTTTCATTTGTTAATTTAATTCATCCCCTGGTGTTTCCATTTATATAATTTTCACAGACTATTAGTCTGTCCTTTTGCGTTTAATTTGCGTTTATATATTCACATATGCAAATTGTGTTTTCTGATGATTTTGATTTTGAATGAAGTTAGCAAACACGGTGATTCCTCCTGAAAACGATAGAAAAAAAGGATTGGAGAATGTTTTAACACTTTGCCAGAGAAGCTCACGTCATGTTGAGCTCTTTTTGTTTCAAAAAATCTAGCGAGTTATTAAAATTGTATATTCACATGATAAAGTCCAGGATAACTGTGTCAACCAGTTAAGAGAGAGAGCTCGCTCGCAGGTTCAGTGTCTTGCTGGATAGATACTTGAGGACAAGGTGTTAATTTCAGCCCTTTGTGAATGCAATTACTCCAATCACAAAATGCACACAGCATTTGGAAACGTTTATATGTTTGTTTCAGAAGCTGCTAAAGTTAAAGGATGCTGCAGTTCTAATGTAATAAATGATTTGAATAAATCTGGAGATAGCTTCGAACTGGCGCTGCACACCTGGCTATACTTATAAAAGGTCCCACCTGTCCATGCTCCTGGGGGATGAGGTGGGCAGTCTGGAGCCAGAGGAGGCCCTCCTGCGCTGGTGGGCCCCCTCCAGGATCTGCTCCTCCGTGGGGAAGAGTCCTTCCATCAGGTCCATGGTGGTCATCCTACCGCTCTGGTCCAAGATGTCCACCAGGGACTTGTCTTTACCCATGATGTCCCTGGCCAGCTCCTCTCTCTTGGCGTCCTCCTCTGAGCGCCGAGCCCCCGCTGAACTCGACTCCGGGACTGACACTAAAGCCTGACCCGGCTCCTGAGGGGCCTGGCGGGTGTAGGCGCTGAACAGGGACGAAGCCAGGCGCTCCGTGGTGCTTAGGGAGGGGATGTGGGCCGGCGCTGGCTCGAAGACGCTGCAGGAGTCGCTGCTCTGAGGCAGGTAGGCCCTGCCCTCTCGCTCCGAGCTGCTCTCTGCATGGATGATCCTCACGGGGACTTTCCTCACCGGACTGTTCACATCCATCTCAGCTGGGAGCTTCAAATCATTTTCTGACCTGGACAGGAAACACATTTCCATATTAAAGCCTGAAACTATTCATCTTCTAGTCTCAAACATCTAAAAACTTGTGACAATGAAGACAGTTTTACTCTAAATTTGTGGTCCTCAGTATGTTATAATGTTGTAATTACGTGCCCCATATTAGCTCTTTTCTTATATCAATAATGCTCTATGTTGTGAATTCCCAACATAAGCTTATTCTAATTTAATGAAGGCACAACCTTCTTTTAAAGAAATTAATTTTATATAAAATAAACATGAAAAGGGGAGAAGAAAGATTGGTACAATTAACTTCAAAATCTTGTTTGATGGCTGTAATTTAAACCTTTTGTCATTATTTATATAATTCTTATAACTATTAATTGAGTGACTGAGGATGCATGTTTTTAATTCAGCATCATATTTTCACAGTTAACTCATTTTCAAAGCTGTAACCTGCAAAATAGCAAAAACAGATGCAAAAAATAATGCAACGACTTGAACTGTTCTGGTTCCCAAACATACTGAAACTGTTTGCCTTGCTCATAGGTATTCTGAAGACTAAAGTAAACCGACGGGGCAGAACGCTTAAGATAAGGGGCTGTAAATGGACACAATCTCACATTTTTCATGTTTAACTTCAGTCGAAGGTTTAAATCCTCAGAAATCACAGAGTATGGAAACATTTCTTAATACACATCAGAGCTACGCAGTCGAGCGTTTCTAATTAAAGGATGGATCGTACAGTAGAACTGCAATAGAAACCAAAGGTCACAGCAGCCATGTGGCTTTAACTAAATTACAGCCTCCAGTTCGATTTGCCTCAGGCCGCAGAGGCAATCGACTACAAGCACCATCAAACTGTGATCTTCCTCTGTGGGCACATTTCCATCAGCTGACAGAAGAAGCAGCATTTTCACAGTTAATTCCTTTGACGCTTTTTGTGCTATTTGAGGTCAAAGGTCTGACGTATAAACATGATAATCTTTTCTTTCTACACTCTCACTGTTTGAATTGTTTATCAGTGCCGGACTTGAACTTGTTTACCTTAAATTCAAAGCCTCCTCTACTAGAACAGAATAGAGAAGCTTTACGTAACGAGGGGCGGTGAGGAGACCTGAAGCACTTTGGCTAAGCTGCTTACCTGAGCGGTGAGTCATCCTGCACGAACACGGCCGGCGGTTTGTCGGTCAGTCTCAGCGGTGCAAACTGTGGCGAGGGAGACCGCGCTCGATCGGTCGCAGGAAGAGACAGAGCGGCCGTCCAGGAGGAGAACAGGGATGACGAGGAAGGTGGCCGTGGTTGCTCCTTCTCCACCTTGTTTTCTCCACCTCCTCTGCTCATGTCTGCTCTGGACGTCCTGCTGAGGTGAGGGGAGCTGGCCGGGGCGGGGCCAGTCGAGGAGCTCTGGGCAGTAGCATGGTGCTGGGTGTCAGAGCTGCAGCTGGACAGAGGCTGGAGCGCTGTCGGGTCTGCCTGGGCGCCAGCGAGGAATTCCTGGGAGGAGGATGTGGTCTCTGGGCCTAAATGGGGCCTGGGCGGAGGCAGGAGGCCCTTGGTTTGTGGAAGCTGGGATGGATGCTGGGATCCTGGGTTGGGGCTGAGGCTGCGAGGGCCTGAGGAGTGTGTGGTGTGGGAGGGATTGGCAGCGTCTGGTTTGGTCCTGTCGTCAGCGAGGCCTGGGACCGGGCCCTCGTTTCTGGGGACTGTCAGGCCCGACTGTGGGCTGTGGTCAGGCTGGTATTGCAGCCTGCTCTCTGTTTTTCCTCTGGAGGTCAAAGTAAAGACAAACTTCATCAGTACCTGAGGGAAAAGTCTAATTTTACCTTCTTTACAAAGGAGGTCAAACATGTGTCTTTCTTCACAAAGCTGTTCAAACAACTGTTTCTGTTTAAACTGTTTCATGAAATGTTCCTCCCTCTTGTGTATAGCTTTGTTTCTGGTGCAAGAAGTCTGTACTTTCTCCTTTTTTTTGATATATAACAAAGACGTTTAGACATCTCTGAAAATATTTGAAAATATATTACAGGTTCGCGAGTAGAAAAGTTAAGAAAAGTTTGTTTACACATGGGATACGTTCCATATGTACTGTGTGTTTTTCAGTGGTACTGGGAAGAAATTGGGCTCCAAGTCAAACTCCATCAAGACAGCATGAGTCAGAAGTAGTTTTCTGGCTGGTTGAACCACAGCTCTATGTAGAAAAACACTGCTGTAACTCTGGCGGCTTTAGTACATCTAAAAAAACAGTAACTAAGATTTTTATTCTGCAATTCTGTGGGCATGTTTTTGACAGAATCAAGCTTGCTAAAATGAAGTTAAACAGTAAATTCAAGAGCTCATCATTTTGGAAAATAAGGATCATGTTTAAGACTGATGTTGATGATGAAGTTCACAAGAAGTTGTTTACCTGGCTCATGCATCGCCATGTTTCCTTCACTAACATGTGTAATTTGTTTATTTGAACCACATTAGTGGATCCTCTGCCTGTTGACTTGTAGGTTTAGAGGCTTTAGAGGTGTGTTCGCTGTTCACAGTGAGTGTTACAGTTTAGGAAACCCGAGTCATGGGTGTGAAAACCAAACACAGAGGTTGGATTACACCTGAGCAGAGACGGAGACAGTGGCAGTCTGACTTAAAGAAACATCTCACCTAAATAAATATTTTTATTACACCAATATTTACCTTTTTAAAAAAAGACTTATTGTAGTTATCGTGCATCAGTGTTTACAGGATCAAATTCTCTGCCATACAGGGAATGATATGATTACTGTTTAAAATAAACTGAGCACAAACTGGATTTTTAAAGGAAAGTTCCCCATTTTGAATCCTAAAAATATCCTGTAAACCATTAGAAATACTGTTTCCCTTCATTTATAATCAGATAACTCTCTAAACTTACCATGCTGCTACAGCTTCTTATTGACTTTAAATCAAGACTTTTAGCAGACATGGATGCAGAAATTAGACTCCTTTAAATATTTAAATGTAATGCTTCAAATTTCCCTTAATTCGACAGATTAAGAGAGGCCACTGAAAAATACCTGACATTAACTGGTTGAACCATGTTATCATTAATGTATCGGCAGGCTGAGGTTTTTATCTTTTAATCTTAAAGTGAAATGGGCATAAAATAAATTAGGGGTTTTGGTTAAAGATGGGGTCTGCGATTTATCCAGTATACACTTTTTGTTATATTGGTTGAAATGGTCTTTACACCCCGACAGCAATCCGTTTCTTATGAGCACTGAAAAAAGACCGGAAAAGATCCGTCATCTGTAGCTGCTGTAATCCTGTAAAAACGTCTACCAGTCAGTAAAAATGGTCCCGGTTGTAAGGAACCAATCAGATGCCTCCCTGCCTCCCTGCTCGTACTCTAGCCTCAGCGTGCACCAGCGTGAACTCAAAGCGCGTGTCCGCCGCACGTTCACTGGAGAGTGGAAGAGAAAACTCAGCTCTTAAAACACCGGACAACGAGAACGAACTCGTACCACTAATACCATATTATCGAAAAATACAACTTTGATTTAGTTGTTTATGTTCTGTTAGTTTACTTTATAAGATACTGCAGATTTAAACTATTTATTCTAACAGCTCAAAGTGAAGTCAGACAAACAGGATTATCAACGAGGGGAGACGGCGGATAGAAAAGATTGCCGAACAAAATTTACGTTACTCAAACTGCTTTTTCAGTTACAGAAACAAACGAGTGGACTGATCTCCCTCCAGATATTAGAGTAATGTTAAAAAGGGTCGTGTTGTCTCAGCAGGTATCGCTCTCTTTCCCTCCCCTCTCTGCTGCTCTGTGGCCGGCTCTCCAGCGAGCTGCTGCCCCCCCCTCCCCTCTCCGTCAACAAGGAAATAAAGCCCCTCGTCTACGAGACCGGTCTCTTGAGAGAGCTCCAGCTCATAGCGGGGTCTGTGTGAGTGAATGTCCGGGTGGAGAGGTGGCGATCCCGGCAGGAGCTAGCTAGCTCTGCCGGCAGTTTGTGGAGCTTCTAAACTCCGACAACAGTGGAGAAAATGTTTGATTCGCCATCTAACATCGTAAAACTGTCAATATTCTAAATCTACACCGTTGATTTCTCGCCTCAACATTTTTCAGAAGTGAATTTAGTGATGAAATAGCTACGAAAAATGTGACGTAGTTACGATGCGGCGGTGCTCGTGCATGTGTGTGGGGGGCGTTGCCTTATAAGGAGTTTCGAGGGGAGGGGGGGGGGCTTAGCCGGAGCTCCTGAGGCGATGCGACTTTTTAATGGTGACTATAAAGCAAAACTTCACAAATAACATCAGTCTTCAGTGGTTGGAATTGTATCTTGTTTAAACACCACCCACTAAAAAGGTGCATGAAATAAAACTAGAATAAAAAGGAACTTGAGTGACAATTCAAATATCTTCATGCAAGTTTTGCTGACACTTGTGGTTGAATGTCATATTTCCTGAAAGGTGTTTATGTCACACAAAGAAACATGTCAACAAAGGAACAAATGCTGTGGATTAATTTCACCATTTAGCCAAGAAAGTGATCATGTACACAGCAGATAAGTGTTCGTTTTCATAAGCAGCTTAAGGATAAAATGATACACTCCACCCACCGTAAATCACCTGTAATTGCACAGACACTTTTGTAAATCTGGGTGTAGTTTACGAAAGGAGTCCAGGAGATACTTTTCACCTCAACATGAGCTCCAACAACACAAGATAAGGTTGGGAAGAGGTCTAGTATGACAGAAAATTACATTTTCCTTTTAGTACAGGAAACCTGGAATGAGAAACTGAGACGTATTCTCACTCTGCCCTGAAATCTCACCTCTCAAATACATTCCACATTTACATGAAACTTCACATGCATTTCTTCCAGATAGAGCAAGCAGGGTCTGGTGGACACTTTGGAAAGTGCAGCGATCAACTGTGCAAACGCTGTGCCATCCTGCTGCCCTTCAGGGCGTTGGATATTTATCAGGGCTGGGACGATTCACCTATCTCCTGATCCGATACTATCACAATACTTGGGTGCCGATTTGATATGTATTGCAATTTTTAAGTATTGCGATTCGATATTACGATTTATTGTGATTTTTGTTAACTTTTTTGACACTAGACCATGAGAAAAAGTTGAATCATACAGTTTTAGGGACTTTTACTTTGGAAAATCTCTAAATTAATCCAGTAAAAATGTTTGATTTTCAGCATGTATGTAGTCAGAGATGTCTTGAAGTCAAATGTATAAGTCACTGGCAGGAATTATTAATTTATAAGGGACATGTCATGTTTTATACTTCTGGTGAATATAATCCAATCAATCTTGTTTACTCCTACATATATGTATTTTGTATATACAGTTCCCTTTGTTAACGCCTTATTTTGAAAAGCGGACGTAGTCCGATGTGTCTACTTCCTCTAACTTCTCCAAGGTGGTCTCTAGCTCTGCCGTCAGCTCCGTTCTCTTTATCCATCCATGGTCAGCTCCATCGGGGCCGTTTCAATGCATTTAACAGAAATGTCAGTATATGGGTGCTCTACAGTTGTAGCGTCGGCCCATTTGACCACGGAGATGAGAGCGACGGCCGGCTCGACCGCAACGTTACCTCGATACGATAACGTTTCCTGTCCGTGACAGAGTTAGCATGCAGCTTTAGCCGTGATGTCTAGCTCTGCTTTTCCTGCAATGTGTGAAACCCAAAGTGTTTCCATCCTTTACTGGATGTGTAGTGTTTACCACTTTGGATTTAACATGTGAGGGTGCAGGTCGTATCCACGACGACCCTCCGACGTCTTTTCTACTTTATCGTTTCGACTCGCTGCAGTTTGTTTTGGTTGAAGGATACAGAACAGATATGACGTCACGTTACTCAGACTACAACAATAAAAGCGGTAACTTCCTTTTACCTCCAAATAGACTCAAATGAAGTATATCGATTCTGGCTTAAAAAAATAAATCTCAAAATCGTAAATAGAAAAATCGCGATACATAGGTGAATTAATTTTTTTTCCCACCCCTACTATTTATCATATTGAGCAAACACTGTGTGTTAAAAGTAAAACAGTAAGAGTGATGAGTTCATTTGTTTATTCCACTGATTGATTGCATCCTTTTTAGTTTGTCTTATTGTCTTCTGCATTATCTAACTGTGTTGTATTTATATGTACACATATTGTAAACCTTAATCTCACCTGTAACTGCTCTGCTGGCTGTGAGGGTCTCCCCATGGAGAAGGAATAGTCTGCAAAAGAAAGGTAAAGGGCTTCTTCGCTTAACTCTGCAAATCCATTTATGAACTCTTGGATGAAAACATCTGGTCTTACTTAATAACTTACAGCTTAAAGTTTTAACTTCATGCCATCCATCATTACTAAGCATCTCATGTTAGTAGAAGAGACTCATACATGCACATAAATCATTCAGTTATACAAACAGCTATATCTTCTGGGCTTCTCACCTGTGTATAGAAGTCTGCAGAGGGAGAAGATCGGGATCTCTCGTGGATGCACACTGTCTTGTCCTCGGCATCTGCGTCCAAGATGTTCTCCGCCGAGTGATACCTCCCTTGCGTCTTGGCCTCTGATGACTTCTTCTGTTTGTTCCACGTGGCCTGGTACTCAGCGAAGGTCCCAAGCCTCTGCTGCTCTAGTAAGACCTGCTTATGTCCAGGCCTGAGGTATTTGGGGTCTGTGGATGGGTGAGCTTCCTCGGGCTCTCCAGAGGGAGTTCTCTCTTTGGGTTTAGCTATCTCACCAAGGTCGCCCGTCGAGTTTGTACC
This sequence comes from Sebastolobus alascanus, assembly GCA_916701645.2. Lineage (NCBI taxonomy): Eukaryota > Metazoa > Chordata > Actinopteri > Perciformes > Sebastidae > Sebastolobus > Sebastolobus alascanus. The sequence goes on from CAKAOJ020000549.1 coordinate 145,665, forward strand.
TTGAGTGGACTTCAGCACAGGCCTGGAAAATGTCGGTTTGGCCTCAAAGAACTTCCGACGCTCTCCGAAAGACCCCGTTTGAGGTTCTCCCTCCACTCCCACTTTGTCTATCTTGTCAGGCTCTGAGAAGGAGTGCATCCTCTTGGCCAGGGGGAAGCGCTTACGTCCTCTAATGCGTCCATTGGTGGTTTTAACTATCGGCGCCTCTGGTCCAAGAGGCTCAAGGTCTCGTCTCTGGAAAGAGGTGGCCTGGAGGACCCTGGCCTGCGCCTCTTTCAGGTGGTCCTTGTAGGTGTTGGAGAAGGAGACACCAGAAGACGTAGGAGACTTTGTGGATCTCCACTCCTCTGCCTCCTCATTCTCGGCATCACATGTCAGGGTTGCAGCGCTGCGGCTCTTTTGCAGCTGGGCTCGCTTCTGCTGGATCTCATTGCGTAGGGTGGTGGCATAACGGTCGCTGCGGCGATTAGATTTTCCACTGCTGGCGGCCATGGTGTCACCAGCGTCCTGGGTGGACATGACACCCGTGGTCGTAGCTGCTGGTTGCCTCACAGCCATACTCCTACTCTCCTGGGCCAGGGAGTGGAGAAGTGGGGTTTTCAGGGGGGATATCCGCTGATCCTCTTGAGGGACCCATGGGTCTTGGTGCCTTGAAAGACTGACCTTGTGATCATTACTTTGATGTGTTGGGAAGTGTCTTTTCGTGTCATTAGCGTGCCCTTCACCTCTCTTTGCAGCATCCTCTGGGCTGCGGCTTCGAACAGAAAGTTCAGAAGTTTGGTGGTCATAATGTAGACCATTCCCCAAATGGGAATGGCCACTGCGCTCCTTATTTTCACTATAAGGCAGCTGGGATTGAGGTAGAGAGTATTTTGCCTTAACGTTTGTCTTCAAGGAACTTGGGAAGCCTGGTTCATTGCTGTTTACCCAGTGGGGTTTCTCTGTTTCCCCCCTTCGGCCCTCTGCTTTGCCCTGCCTGGCCTGGAGCTCTGCAGTCTGAACCGAATGCTTGCTTGCCAGGCCATAGTGTCTGTTGTGCCCCCCCATGGATGCTGTGGAGTGCCGGACGTGTTTGCGGCCGAAGACGTTTGTGGGCAGATCCTGTAGGCTGCGATAGTAGCTTCCTACGCTCTGGATCTTGGTGGGAGGAGCTGACCTGGTCTGCAAGTAGAGGGGGCTTTCGTCACTGTATTGCCTCTGGTGGGCAGGTAGTTGGGTGTAATGAGACTGTCTGACATCATTGCTGGACAGGGAGAAGAGTTTGTTGGGGTGCAGCTGGTTGTGGTTGTGGTCAGCTGCCGTGTTGGGATGGAGGAAGTCTTTGGTGGGCAGGGGGTTTAAGCTACGTCGGGCCTCTGAGGTTTTCTCCTGGTGAGATCTGAGGCCATGCTGGTCGGTATTTTCTGTCAGCTTTTCAATTGACCTGCCGTGGGTCTTTGCTGGACCACTAGGCCCTTCAGAGTAAGGGAACACCTTTGTGGCGGCAAAACTGTCACTGCGCAGGGGAGGAGGTGGGGGAGGAGGAGACTGGGACTTCTTTTTCTCTGGTACCTGCCACACTGGGCCGATGCTGGGTCTCCCTGCTACGGAGACCCGAGAGGCTGGCTGATCCTCGCCCCGTGATCCCTCCCAGCCTCCGTTCCCCAGCGTCGGCTGCAGGTACCTGGGCCAGTCTGCCTGCTGAGGCCCTTCTCTCTGAGGGCCCTTGAAGAAAATGTTTTCAGTGCTGGCACCTTTCCTATCAGAGGTGCTGGGGTCATGAACAGGAGGGCTGGAGGTGCTAGAGAAACAGCTGAATCCGGAGTCTCTTTTGCCTCCTGGTCCACAGAGCGGCTCAGCACTGCTGATGTATTTAGTTGGGGAAAGACGTCCTGGTGGGTATGGATGAGAGGGACGCTCCAGTCTCTCCATGTTGTTCACTGAGCTGAACTGGCTGCTTAGCTGATGCTGGGTGTTCTGGTCCCCTTGACTGGACGACTCTTTGGGCCTAGTGTGAAAAAAACGTAAATAAACCTACCTTTATTACTTTATGTTTGTATGTTAAGTTACTTAAATGACTAATTAAATAAGAACACACTTCACACAACACCACCATCACTAACTGAATATGAATTTTCTGCCCTGTTTAAAGCACAGAGAACCTAGACTAGTCTCACCTTGCTTCATGTTTTGGCTGCCAGACTGGTGCTGGGGTGGCCTCTCGCCCGGCAGGCTCTGACTCCTCTTCTGTCAGCTTGGAGGAGTGCCAGGAATGGGGGCGCGAGCCTGGATCATTCTTCCTGCAAGACAGAGAGGCAACCAAACACTTTACACAAGGGAGTGCAATGGCTGAACATTTTTTCACGCTTTTTTTTTGCAGCCCCATCATTCTCCTCCAAGAGCCCACTGTGCACTCAGGCACTCAGGTATGAGGTGTTACTTTAAATATTCCTACTTAAGCAACAAGACACAGATTTTTGAAGGTTCAAGGATTCTCCAATAAAAACCTTCATATATTATTATTTATTGCAGTTACACAGATATTCGGTTGAATGGGTTGTTTGTTGGGAGATTAAATCTCCCAACAAACAAAGCAACATTTGCAGATGAAAAGTCAGATCCCAAATCAATATTTATGATGTCTTTCAATAAGGATCCAAACTCACTATTTAATGAGTTATTAATATTTGTAGAATTTAATATTCTAAGTATTATTTCACAATAAGAATCTGCTAACAACATGTGTTGGGTTGTTTGGTAGGACTGTGAACTTCAGTTGCACTCATTTATGTTTTGGGACCTATTAAACATTCTTGTAGGTATTTATGTCAAAGTTTTCTGGCCTGGAAATAAAATTAATTTCTCACATGTTGTTATAATATCATCCATACCTTGGTAAGAACCCTAGAAAGCTAAACTGAGAACATTACTGTACTATGCACTTTGCTCACACCAAACTTGCACATACCCTTTGAAGCGGTTTTTCCTGGAGAGCATGTTGAAAAAGAAAAGAATTACATGTGTTCAACATCTAATTTCACACCACATATTAATCCAGAGAAAACATATTAAAACGTGTCAACTTCATGACTAACTAATAGCTATGAGGAGGCTGAACATCACTGGGCTTTTCACAACTTTAGGGCCAAAATAAACTAACACAAATCTGCTAATACAACTAAAGGACATTTGCTTTTGACAACTAGCACCATACTTATAATAAATAAGTAATAAACAATGTGAAATACAAAGGAAGGAAGGAGCACAAAGCACAAGGTACAAACTCGATCACTTCACCAAAAACTACCAGCAAACACAACGGGATGTGGCTGGCTGTTGGTACCTCATAGAGCTTCGCAAAATCTTAGTGAGAAAGCTTCTTGCCACATGAACCTCGCTTTCTGACGGCATTGTGCGTGGCGATACAACATCAACCATTTTAGCCCTGATGGGCAGCGAGTGAAGGAGGGAGAAAAAGGAAAAGGAGTAGGAGGACACGTCAGCATCAAACGAAAAGAAAAAAAGAAAAGAAAAGAGAAGACAGTATAAGACATTATCAAATGCAATCTTTCTTCTATCTAAAGTAGCAATAGGAAACCAGAGAGCCTGAGGGCTGGCCAGAGAGCATCATAGTTTTGCTTTTAATGCACCAAATAAAAACCTGCTTTAAGTTAAATGTCAAACTAAAACAAGACAATAGTATACCTGCCGGCCCGCATGAGCAATGCAGGCACCCTTTGGGTCAATCAGAAGCAAGACGAACCACCCCTCTAAGTTGCATCAATGCTGGACTAATGATGTCGGAGATCTCATTTAATTACAGCTGCCTCATAAGGACAATCTAAATGCTGAAATGTCGCTGCATTCTGGACCAAATCATGGAGCAGACTTTCTCACAGAATCATGTGTTAAGTTTAACAGGCATGTGTTTAGTGCCTTGCCCAAGGAAACTTCATATTGGCTGTTGGGTGGAACCTCTTATTGTGAAGGGCTTTCACAACAGGAGAGGGAGACAGATCTGTCACAGCCATATGGCCCAGACGGAGCTTAGCTGCTTAGCTTTCAGAAAAATTAGACGGATGTGAGTCGCATCCACAGGTTGCCTCCCAACCACCATAACCTCTCTTTCCTCCAAGTTGTAATGTGAAGCTTAAATTGAATGAAATGAAGTTTCACATTGAAAAGAAGTGGTACAAAATAAAAATAAAAGCTCTTAGAAGGACAAATTGTGAATGTTTTGGAATCTTTTAAAATACTGTCTTCTTTAAAATGTCAAATGCTGATATTTGAGATTGTTTCCCAAGTTCAAATGTCAGACCGACGTGAAATATCTCAGCAAAATGAGATTTCATTTGCTTTGATTGAAACTTTAACCCTGCCAGGTCATGATGGAGACAGTGCATTCCTTCTGCAAAGGAATGCAGGGAGGGACACATCTATGTTAGCCATCTCCCAGGAGTCTGAGAGTCTCCTTGTGGACTAAAGAAAGTGTTTCTAACAATACTTCACCTGTCTCCGATTTCTTTACTGTCGCTGCTTTGTTGCGTATAATCCCTCAAGGGACAAAAGAGATATTTGGTACAAATTCTGTCAAGGTTTTGTGGTTTTATGATTTGTTTTCTTTCAATATTAACAGTTTTATCCTCATTTTACATAATTACAATAAACACAAAAACAGTCAAAAGAGTGCATAAAATTAGGGGAAAAAAGGAAGGGAAAGAAAACAAAGGTCAAAGTACAACAAAACCAGTGGCTGCAGAGGAGTTTTCTCTGGAACTCAATACTCCATTTAAACCTGAGTAAATATTTAGGCAAGATTTGTTGTGGAATAATGATATGAAAAATGAGTATGTTTTTTAAATTAGCATCAATTTATCATTACAGTCTGCACAAGCTGTAGTACAAACTTGTTTAAAGTTTCTTTAGCAACCAAACAAGTGCTTATCTGCAGGCCTTTGAAGGTTGAATGCACCTTGTTGCACTGAAGAATCGCCCACTTCTCTCTCCGGCTACAAACCAAAGCATCGACACAGCTCTTCTTCTTTTGTGAACTCCAAACAAACCAAAACCGTGAAAATGTAGGAAAAGGCTACAATAGTAATGGAACAGCAAACATCCCAAACTGTTACTTTAACTTAAAAACCTTCTCTCCCTCTGCTCAATGTGACACACAAAGTGAGAGTTGCACAATGGAAATGCAAATGTTACTTTTTCTAAAGCGCTGAGGGTCTATTGTCAGGGGATACAGCTGCTCTGTCACAGATATTCCACAAGGGAGGAGACGCCAGCGTTCACTACCAGGATATACGAGCCCATTCAAGAAAAGCACTCAACATTAGACTGAAACACAGCTGACCCAGTTGGCTGCTAGTACATTCGTCATCAAGAGGATTTGATCAAGCTGAAGAAGTGTAGTAAGAAAAGAAAAAAATATATTAGCATTGAAACAAATAGATTTCCGGACATTAAGAAACTAAAAGAATGTGTTACATATCCGGCTTCTTCAGGTCCCTCCAATACCTCGGACTTTCTTATCTCATCATACAAAAAAATTCTCTTCTCATTGAGCATCATTCACGCCACAAAAACCTCTAGAGATCTGACCAATCTGTACGGTTAAATCTAACATGTAGAAGAGATTATATCAACTCTTTGTACTAAAGCATTACATGTTGGACTTCCAGTGGAGGAATGAGGAGAATAAGTCCAAGTCGGTAGCTAAATTAGTCCAGTTGAGTCTTAAAATGGCACACTGAAAATTCTGATGTAATATCTGTATAATCTATATCTACAGAGATTAGTTGATCAGCAGAAAATTAATCTATAAAAATTCTGGTAAAATTCTGATTGATTGAGTTATTTATGAATCAAAATGCCACAAATTCTGGTTCTGGCTTCTCTCATTATAAACTGAATATCTTGCCGAACAAAACGAGACATTCAAAGTCATCAATTTGGGTCTTGGAAACTTGTTATGGACATGTTTCACTATTTTCTGACATTTTTTAGACTAAATGATAAATCAATTCATTAAAAAAAACAAATTGAATTGAGAGTGAAAATACACAAATCCCTTGCAGAGGTTATTAAATTTGATTTAAACAGGGAGGTGGTTCAGAAAAACACAACTAAAAAGTCATGTTAAGTGCAAATCTCTGCAAACACTGCAAAAAGCTCCATTTTGTTAAGTCCTTTCTGTCTATGGTTAAGTATTAAAACCTTATCTTATAACACAAGTGAAATAACCGGCCACTGAATACTTCAGCCTGGAAGTATAAATACCTGAAACAAGCTGATTTGTATTATAAACAGGTTGAAAAGGAGACTTCTGCGGCGTTGCTTGGCTGTCTCTTAATGAAATGAAGTGAAATGGAGCAACATGACAAGAAAACATGGTAACTTACCAACTACCTCAAATAGTTGTGTTTGTGTGTAAGTTGTCTTTGTGCTATACACCAGTCCTGGTTCAAAAAGGACACTTCCACCTCACTTCTCCACAGCCTCTCGGACTCCTTCAGAAACACACGAGGACGGAAAGAAAGACGCACTTTGACACCACAGCTCCCAGCAGTCTGACAGAGAGGAGCGCTCTGAGGAATCTGAAGAGCTGCCGACCCCCTCGTCTTCCTCCCAGCATGAACACAAACACCCTCCACCTTGTGCTGCGGAGGAGATTTCCTCTGGGATTATAAAGGGGGATTTGAGGCGAGGGGAGGAGTTATTGTCCTGCCCGGCGTCCTTGCTGTAATCTAGTGTTTGGGCTGCAAATTGCTGGGCCTGCAGAGCCGCTGCTGGGGCTGCTGGGAAAGGAAAATCAACGGGATGTGAACACTACAACAGCTCACAGTTTGTCACAAGGAAGAGAGATAAAAGATTCAGGCATACTGGCTGTTCACAAGCCTGAAAGCAAGGCAGTCACAGAATCAACAATCAATTTGTGTACTGCAAAGATGTCTTTATCAAGTCACTTTTGCCTTTTGTCCCAGATTTGGATACTGGGTAAACTGTGATACCAGAACTGGTTTTGCCCTGTTATCAGCCTGGTATCTGATACATTCCATCACAACTCTATATTTCACAACCCTGTTTTTCTGTTCAAGATCTACTTCAGTGTCCTTGTCAGGAAACACAGCACAGACAGGAATGTTTGGCCCGGGCCCACGTCTGTTTTGAGAGATACCAGCCAATGTCAGGCTGAGGGGGAGGAGGGAGGCACATACTGGGAGACGACTCCACCATGGAGAAACTCCTCCACTGCAACACAAATCATGTGTGTTTGAAGGGAAGTCAGTGCTCATATTATCCTGAGTCACGGTGTTATTTTACGTCTCATCAAATCTCAAAACGTCACCTGAAATGTTGGTGGAATTTGGTTCAGCCACGTAGGAAATGAGGCAACCAAGCTTCTTCACAGCATCCAGGCTGTAAGTTAGTGCATTGATGTTACTTTTTCACATGACACCAACCCCTTCACCACCACCAACATGTGGCTGCTGTGAATGAGGAGAGCTGTAATAATGTGAAGGAAATACATATCTTGAAAAAGAATTAAGGGTAAAAAGGTTAAATGGTAAAGGCATGTGTAGAGTGCAACATACCACATCCTTTTATGAAATTATTAACATTTGCTACCCCCAAATGTCCTGCCCTTGGTGTTAATCAAGTGGTGTGATGATACAGGTATATACTGTAAGATTATATTCATTTATCTACCGTCACAGATTCTCACCTTGATTTGTCTTTTAGTTAATTAAACATACCAATATATATTGATGCCCCTGATTTGCATAAAGTAGCATAGACCTCAACTTTATGCAAATGAGTAGCGGCCAACATGACACCCCGTCTCTCGAATTGCGCCGCCACGCTACCAGAATGCATTGCACGGCTGCTTACATAAACAATGAATGGGATGCGTGGAAAGGACTTCCAGTGGTCATGTATCACAATGAAGAGAACTCTTGTTCTGTCCCTATATCATACATCTGTTGGTGCCTTGCAAAGGACTGAGGAACTCTCAACAATGCAAACAAAAGTGAGGTACAGTTAAGTAATTAACGGATGTGCAGAGAGATATGTAGATGGGAAAAGACCAAACCCAAACAGGCAGCAGCCTGTGGGGCCGTTCTCGCCCCGCTGAGCTCTAAACACGGCGACACAATAGAAAGTGCCAGCGTCATCACAGCTGGGCTTATCGGTGTCACTGCCTGCACCGGCAACAAAGAATAAAAAGAGGGGGAGAATATAACTTTGACACAATGCAAACCTGAAGATGAGCAACAGCTGGAACATCTGGCTCTGTTCTCACAAAATCTACACTGATATCAAGCCAATAAAGGGCTTTGTTATATTAAACGTCCACTTCACCATAACAGTCTGCAAAAACTAGGGCGGAAACTAACAAAAAAAAAGACAGAAAACAGTGAAAAAAGCCAAAGGTAACATATTTCAGTTACTTTCTTTGTCCGACCAACAGTGCAAAGTGAGATTTTCAGTTTATTATCATAAACAATGACAAACTGCAAATATTTACATTTGACAAACTGGAACAAGCTAATTTTCAGTTTTTGCAAAAAATAACTGATGAAATATTTATTTGTTCATCAACTAATTGAATAGTCAGCTATTCATTTCGACCCTAAAACCTTTCAGGAAATTTTTAGCTCTCATACATTTGTTTCCTATCGCTCATCTACCCACCTGTTAATATGAAGTATGAAAGAGATAAATGCACAACCTAAAATAACTTAATTACCCTGGTTGTTGTTTTCCTGCCAAAATGCTGGGCTTTTCCACACTGTCAAGAATAAAATGAAAACACATACATTCATTTTCTTTTGCATTATGTGGGAGTGAGGGGTAAGTGAGACAAGCGGGGAAATATGTTGAATATTTATGCACAATATTAGCCTTTACAACTCCGTATTAGTCAAACCCTGATGGTGACTTGCTAAATGTTTCTGCTTCTTTCTGCATAAATGTCAAACCTGATGTGGTTTTGTAGAAATGATGAGATCTTAGTGCAGATTTTCCAATTTTAAAAAGGTTTTTTCAGCATTGTGATAAAGTGACAATGTTCAGAAATGGTCTGTTTTCTCCTGAACTGCTGCATTTACTTGAAGGGAAAAATAAATCTAGTGCATATATCCCATGACTCAGAGTGCATTTTGATGCAGATTTGGATCCAGATGCAGAATAAAAATGTCTTAAGATTAAAAAGAAGAATTCTCTACATGCTTTCTAGTCTGTGAATAAAATAATTCCTCTTTATTTTAGGCTACAAATATTTCCTGTAAACTGCTGCTGATAGATGGGACAAATAACACTTTAAGGTTCAGCTGCTGACCGGTTTAAGAGCTGTAACAGTGATTTAACACAAGTTTTCTGACTTGTAAATTCACACTGAGCATCTCTGCAGAAGCTGAAGAGTCAGTTAGAAACATACAAAGTAGATTAGTCTAGTAAATTTAGTTTAACTTCAGTTTACCTGCACTGTTGTCATATATCCTTTTTCAACCTTCAGATAAATCCTCAGGACTTTAAAAGCAGTTTGTCAGGTTTTCTTTCTAAATTTACAGCTGATTCTTTTGGGAAAATGGGTCACTGCCTCTCAACCTTTAGGTGTCATCTGGAAGAAGCAAACCTGCCGTTATCTCAAACTCATTCACCGCTTCCTGATCTAATCCCACTTGTCAGGAAACCAATGATTGAATCAGAGGAGATGAAATAAAAGAAGTAGAGAAGAGGAAGTACCTGGAAGTGAAAATCTTCTCTTTTATCTTCTAAAAACCAAACAGGTCCAGAGAGAGGGGAGAAGAGCAGACAGGAGTGCCCACGCTGTGCTTGTTGGAGTAGCCAAAGCCCCTGAAAACAATGGGCTCTGCTGATATGGCCTATCCCACTAAGCAGTGTCAACTCACCTAGGCAACATGGGCCGTACCACTCCTCCTGCAAACAGGGGAGGACGCCTGAACAGAAGCAGCTCTGAGGGCGACCCAACGATCTCTCGGAGCGAGTTTTTAAATGTTCCTCTCGACCCGAGCCTGGTGATTGCTCTCTAAACCTGCTCAGATCAACAGCTTCCTCAGCAAAAGCAGGTTGTGGAAACACACCAACTGTCCACCTTTCCCTCCTGTTGACTCAACCCACTCTGCAAAGCTGAGCCCACGCCTGTGGCTTTGCAACTAGTAATTGGATTCAGGCTTTAAGACTGTTGCCATTTGCCAGTGAGCATATAATTCTGACAGGACAGGACATCAGTAACACTTGCAGTAAAAAGGGTTTAAAGAAGCAACTACAGAGGTTATTCTTATAGAGATAAATATATAAATTAATTAACAATACACTTTCTTTTCAGCATGGATGATTTGTTTTGCTGTTTGAGGCATTTATATCATGTTTGGTTTGGAGCGTATAACATTTGTTGAATATTCTGTATTTAACATCTTAAAACTCTTAATTTTCTCCTTCATTTCTTAAATTAGATAAATTTATCATTTCATTCACCTTCCCCAAAATGTCCGTTTCCCTGTTTGGATCTTCACTAGAATTTAAAATAAAGATCTGTGGGTTTGAACTATAGACTGTAAAGATGGACGACGCGTCTCCACTTCCTCCCACTGTACAGAAGTGAAGCCAAAATATCCCGGATACGGGAGCAGCCATCTCGAGATGTTGACGTCATTTGGAGCCAGAGTCTGCGCAGTAAACTGCAGCTTGTCAGCAAGAGAGACTCCAGAGCTGCCAATCATGACCTCTCACCCCCTTTTTATGGCATCAAATAACTAATTAAAACCAAACTGATCAGAAAAATGAACACTTGAACAAACATCAGCATGATAAAAACTACATAAAATGACAGAAACCATCTTTGTGAAAAGGAGGAGGTGGGATTTATGACCTATACTGCAGCCAGCCACCAGGGGGCGATCCAGATGTTTGGCTTTACTTTTGGGGAGCAGTCATGTCGTCCATCCTTATATACAGTCTATGGTTTGAACCATGTTAGTTAGCTATAGAGTGGGGCCGTTTTTTGATAACCACAGATACTGTTTGTACATTTTTCAGACTTTTTTTTTTTTTTTTTTTTACTTGTTTTTGATATTTAAAAAAAAAATGTCGACATTATTCAAACTTTTTTCTTTTTTTTGTACATTTTTTGAACATTTTTCGGATTTTTTTTTTTAATTGTTTTTTTTTTCTACACTTTTTTGGACATCTTTAAGACTTTTTTCATTTTTTACATTTTTTGGACATTTTTCAGAATTTCTTTTTTTTTTTAATTTTGTTCTTACATTTTACAGATATTTATAAAATATGTGTTTCGACATTATTCAATTTTTTATTTTTTATTTTTTGACATTGTCGAACTTTTTTTTTTTTTTTAATTTTTTTGGACATTTTGGACACCTCTGACCTCCAGATATGTGAATGTAAATGGGTTCTATGGGTACCCACGAGTCTCCCCTTTACAGACATGCCCACTTTATGATAATCACATGCAGTTTGGGGCAAGTCATAGTCAAGTCAGCACACTGACACACTGACAGCTGTTGTTGCTTGTTGGGCTGCAGTTTGCCATGTTATGATCTGAGCATATTGTTTGATGCTAAATGCAGTACCTGAGAGGGTTTCTGGACAATATCTGTCATTGCTTTGTGTTGTTAATTGATTTACAATAATACATATATGCATACATTTGCATAAAGCAGCATATTTGTCCACTCCCATGTTAATAAGAGCATTAAATACTTGACAAATCTCCCTTTAAGGTACATTTTCAACAGATAAAAAATGTGTGATTAATTTGCAATTAATCCTGATTAACTATGGACAATCATGCGATTAATTGTGATTAAACATTTTAATCGATTGATAGTCCTAATTAATATACAAAATTGTTGAGGCATAACTGTAAAATTAAATACTGAAATATTTTTGTCACAGAAAAACAAAACGAGCAGACCAGGTTATTTTTGACCCACCAATGCATCTTAGGGTTAAGAAGCTAATTTGGACCCCAGTAGTAGTGTCCTAGTGGAGGAGTATACAGTATGTATTTCACTCCTGATTATAAAAGGTTCTGTTTAAACCTGATCCTAATGCGAGTAGTTACTCCAAAACCTGGAATTAAGTTGTTTAAAGGGAGTAACAACAACCAAGATATCCTCACTTAGACGGGGATCTCTTACATTTTAGTAACACTGTGAAAATATTTGGTCCTCAAAGATAAAAAGTGTCCTACAGGACACACAAACATGTACACCATTGTGTATGGACTACACCAAACTATTGTCTCCACAAGGTGGAGCTAAATCAATGGGGGATCATTATCTGGATGCTAAACTATCTGGTTTGAAAGTAAGTATTTAGATATATGTTTATGTTGCAAAATGAACCTCATGACCATGAATGTGCTCTAATATTTTTCAAACCAAGCAGCACTTCCGAACACTGCATAATGTTTTTACGGTGACCACAAACAATTGGATTATCAGACAAACTGTAAGATTAGAAACTATCACAGATTATTAGTTACTGATCCATGACAAAGAAATTCCAATAATCTCATTTCGATACAACCATTCAAACACACAACACAGCTGGTTTTAAACTGACTGTCATTAGGACAACAAGCAGTAGAGGTGGAGCAACTTGTTTTAGTTCGAGCTATTTAGTGATTGATGGCACCAAAAGTGACCACAAGATGAAATAAATAAACTAAAATCAATTGTGAAAAAAAAGAAAAACATTCCAAAAAGGTTAAAATAAATACAGACAATAATATAATAGATCAGAAACTATGTATAACAATTAAAAAGTGTGGAGGAACAAAAGGTATCTGGTTGTCTGTAGAGGGTCTGGAGCAGCCCATCCACAAAAATATTAATCATAAAACATAACTAATCCACATCCGCTTGTTCACTTAATGTTGCTCACTGCACTATGCTGTAGTTGTTCTCTGAGTTTTCATTTTGGCTGCAACTACTGATTCTTGTCATTATTGATTGATCTGTACATTCTTTTTTATAATTAATCGATTAATCCTGTAAAATGCCAGAAAATAGTGAAGAATGCCTGACACAAGGTAGAAGGTGACATCTTTAAATGCCTTATTTTGTCCGACAAACAGGCTAAAATACAACGATATTTAGATTACAGAGATACAAAAAAAGAGAAAAGCCGCAAATCCTCACTTTGGAGAAGCTAGAACCAGAGAAATTTTGGCACTTTAGCTTCACAAATAACTTAAACGATTAACAACTATTCACTGATAAATCCAAACTGGTGAAACTGGAGTAAATAAATCGTCATACCAGCTGAGAGGGGACTCCTTTCTGTCTCATTTAGGAGTCATTATCTACACTCTGAAATAACAGTGTTGGCTGCAGAACGACTGCCTCAACAATACCCGCTTTTGTTTCACCCTCTGGAGCAAACAAGCAGCGAGAGGCCCATGTGTAAGGCTGTCAGGCTGGTTCTGCCTCAGCTGACCCCCCTTAATAAGAGAAATTACTGGTTGGTGAAGAAACATGATGGGATTTTAGGATTTCTAGCTTACAGCTTTTGTGTCTGCTGAGTTCCTCTCGGTCATATAAGATGCAGGGCACCAAAATGTGTTGTTAAGTTCATCTTTTGTCAGGGAACTGTGGCTTTGACCTCTGACCTCCTTATGACTGGGTGCTTGTTAATCCAAAACAGTTACTTTTACTGACACCAAACCAACCATGAATAGGACCGCGTATCAAACCTCAAGACGGAAATGTGTCTGTAGAACACAGTTAGTAAATTACTTGAAGGTTGCATCAAATGTCTGGTCTGACTTATAATCTTGTTTATTTGTTATTTGATTAGATAGTTTCAGATTTAGATCCGAATTTCAGATGCTGCTAGTGTGTAGACACGCATTGATATCTGCTGTTAACGGTACCTTCGGACCACCAGGGTCAGGGTCTTATGAGAGCTCTTCACCAGACAGATGGCCTCCTGACGGGAGCCGCGGAGGGGAACGGCGTTCACGCTCACCATTTCATCACCGGCCTGGAGACAGACTGCCGCTGCCACGCTGCCATCCTCCACCTGAACACACACACACACACACACACACACACACGCACACAGACATCATAACCAAATCACCACACATACAGTCAAAATGCCTTCAGCTTAGGGTGACCATATTTTCAAAACCCCAAACCGGGACCCTTAAGTCTACCGCACGGTCATGCACGTTAGTAGTAATATACATGCTTGTGGTAACATGCTTACTAGAATCAGAATCAGATTTATTGCCAAGTAGATTTTCACACACAAGTGTGTTTTGGTGCATAACAATAAACATAGAAAGGGAAAAGAAAAAGAAAAAACAAGTACTGCAAAACTTAGGAATCATATATATAAAATGTGAAAAAATATATCTGTAGCACGTATGTTACCACCAGCATTTAGCATGTTAGTATGCCAACATACAAATGTTCACTTACTAAACAAGTTAACACTGATGTTAACCTGCTAACTGTTGTTAACATTAGCATTGAGGGCAACAACATGGTGGTTTGTCCTCTGTACGGTGGCCATAAACTTGTTTAGGTAACAACTTGGCCGTACCTCTGGCCCCATCACTTCACTGGTTGTAAAGACGTCCTTCATCCATCCAGCAGTTTTGCTTTCTGCTGTGTAATGAGAGTTACAGCCTCAGCCTGCTATTCACTGTCATTATTAGTATGATTGCTTTACACAACTCTTTAACCAATAATAGCCAAAGATGGACTATGCTGTGTCAGGTGATGTAATTAAAAGCAGCCAATAACACAAGAAAACAAACCACCGGTGATAGCATGTTCCCAGAAAGGTGAGGTGCAACGACGATTTCTATTTCTTTTCTCAGTCATCTTTTAAGGTGGATGTTTCACTTAGGATATATTTCATCCTCATGTGGTGGCCGGCTGCAACCCGAGTGCTCTGATTAAAAATTAAATCCTGCACCACCTGTAACCTGAGGTAGTTGGCGATGCACTGCTCCATGTAAGCTGCAGTTCACACCAGCACTAACAGCAGGTGGAAAAGATGCCCGGTATACTCTCTATGTCGCACCACATACTGAATTTACAGTATAGCCCTTAAAAAATCCTCAGGTGCTCAGCAGGTAGAAAAAAGCCTAAACGTTGTCTAAATACTGTCCCGTTCCCAAGATAAACTGCATCTTTTATCAGGGTTTATCTTACATACATACATTAGGAGCACCGGAGGACACCGGAGGACACAGAGGCAAATGATTTTTTTTATTTCAGATTACCTGTCTCATGCACTGCTGTCAGGATATAATGACATCATCATCAGCAACTATTTTGTCATCATCCAAATATTCTCTGGTTCCAGCTTCTATAATATGAAGCTTTTCTTTGTCATAAATTATAGTAAACTGAACATCTTTGGGTTTTGGGCAGGTTTGACTGTGTTGAAACATGAAGAAATTATGCTTTATATCACTGTACAAACACGGGGCTGGGTATTGTTTGACATTTTCCCATGCTTGAGCCAAAACAATACCTGAGTTTTGATACTAATATAAAACCATTTCTTACCTTTGTGATGACCAGAGGCTCTCTGTGCTCGGTGCCTCCCCTCAGGGTGAAGCCCCAGGGTGCTTTGCCTCGGAGCAGCACCTCCACCAGCTCCTCCTCCTCCTCTTTCCTCTGCTGCTCAGTGCCTCTCCACATGTCCACCTCCCTCCACCACTTCATCCTTCCTGCTGAAACTCTCAGGTCGTCTCTGTAGGCCACGGCGTCCATGATGCCTCCGGTTCAGTGGGCTCCATCAACATCAGTTCACTCTGAAAGATTCAGCATTTATGTAGCCAAAACACCAATAATTATATTACAATTGACTAATATATAAGAGTCCCCACAGAAACATAAGTGATACAGCAGGAGGCTGGACTGCCATATAAATGTCCAAAGAGACAAATGATTACAAAGTTAGAAATGTAATGTTGAAATTGATTGATGCCAAACATTTCTTTGTTTCAGATTCTCAAATATGAATATTTTATTGTTTTCTTAGTGCAATATGACATTAACGTAAACTTTTATTATGTTGTGACATGTTATAGAGCAAACATTAATTATTAATCTATCTATTAATCTCATCTAAATGGGACTATAATGGGATTCGGTTTTATATTTTGATGATTCATTTGGCTTTTACAGATATATATAATTATTGTTAATTAAAAAACGTTTGTTTTTTTTTATCCTGCCTGAAGAATTAGACAACTTCTTTGAACTAGCTTGTAATATTGTTAAATTAAGTTATACAATGTCATTACAAAACGTCAAAACTTCTTATGTAACGTTAGCTATTACATATAAACCTAATTATGTTCTCTTTAACGCTGCAGAACCCAAATGGGACGTTACCTGATGGATTTGTATTGAAAGTGATCTCCTGCAGCACCAACCTGTCAACAAATCTCCCAAACAAGAAAAGCAAACTTTGTCGTTTCTCGGTGTGATTAAGCTCCAACAGGTGATACCGCGTGCTCTGCCTTATTATTATTATTATTATTTTTTTTATTTTTTTTATTTGAACTGATAGACTTGAAGCAGCCTGAGCAGCATTACAGTGCAGTTTGACCCTCTTCAGCCCTTTGAAGCAGCTTCTAACAGCACTTCAGCACTGTCAGCTTCCCTTGGCTACGTCTACAGTGGATGATGTCATCGCGCCCCCTAGCGGCGACGTGCAGCATCATCGGACTGTATGTTGCCTTCAGGTGCGCCACGTAAACTTGTCAATCCATTTCACTCTGTGCCTAAATTCTTTCTTTCTTTCTTTCTTTCTTTCTTTCTTTCTTTCTTTCTTTCTTTCTTTCTTTGAATTGTTTCTTATTCATTTCTTTTAACAGGGTAGGTAGGTAAATTTCTTTCTTTATTTTATTAATTTTTAACAATTTCTTTTTCTTTTCTTTTTTAATTTCTTTCTGTTTTTTCTTTGATTTTCTTTCTTTCTTTCTTTCTTTCTTTCTTTCTTTCTTTCTTTCTTTCTTCTTATTTCTTTCTTTTAACAAGGTAGTCAATTTCCTTCTTCCTTTCTTTCTTTCTTTCTTTCTTTCTTTCTTTCTTTCTTTCTTTCTTTCTTTGAATTGTTTCTTATTTTTTTTCTTTTAACAGGGTAGGTAGGTAAATTTCTTTCTTTATTTTATTAATTTTTAATAATTTCTTTTCCTTTTATTCTTTATTTTCTTTCTGTTTTTCTTTGATTTTTTTTCTTTCTTTGTATTATTTCTTCTTATTTCTTTCTTTTCACAAGGTAGTCAATTTCATTCTTCCTTTCTTTCTTTCTTTCTTTGAATTGTTTCTTATTTTTTTCTTTTAACAGGGTAGGTAGGTAAATTTCTTTATTTATTTTATTAATTTTTAATAATTTTTTTTCCTTTTATTCTTTATTTTCTTTCTGTTTTTCTTTGATTTTTTTTTTCTTTCTTTCTTTGTATTATTTCTTCTTATTTCTTTCTTTTAACAAGGTAGTCAATTTCCTTCTTCCTTTCTTTCTTTCTTTCTTTCTTTCTTTGAATTGTTTCTTGTTCATTTCTTTTAACAGGGTAGGTAGGTAAATTTCTTTCTTTATTTTATTATTTTTTAATAATTTCTTTTTTTTTATTCTTTAATTTCTTTCTGTTTTTCTTTGATTTTTTTTCTTTCTTTCTTTCTTTGTATTATTTCTTCTTATTTCTTTCTTTTAACAAGGTAGTCAATTTCCTTCTTCCTTTCTTTCTTTCTTTCTTTCTTTGAATTGTTTCTTATTTTTTTCTTTTAACAGGGTAGGTAGGTAAATTTATTTATTTATTTTATTAATTTTTAATAATTTCTTTTCCTTTTATTCTTTATTTTCTTTCTGTTTTTCTTTGATTTTTTTTCTTTCTTTCTTTCTTTCTTTGTATTATTTCTTATTATTTCTTTCTTTTAACAAGGTAGTCAATTTCCTTCTTCCTTTCTTTCTTTCTTTCTTTCTTTGAATTGTTTCTTGTTCATTTCTTTTAACAGGGTAGGTAGGTAAATTTCTTTCTTTATTTTATTAATTTTGAATAATTTCTTTTTTTTTTATTCTTTAATTTCTTTCTGTTTTTCTTTGATTTTTTTTCTTTCTTTCTTTCCTTCTTTCTTTCTTTCTTTCTTTCTTTCTTTCTTTCTTTCACAGAGTAGTTTGCTGAACTTAATGTAAGTGCTCTTTTACACAAACATTTGTTTAATAGTAAGGAAAGGCTGTTGTCATGGTCATTACGAAAATGAACCCAAACTAGGAGCCACGTCGGCTAAAGATCAGTCAACATCAGTGGTTAACTGTGTGATTTTACATAACAGACGGGATCAAGACAGAGAACATTCAGGAACTAAAGTGGTAACTTTGCCTGATTGTTTGTATTATGCACCAAATGGCTGACTAGTTTATCATCTACACAGTTATAATCAGCTAGCTGTTATTGGCTGCTCAAAATTAAAAGTATTTATTGATGGTGATATTGGACAATATAATGGGAAGATCAGTTGCTTTGGAAGATGGGCCATCTTTGTTTTTTCTTTAATGTGTTACATTTTAGGGGCCTAGTCACTTCAGATTACACATCAAGATGTTTTTGAGGACAAGGTACAAGAAAACAAGTTGAATGAATGGATAAATGACTGGAGCTCATGTTTGTTTTCTCCCACTCCCTTTATTCGTGTTTTTTTTGTTGCTAATAGTAATAATAACATAATAATGGTACAACAGCATGCATCAGTTTAATTACAGCCTCAATTTTAACGACAGTGTTCATTTATAGTAACTTCAATCTGATAATCACCATTTTAATGTTTCACATCAGTATTTTCCTTCTTTCAGCTGAGCCTGATAAATGTCTTTAACTTCATGTCACTAAAACACAGAAATTCTGTTTCTGCATTCACTAGGTAGCATTTAGGCTGTGTACATTTTATTTTAATTATTTTTTTTCGCCTTTATTTGACAGATGACAGTGTAGAAATATGACAGACCAGTCTGATATGCAACAAAGGTCCCAAGACCAGAGTCGAACCCGGGACGTGGCGGTTATCAGGGTTATTATAGGAAACTAAAGCTAAACTGAAACAATATTGCCTGGGGGAAAAAAAATATAAAAATAAAATATAAATGAACATAAATTCATTTCAGTATTAGTTTTTTGTAGCTATAATATATCTTTATCAAAAAAAGGAGACAGCGTGAATTTCTGTCAACTCTTGTGACATTGAACCACAAAAACTGACCTTCCAGGAGATGGTTTCATGCCAGAATTGCTTCACTAAAGTAGCGTGAAGATTGAACATTAAACATTATGGCCATTCCTACACAGTTCTCCAACCATGTATTTACTATCTATATGTAGAGACATTATAGCTGGCCCTAATTAACACAAACTAAAACTATTGTAAAACTAAAAAACTGAAACGAAACGAAAATAAAATCAAAAAGTCAAACTAACCTTGGTGGTTATACTGCTTGTGCTATAACCATTTAGCTAACAAGGCACTCCAAGTCTATGTGTATTTAAAGTAGTCAGTTAACCTTATGCTAAAGAAGAAATGATATATATTTTAAAAGAACCCGCATCACCAGGAAGTAGTGCATTCAGTAAATAAAACCCTAAACCCTTCTTTGATTTTTCATTGCACACTTCACTTCTATTATTTCACCGAAGATTTCTATATATGAATCAGTGGACTGAATCAGCACCCCACAGGTTCTGCAGAAATAATATATGCCATCATCTCAGGTGGCTCAAATGAAGCTGATGTCTGCCAGCATTGTTTCACAGCAACGGTAGCTTCAAACAGTCTTTCAAAAAGCAGTGAGATTTCAGGCTCCTTGTTGGGACGAAGCTTAAGTCAGGAATCACCTGAGGAGACAAAACTGTGATGAGTCATGATTAATACTTTAGATTAAATAATCTAATATCTAAGAGGCAGATTGCCATTAACTTTCCTGATCACATTCCTGCTTCTGAGAGGATGAACCCTTTTGGTTTCAATGACCCCATGACCTTTCCTCTAGCGCCACCCACAGAACAAACTTTACATTTTTAGCTCCAAGAACAGATAAATCCTCCGTATGACCGAATCACTGCTGAGTTCAACAAGTAATTCATTCATTAAAACTAATTAAATTCATACATACCATGTGATGGATCAAAAGGGGAGCTGTCTTCACCTATTTACTCCAGGCCATAGTGATGAGGGCTGGGCTTCCATCTGCATAGTTAGACCTGGAAGATCTGCGCTTCCTGCGAGCACCTCCGCCGCAGGACTGTAACACAGAGAGGATGGTTAGACTTCAGACAGCCGGCTTTACGAAGGTCAACACTTTGTGAATATTTAGTTCTCTAAATTAATTATATTAAGAGTTAATAATAATTATATTTATAGTATACATTTGTTACAGATGTAATTCTTTCTTATTCGAAGATACAGAAACTTATTTCTGAATCATCTTTTTAGACAAGTTGATTGAATTTAAAGGCTGGGGGAAATACTCTTAATGCACTGCAAAATAAGCTTTTTAGGACAGAAATGTTTTTTGCAGGTTAAACTGTGCAACACTTTATAAAGTACTCAGCTCCACCTCAGCCAACTACAACTATGCTGCTCACATATTAAAGTAATAATAATCCTGTAATATATATAACACCATGAAAGGAACCATACAGCATACTGTAATGAGTACTTTTCTTTTGTTACTTTAAGTTTCACATTGTTGTATTACTACTGTTACTGAAGTAAAGCAGTATTTGCTCCAGCCCTGCTTACCGGAGCACAGGATTGGCCCTGTGTGGGGCACAGCTCCAGTTGGCAGTGCAGGTAGATATCACTAGTTTCTCCAGAGAACTGGAACACGTTGAAAGAGAAGACGCTGGACGTTCCCTGTCCGTTTCTCTCCATGGTCACCGTCTGGTCAGCGGGGTTCGGGCATCTGCTCAGAAACAGGAAACAGACATGATGACATCAGTTACATCATCAGTTGATTCTTACAGCCGCTGACAGTCTCAGAGATTTTTCTCACCCCTTAATGACGAGGTCGTATCGCGGACTACTATCAGGTGACCGTTGGCTGGTTGCCCAGCAGGAGTTGGTCACTATGGCGACCATGTTGCCGTCCAGTCCCTCCGTCTTCAGCTCCAGCCAGAGCTTCTGGTCCAGCTGGATCTCAGTGCTCGGCCCGACGAGCTGCATGTGGCCGGGGTCGGTGTAGGCCTTCATCGTCAGAGTGTAATTCCAAACTCCAGATACAATCTGCTGCACCACAGAGCTGGAGAGGAG